>OY856409.1:58573400-58735900 GCA_963693085.1 Alisma plantago-aquatica
TTTTGCAAAATCATATCTTTCTGTTGCTTTTGTATTTTTTTTAACTTGTTGCCTTCATAACTAGAGTCCTTCTGGTACCATATTTAATGATATATTTTTGGGTCTATCATTTTCATTACACCAGTTCCACTGACAATGCCGTCTCGGTTAGTATACTCAATATACCCGGTCTTTTATCAAATGAAAAGTTAAATATCTGACTTGAGTTTTTACGCGGGAGCATAGAAGAGTCTTCGACGTATATTGGGAGTTTGATGAAGATTGCAATCCATAACGACCTATATGATGGTTTTCTTACCTAATTTGAATTTGTTTGCTACCTTGCCGACATACCGTGTTTGCCTGTATTGAAGTGGGAAGGAGAGGAGAATCTTTTTATTTCCTGAAAAGTATCATCCATTGATTTTAATTCTCCGTGTTAATGGAACCCTTTAATCAATTACATGGAACATTCATGCAAATACTAGTCAAGTTGACGTTGATCCTGGCAGAACCATTTGGTAAACAACCACAGTGAGCATCGTATCATTGTTTAACTTAAAGCGGGACGTGGTGGTATTAGGGGAGAGGCCTGAGCATCGAGGCAGCAGCTCAATGAATCCATATGTTGAGGCGAGCGGTCAGAGGCGGCGGAGATTGACTTCGCCGTGGTGCGTTTGTTTACGGGAGATTGATAGGTGGTCGTCTGTGTGTGTATATGTGTTTGTGCGTGTCTGTGTGTAAATATGAAACCAAAATAGGTCACAAAAAATGAACCACTAGAGGATAGGGTCAAAAAAAAAGAAAAAAAGGAACCAATTTCGTGTGAATGAACATCACCAAACCAAGACACATCAATATATGGAGGTTGGTTAAAATTAGTAGGACCAGGGTACTAAATAGAGTATCGCATATAGAAACAATTGGAAAGAAGTAAGATACGAAGTTCAAAGCAATAGCCTATTTAGAAATGTAGGTGGAATAACTAAGAAAAATTGGCCAGTGGACAAGAACTAAAACTAAATATTAGTATATATAATAATCTAAAACGAACCCATACCAACAAAGTATGGAAACCTAAGATCTAGGGTGAATAAAATACAAAAAAGAACCAAACATAATTGGATGAACCTCCCTAAATCCGGCCATATCAATTATAGAGGTTTGGGAAGTCAAAAACTATAGAATCAAGTTACGAATTATGTTGAAACATATAGCTCCACTAGGAAAGCATCATAAGAAAATTATTTACACTAAAACATGTTTAGATAATAGGTATACTAAATAAGAAAAACATGTAAGCGAATGGTCCACAAGACAAAAGAATAATCAACATTGTAATATGAAGATAGTTCAAGGCACCAAGGAAAAGGCCCCTAAAATCAATCAACTGTAAGTGTATCCACTAAACAAAGTCACATTGATATATCGAGGTTTGGGTGACAAAACACCTAGAACAATGAAACGAACTTTACAAAAGTATATAGCTTCTAGAGTAACGTAGCATGGAATATATTTTTTTTCAAATGGAAACCATACAATGAAGTATAGGTGTGGTAACTAAGAATCAAACATGGTAGTAAATGAGGTCCAGAAATCATAAAAATTAATCAACATGATAATATAAAACCAACCTAGGTGATAAAAATGGGTACATTATTCATTGTTGGTGTTGGCACAATCTATTAAGATACAAGGACTATATTTTACCTTTTGTTAGTTTCAGAATAGGATATGTCTCTTCCATCAAACTATGTAACAATCCCTAGGTGCAGGGGCATTGGTTGGAGCAAAATATCGGTTGGAACTTGAAACTAAAGATAAATTTTGATGAAAACCAAACTTTTTCTAGTATAATACGGAATGGAGAGTGGGATTTCCATGATATTAGAGGAGTTGGAGAGCTTCAAACTATCTATAAGAAAGCCCCTATCACTACAAAGGACCATTGCTATTTGGAGGGCATGTACTAGTTCTCTCTCAAAGGAAGATGGGAGCTCAACCGCTCTAAATATGAAAACTTGACCTGGGCTAGATAGTCGTGGAAGTTCAATCAACTGAGAATGTACCATATTCATTGTTGGAAAGCTTTTCATGACAAGTTGGTAACTGAATATCTTCTTCAACATAGAGGACTTGCCTTAGGATCACGCTGAAGCTTATGCGAGAGGGACAATGAGTCAATGAAGCATCTATTTAGGTCCTACGAGTTCTCTAAATTGATTTGGATCTGGATTGAAGAAGCCATTCAGGTCAAGCTTAACAGTTTTGAAGATGTTATCCAATGTCTAGGGAGGAGAGCACACCTCTTGATAGTGGAAAATTTATACCATATTTGGCACATGAGGAATAGTATTAGTTTCGATGAAAAGATCCAGTTCTGTTACTATTTGACATCTTACAGCTAGGATTGAAAATCTATACGTGTTTAGATAGGGTTTTGATTTCATAGACTATAGGCATTGAATATGTAATTCGTAGTTTAGCTCAGTTGAATAAGAGTAACACGCTTAATGATAAAAAAGGAAATAAAATATTGGTACCATGTAGGTTAGGGTGTAAAATAATAACAAATGAAGCCAAGTGTGACTAGATGAACCTCAAAAAATTAGGAAACAATAGTTTATGGAGGTTTAGGGTATCATGAACCCCCATATTCAAGGAATGAACAAAAATGAAATGTGTAGTCCACTAGGATTGTAGAAGACAAACTACTGGAACCAGGAGTCATATTTGAAAAATATATGTAGTAACTAAGAAATATTGGTTGGTCAATGAAATCATAAATCTTAAACATAAACACATACGATGGTTTCAAACCGATCATATTAATAAAAAATGGAACCATAGAGGGTCCTTGTATATAAAACACAAATAGAAAGGAAATATGAATGATAAGCTTCAAAACACTAAGGAAAATTAATACATAGAGAACTAGGTGGGGAGAAATAGAATCAAGTTGTAAACTATCTCCAAACATATATGTTGTATAGGAATGTAGCAGGGAACATTGGGACCTAAATGAGAACCAAAAATATAGATGTAGAAACCAAGAAAATCAAGTTAGTAAATGAGTTTCTAACACAAATTGATCAACATCATCAAACTAAGTCCTCACTTATCTATGGATGTTTTTGTGTCAATAAATTGAAACATATGGTCAACAAATATACTCAAATAGGTATATCATAAAAGAAATGAATTTTGGGATAGAATTATAAACAAGAACTAATACATTAATAAACATTAAATTGAGTATTATTATGATCCATGTAAATGATAAATCAAGAAAGAACCTATGTGTGTGCAAGTTTTCAAATAACAAACAAATATGACACTATGACCGAATTTTAACCATGTAAGTGGATCTATTTAGCGATCTTTCACACAAAATGAAAATAGAGAGATTTGATTAGATACCTTTTGTCCTTCTCATGGAAACCTTAAATGTTGCAGAAGTAGGGTTGAGTATGGTGTGTGGTGACAAGTGCCTACCAAAGAACCCAACTGAGTTTAGAAGTAAAGACATGGGTGCCCACATGACTAGTCAAAGTCATCGATGACTAGCCACAGAACAGGGGGTAGTCTTGGTAACACCATGTACCTCTAGTGTGGGATCCAATGGGAGGAAGATAGAACAAGAATTATACGTTAGTGCTAGTAACGATGGAAAACCATTAGTATGTTGATTTGTCATAAAACATAAGAATAATATATGGCATTTTTAGACAATAATAAAAATCCAGATCATGTGTTCTTGTGGCATGGAAAAAGTAACTATGAATTTCAAGCACCGTTTTGGTTGCAGAAAGATTTGTAAACTCTAGTTGTCATAGGTACTGAACTAAGGGAACATAAAAAGGTTGTTTTGTTTTTGGGGGGGGGTGAATATGTTTTTTTTATTATTGTAACCTTTTTATCAAATATTTAGTGTTGGTCAGGTCATAATAATGGTTGCATTGGATACATTACAAATTAGAAAAGATTTTTATGATGAAATATAAATCATGTAATTTTGTTTTTTTTATAGTAAAATGATTTTTATTATTTCCCAGAACCTAACTTAATTTCCTAAAATCAAGCCTATATATCCCAAGATCGACCTATAATTTCAAAACTAGACCTGATTTGGGTTCAATAAAACTATTTGTACCCTAACACGACTCATGCTCATCTTACCTAAGAAAATTCACAGCTAATTCATGCTAATCTGGCATTTAAGCGACTTTGATCGGGACTAAAAAGCATTAGGTACCAATTTAAGTCATTTTATATCTATGGGATCCTAGTTTACACCACTTTTTCATTGCATATGATGTTGGTATGAATGCCCAGAGAGCCAATAATATGATGATTGGAGTGTGGTAATAGATACCTGATTTGATAATAATAAAGGTAATTCCATCTATTATCTTTGTCTTAGACATGAGATGATGACACATACATGGTATATGTGTAAAGAATGATGTTACTCAATGACATATGTCTTAAGGTTGAGGACTTGAACGATGAGATCATTTATATGATAAGAGTACATATATTCTTGTTATGTTGCTAGTGGGATATTATTGTGGAAGTTAAATAGACAACAATAAATGTAACATCCCTCACATGGGTTATATTTTAACCCTAGATGTTTTGTTTAAGAAAGATAATTATATACTTACTCTTATCTTTCAAAAAGTAATTAAGGCTCAAGAGGAACTTATGTTTCAATTTTAGTCCTTTTTGAATAATGTGGAAACTAATGTTTTGCCTGTTTTGGAATAAAGTGCAAATTACCCAAGTTGAGGGGTTAACTTGCAAATGTTACATGATAAAATGTTACTCAAGTGTTGGAGCATCATAAGAATGAGAATGATGTTGAGGTATGGCTTCCACAAGCCTAAGCATCAAGAAAGAGCTTATTAAGCAATGTTTGTGAATTACAACCTAGTTTTGGTGTAATGTGCAATTTACCCAAAACCTAGAGTTCAATATTCAAAATACCACTTCTAGAGAGTCCCTAATATTTCTTGGTATCAATTAGAGATAAAAAAATTAGAGGGGCGTATCATTTGAATCTCTTTGGGGAAGAGAGAATCTTGATATTAAAATAATCAAGATTTAAGCATAATTGAAACCCTAATTCAATTTAATGCAAAAATAAATATATTAATGGAAGTGTCCTACAACCAAAAATGTGATGGTTGAATTTATATAAGTATGGACGTCCTTGTGCCTTGCAATGGCACCGAAATATCTAAAGTGAATGGAGAGTCCACTCACATTAGTTAAAGAAAAAGTAATATCCACTAACTTTTGGATATTATTATTATATTGATTAAGGTGCTTAATTGTTTTCTTTTAATTCATGGATAAAGAAGAGGATTTCGAAGGGTAAGATGATGGCTTCATATGCAAGGAAGTGAGGGGGATAAGTGGCACCAATTTAGGGAATCGAAGGATTTTTATAACACTTTCTCTCTCTTGAATTTCCCTTATATACACTCCATTCTTTCACCCACATGAAAGGCTTTTTCGACTCTTCTTTCTTTCCTTGCTTTGGCCGAACACAAGGGAGCTTAGGAGCAATATGAGGACGTACCCCAACATGTAGGTGAGCTCCTTAATCATCTTCAACCTTGATTTCATGGTGGAAATCGAAATTCAATGCTTATTTTCTTCTTTTCTCCATTCAATCTTCAACTTTAGCCATTCTTTTCACTCAAAGGCTTGAGGACGGACCTTGGAAAGTTGAGAAAGCCTCATTCACCACTAAAGACGTGAAGCTTGAAGCTTGGATTCAACTTTGAAGGAGGGTTATATAACTTAAACCCTTAAATACCATTATTGATTTCATTTCTTCATCATATGTTGATTCCTTTTTGTATCCCGAATTTTCCTTTTGATTAATTGTTGAAATCACCACAAAGATCACAGAAAAATTCTAAGCTTTGTAGCTTGAATATGATGATGTCATCTTAGCACACACCTCAAGAAATATCAGGTCCTAACGGTTTCAACTTGAGACGAATCGGTCTCAAGACCGATTGAAACCAAACGATCTCAAGACCGTTTGGGATCAAACGGTCTCAAAACCGTTTGGAGATACTTGCCGGTGTAGTTGGATGTTGATATAATGGTTCTAATTGATTGACTCATAATAGGTTCAGTGATGGATAATCCACTAATTACAAACTCTAATCAGGTTGAAGTGTTGAAACCCTAATTGAATTGAATCAATATCATGGTTGATGGTCTAAACGGTCTCAAGACTATTTGGAGGTCAAGGGTTGTGATAGATGGTTGGAGATCCAAGGGTTGTAATTTGATGTACTCTAAATGGTCCAATTGATGAATGATTCAATGAAGCAAACCTTAATTGGTTGGTTGAAGGAAACCCTAGATGATCCTTTTGGTTTCAAGGTAGTTTGGACCAAATGGTCTTGACACCGTTTGAGTCCAAACGGTCTTGAGACTGTTTAGAATCAAACGGTCTTCAACCTGTTTGAGATCAAACAGTCTCAAACTGTTTGGAGGTCCAATCGGTTTCAAGGCCGATTTATCCAATCGATTTCAAATGTTGATGGGTCCAATCGGTTTTAATGTACATATGATCAAATGGTTTCAAGGGTTAGATTCCCAAACAGTTTCAAAACCGTTTGGAGGGAAAACGGTCTCAACCCTAGATGCCCAAACGGTTTCAAAACCATTTGGAGGTTGAGGGGTCAAAACCGTTTGGAGGTTCAATGCAACCAAAACTATTTGAAGACCTAGTGTGATGAAAGATCAATTAACCCCATGATTGTTAATGATGTATATCAAAGATAATTACAATGGTTGTACATTTAAGGTACTAGGGTGATTAGTACCCTTGGAGGGGTTAACCTTTTATGCTTATGGAAGCAATATCTCAATACACTATGTTAACCCTAAATGTATGTACTTGAATGAAGGGTTGACCTAATCTAATCAAGCTTGAAGTAATCAACATCCTAGAGAGGATGAGAGAGAGAGGAATTCATATATGTATAATATAATCATGTAGTGGTTAAGCCTCAACACTTTCAACATGAATAAAATATGTAATTAGGGGTATGATCCTTGATAAAGAGATCATGAAACCCTTATCGAGAAGGTTGATGAGCCCTAACCCTAATTTAGGGCAATGCTAGGTGAAACCTTAATCTAGGGTAATGGTGTAACCCTAATCTAGGGTGATGATATGAGAAATCCCAATTCAGGGTAATATAATGAAAACCTAACCTTGGGCAATATGATGATAAACCATAACCCTAATTTGGGTAATGGGATGAGTATCCCTAATTGACATGAATTTGGGAAACCCTAACCCTAATGAGGGAATAGTGATGCTACTCTTACATTGCATAGTGTTGATATGTAATTGATATAATTGTTATCATGTGTATTAACCATGCAGGTATCATGAGATGTTGGGCATAGACAGGTATGAGCTATGATGTTTTATTATTGAAATTGTTTTATGGGCCTTGTGAGCCATAATATGCTTTGTTTCCTAGTAAGAGGTAATAAGAGATTAAATGGGCTTTAAGAGCCATGTGAGATACTTGTGTAGCAAGTATCATGTTTACCTTGGTCAGATGACCTGAAGGTATTAGTTACATGATAAGTGGTAACAAGTGTTCTTTGATGAACTGAGGGTTTGAATACCCATATTCCATAATCATGATGATGAGATGTTAAGGGATGAGAATGCCCATGATGTGACAAGGGATTGAGATCCCAATGTTTTATAAAGCTTCATAAAGTACTTGATAGAAGTATTACACATTCTTTGTAGCAATTGTTATAATAATTTATGTTTGAAAACCTAACTTGTGGGCTCTGATCTCCAAACCACGATATAAAAACGATTCAAACTTAGCGGAAGCGATTCGATTAACAGCGGAAGACAAAAATCACGGGAAATCAAAACTTTTCGAGACAAGAGCTTGAATCCTTAAAAGCTTCTTTCATAACAAGAGATAAACTGTTTACATCTCATGATAATTACTTCTTGAGTAATTATATACAACAAGACACAAAATCTCAAGAACTCATAACAAAAGACTCCAAGACCTGAGAGTACAGAGGACACATAGGACTGACTCTAACTACACCACATGGCAGGCTAAATCTCCACCTGAGATTTACTGCTGCTCCTGGTGCTGCTGCTGCTGCTGGGACTGGTCACCTGTAGACCGGTTCCTCCGTCTCCGACGTCCACCTAAAAATTTGAAGTCTACGGGGTGAGAAAATTTTACATAATTGTCCCAGCGAGAGTTATAACTCTTCGCCAGAAGATTTATTATAACATCAAAGAATATCTTAAGCAGTAAAGCTTTAAAAGTATTCAATAGCAGTTGCAGCTATAAACAAGAGCTCAACATTTATGAGACATGAAGAATATAAGCACTATTACAGTGTATCATCAATCAACTAACTCGTAGTTATCTCTAACAGGTATACTACGCGGTTGATTATGTTTTACAAACAATATTATGCCCTGTGGAGATGAGGCATACCACTCATACTCCAACTGATTGCTAAGAAGTCACATCAGTATCATACATAGGTCATTAAGAGAGCCGGATTCTCATGACCTTCACCTTCCTCAGTCAGTAAGAGGATCACTTGTAGGACATCTTGTGTCTCTACTATTATAGCTCACCAGGGTAAACTGGTCCTTCGCTATTTTAGAGTTACAGTGGCGTTCTGTACTCTCTTCGTCATCAGGAGATTTCATGTTTATCTCCACTGATACGGATATCTATGTTTTCTTCGTCATCAGGAGGTTTCATGTTTACCTACTACTGATACGGTATGGGATTGTAGTGAAGGATTGACGGATTACATATCTACATCAAATTCCTACACTAGGATGTAAGGTTCTACACATCCATATACCCCACATACTCAATAGTATGTGATCCAGGAGTTCCCTTAGGAAAACATGTTTCACCATCATTTGATCTCTGACAATGATGGATCTATGATCAGGGCTCTACATTATACTTGATTAGTTAGGTACATTTAGTATTCTTTTAACATCATACATTGTTCTTCAAACAATAACAGTAGCATAACAGCTATAAAAGGAGAATACTAAATGTAACAAGCCTAACTCACATCAATCATCATTTCTCATTATACTCATCACAAGTCATCTCTAAAGCATGACCTTGATGGTATTCATGGCTCTCACAGCCCATTATTATCATAGAATGCCACTGAGAAGGCATCAAGATACTTTACTTATTCATAAAGCTATCAATATGCCTTTAATGAATATAGTATCATCATCCGTACCTGGATATGATCACCTCCATATCAGAACCTGCATGGTTAATTCAACTAATAAAGGTAATTCAAAACAATGATTATACTTTCCACTCTTGTCATAAGAGCTAAGTCCTTTGATTCTTATCAAATAGAGTTTAATACTCATATAACATGTCATCACCTTTGAATTAGGGTTTACTATTCACATCACATGTCATTACCCTTGAATTAGGGTTTACTATTCACATCACATGGTGAATTGAACTCATAACATCATCATGTATGAGGAACATCATCATTGATGCTCTCAGATTAGCTTAAGATTCATCATATATCATAATTAGGGTTTCCATGATCTCACATAGGTGGATCATACCCTAATCATGCACATTCATGTGTATTGAAGGTTCTTTACTTGAGTTTCCACCCAAAAAGGGTACTTTATCTCTCTTAAGATACTTTCTCTCTCCTCATACCAGTAGATGGTGATAACACCACTCTAGATCAGGTTGGGTTAAGTCCTCATGGGCTAACATAAGCCAAAACATCACTATCATGTGATTAGGGTTTGATTTGAACAAGGTTTTACTCAATTGAACCCCTCAAGGGTATTTTGGTAATTCACCCCATTTATCACCATCATGGGTTAATTCATTAGTCACTTAGTCCCCTAATGTCCTAGGTTACCATTAGGGTTTAGATTTTAGCATCATTGAACCATTTACATCTTCAAGTGATTAAGTGAAATCAACCTTTGAAAACCTCAAACGGTTTCAACCTTCAACCTCCAAACGGTTTGAAACCGTTTGGATGAGTTGAGCGTTTGCTATGGTTGACTCCAAGACCGTGTGACCTTCAAGATCGTTTGCCCAAACCGTGTGAGGGTGTAGACCATTTAACAAGTTTGACTTCAAGACCGAGAGGGCTTACACGGTTTGAGACCGTTTGGTGTCTCTCGATCTTGAGATCGTTTGAGTCCAAACGGTCTTGAGACCGTTTGGCCCCAAACGGTCTTGAGACCGTGAGGCCTCACACGGTCTTGAGACCGTGTGACCTCAAACGGTCTTGAGACCGTTTGGTCCACTTGGTCTCAAACCGTTTGGACCTCCAACATGGTTCAATGATTTCAATCGTTTATGATTATCAATGTTGAAGCCTCCAAATGGCCAAAGCCATGGTAACCACTTATAGATTGAGTTAATTAGGGTTATGCTTAACCAATTGGTCACTCAATTGACCCTCAATTGTTATCCAATTAGGGTTGAAGTTGGTTCAATTAAGGTCCATCAACGTTCAACCATCAACACTCAACAATGTGAATCAACACAAGGTTGAACCCTTCAATTGAGCTCCAATTGGGCCCAAACTTGTCCCAAACGGTCTTGAGATCGTGTGGATGAACTCCACACGGTCTTGAGACCGTTTGCCCAAGATTTCATTAAAATCTAATGTGATTTGATAGAAGTTGAACCTTGATTGAGTCTCAAATCAGTATTTTGATTAATTCAATAACCTATTGCAATTGGGCCCTCAATTGATCAAATTACCTTAACCCTAGACCTCCAAACGGTCTTGGGTTGTCACCACACGGTCTTGAGACCGTTTGGATGAGTTCCAAATGGTCTTGAGACCGTTTGCCCATCCAACTTTTGTATTCTAGTGTAAATTCTTCAAGGTTGGATCAATTGAGTTGATTATCATATCAATACTTAATTGCAATGAAATTTAGTATCTTTGTACTTTCAATTGATCAACTATACTTGACCCCAGACCTCCGCACGGTCTTGGGTGATTCCCCACACGGTCTTGAGACCGTTTGATTGATCCCCAAACGGTCTTGAGACCGTTTGGGTCAATCAACCCAAAAACACTAAGTTATTCATTGAGATTTCAGTACTGATTTCAATTAGGGTTTGCCCTAGTAATCATCCTTCAACTCTTAGCTCGTTTGGAATTAGTCCATCAAATTTGGTGAGTTGTTAATCAACATTATTATGAACAGTAATTTCATACGGTCAACGCTTAGTCAACGTTCTTACACGGTCTTGAGACCGTTTGCCCAAAAAGGGCGATTTCAACAGATTGGAAATCAGGAGTAAATTCAATTAAAGTTGTTGATTAAAAAGGCCATATCTCACGATTCCTTTGGAGTTATCATCTCAAATTTGTGGGTGATTAGCCTACATAATTATGAACAGAAATCTTATACGGTCCACGCTCGGTCAACGCGGCTAAACGGTCTTGAAGACCGTTTGCCCTTACACGGTCCTGAGACCGTTTGCTCACTACACGGTCTTGCAAACCGAGAGAGCAATTTGTGGAGACCGTTTAGTAAAGTGAAAAGTAGTTGATTAACTTTGGAAATAACGTCTTCATCTCCTAGCTCAATAATAGCAAGGATTTCTCACAGATTTGCTTGCAAGGTAGAAAAGGAAGGTAGAGAAGAAGAAGAACTATCATCTAAAAGCATAAACAAGATGTATATAACAAAGCATGGGTTTAGAGTTATAAAACCCGCCTAAAGCTTGCTCCTTGAGCTCCAAGCTTTTAACGGCGTCCTTGAGTTTCCACAGGTCGTCCAAGGTGATCCTTCCAAGGAAAGTCAAGAAGAGATGGCTAGAAAGGTAGAGCTATGTGAGCTAGCCATCAATTTGACCTTGAATTCGAGTTCTAACCATGAACTTAAGCAAAAGGGAGGATTCAAACCTACCTTGCACTCCTTGGTCGTCCTCCTGAGCTCCAAGCTCCTCTTTAGTCGGTTTGGGTGGATAGAACAGTGAAAGGAACGAAGGGAGGGTTTCCTTGCTAAGTGAAGTGGAGAGTATATATACTTGGGGTGAGATTTTCAATCATAAGCTCATAAGTTCTCCATATTTTCAACTAAGTCCCTCCATCCTTCTATGCTCGTCCCTTCATATTAATTCTAAGGACAAACCTTCTTCTAAGGTCAAGAAATGAGGCAAAGAAGATCAACCTATTAGTTAAGCATACACATAAAAGGACTATAGCACATACACCTTGATCATTCAATCACAAAGGTGTTTTTTCATAACTTGATTAATCAATTGAAGTGACCTTTCATCATTTCTTCTCTAAATGATGACAAGAGTCTTAAAAGATATTTTAGATGATGTATTTTACAAGTTGCACCCCTCAGATTGGGTAATTTGCACTTTTCTCCAATTTAGGGTTTTCAAGCACAGGGATTGCTTCCACAGCTGCACCTTGGTGCCCAAGCTTGGGAAATCCCTCAAACTTCATCATAATGATTCTCATGATGTCTCAACATCAGAGGAACATCTCAACATGTGCAAATTGAAAGTTAACCCTTCTAACTGGGTAATTTGCACATAGGTCCATGTATAACAAAACAATGCTACAATTTTATATAAAAAGGAGAAAAATCTGAAATATATGTTTCTGAGAAACTTAATTACATGCCCTAAATTAATAACAAGGATTTAATTACATATTTAGGCAAAACACCTAGGGTTAACTCATAACCCAGGTCAGGGATGTTACAAATTATCCACCCCTTACAAGGATTTCGTCCCCGAAATCGATAAGACATATTAAGAGAAAAGGGCAGGATACTTCCTTCTCATCTCATCCTCTAATTCCCAAGTGGCTTCTTCAACACCACGGTGGTTCCAGAGGACTTTCACAAGACTTATATCTTTCTTCTTTAACCTTTTAATTCTATTATCAAGGATTGACACTGGTCCCTCCTCATAGGATATATCATCATTCAATTCTACCTCCATAGGTTGTAGAACTGACTCGGTGTCTGGGTGACATTTCTTCAGCATAGAAATGTGAAACACAGGGTGTAACCTCTGTAACTCTGGTGGCAGCTCTAGTCTATATGCTACCTTTCCAATCCGTTCAATGATTGGATAAGGTCCCATATATCTAGGAGCTAACTTCCCTTTCCTCCCAAAACGAAGGACTCCTTTCCAAGGCGAGACTTTGAGATACACTCTGTCTCCAACCTGGAACTCTAAGGGTCTACGACGTTTGTCAGCATAAGATTTCTGCCTATCCTGTGCAGTCTTAATCTTTTGTTGTATTACTTTAATCTTCTCTGTGGTCTGCTGCACAAGATCAGGACCTAACAACTGACACTCACCAATCTCAAACCAACACAAAGGTGATCTACAACGTCTACCATACAAGGCTTCATAAGGTGACATATCAATGCTATGCTGATAGCTATTGTTATAGGCAAACTCTATCAAGCTTAGGTGTAGATCCCAACTTCCGGTAAACTGGAGAACACATGCTCTCAAAAGGTCTTCTAAAGTCTGTATGGTCCTTTCTGACTGTCCATCAGTCTGTGGATGAAAGGCCGTACTAAACCTTAGCTTGGTGCCTATGGCTCTGTGTAATTGTTCCCAAAAATGACTTGTAAACTGAGGACCTCTGTCAGAAACTATTGTGATAGGAACTCCGTGCAAACGCACTATCTCTTGCACATATAAATGTGATAACCTTTCAGTAGAATAGGTTGTTTTGACAGGTAAGAAGTGCGTTGTCTTTGTCAACCTATCAACAACTACCCAAATGGAATCATGTCCTTTGCTTGTCTTGGGTAGGCCAACAACAAAGTCCATGGTCACATGGTCCCACTTCCACTGTGGTATGGGTAAAGGTTGCATTGTTCCTGCAGGCTTCTGGTGTTCAGCTTTAACTTGCTGACACACAGGACACCTCAGAACAAACTCTACAACATCCTTCTTCATTCCAGGCCACCAATACAGATCTTTCAAATTCCGATACATCTTGGTGCTCCCTGGATGCATAGTATACATGGAAGAATGTGCTTCTTCCAGGACTAACTTCCTCAAGTTATCCACATCCGGCACTATCATCCTTCCATTATAACAGGCTACTTGGTCATCTGAGTCATGGAAACCATCTCGCTTCTCATTTCCATACTCAGATCTAATCTGCTGAACTGCAGCATCACCTAGTTGTGCTTCCTTAATCTTCTCTCTTAGGGTAGGTTTAATATGCATCTCAGCTAACAACCCGGCTAACAATGACACCTTCAACTGTACATTGTCTTGCCTTAAAGAGATAAGCATGTCTCTCCTAGAGCATACTAAAGAGTTTAGTTGTGCTCTATTCATGGTTGATGTTGTTGATTTCCTACTCAAGGCATCTGCAACAATATTGGCCTTGCCTGGATGATAATCAATTGTACAGTCGTAGTCCTTGATTAACTCCATCCAGCGACGTTGCCTCATGTTAAGCTCATGCTGAGAGAAGATATACTTAAGGTTCTTGTGGTCTGTGAAAATCTGGAATGTTTCTCCGTAGAGATAATGTCTCCAGATCTTCAAGGCATGAACCACGGCAGCTAACTCCAGATTGTGTGTCGGATAATTCTCCTCGTGTTTCTTAAGCTGTCGGGAAGCAAAAGAAATCACTTGTTTATCCTGCATCAACACACATCCTAGTCCATTCTTGGAAGCATCACAGAAAACTACATATCCTTTTCCTTGTTCAGGTAGTATAAGCACAGGTGCACTTGTCAACCTCTCCTTCAACAACTGGAAAGACTGTTGACACTTATCACTCCAAGAAAAAGGAACATCTTTCCGAGTCAACTTGGTCAAAGGTAAGGCTATAGAACTAAAGTTCTTAATTAACCTTCGATAATAGCCAGCTAACCCCAAGAAACTTCGAATCTCCGTCGGTGTCTTCAGTTGTTCCCACTGTAGAATAGATTCTACCTTTGTAGGATCAACACGAATTCCCGAGGCAGATATCACATGTCCAAGAAAAGATACCTCCGGCAGCCAGAACTCACACTTGCTAAACTTGGCATACAGCTTATGTTCTCTTAGCAAGGTCAAAGCTTGGCAAAGATGCTGCTCATGCTGCTGAGCATCCTTACTATAGATCAGAATGTCATCTATGAAGACGACAACACACTGATCAAGGAAATGTCGAAAGACTCTATTCATGAGTTCCATAAATGCAGCTGGTGCATTGGTTAGTCCAAACGACATAACCGTGAACTCATAGTGACCATACCTTGTCCTAAAGGCAGACTTGGATATGTCACTATCCTTAATACGGAGTTGATGATATCCAGACCTCAAGTCTATCTTTGAAAAGACTGTTGCACCACGCAACTGATCAAAGAGATCATCAATCCTCGGCAGAGGGTACTTATTCTTTATTGTTACTTTATTGAGTTGTTTGTAGTCGATGCACAACCGCATTGACCCATCTTTCTTTTTAACAAACAAAACCGGAGCACCCCAAGGTGAAGTGCTTGGTCGGATAAAGCCCTTCTCAAGTAACTCTTGAAGCTGTTTCTTGAGTTCTGCCATCTCGGCAGGCGCCATCCTATACGGAGTCTGGGCTATGGGTTTCGTATCTGGGATCATATTGATTTCAAAATCAATCTCCCGAGGTGGTGGTATACCAGGAAGTTCTTCAGGAAACACATCCTTGAATTCCCTGACTATGGGAACTTCAGCAGGATCGGACCTTTCCTTGGTAACATCTACCACATGGGCTAAGAATGCATAACATCCTTGCCTCAACAACTTATCAGCAACCATAGCTGACACAAGACAGGTGGGCAGAATCTTTCTTTCTCCTTGAAAGATCCATGTGTTGCTTTCATCAGCAAACACAGCCAACTTGGATTCACAATCCAAGACAACTCTATACCTCTCTAAGGTATCCATCCCGAGGATTATATCAAATCCTTGCATATTAAGTGGTATAAGATCCACTTGAATGCGATGGTCAGAAAAGAAAAGGATGCAGGGAGAGCATACTTCCTGCAAAACGGCAGACCCACTCAACGGAGTCTCCAACAACAAACTATCTGCCCTATGACTAACAGTCACATTGCAGTTACGAATCACTCTTCGAGTGATGAAAGAGTGCGTAGCACCCGGATCAATCAGAACAGATACTACACAGGAGGTAGACATATCAGAATATAAAAGTTTCATCTGACCTGCCACTACCCATGGATTGACCACTGCTTCAGGTGGGTTCATAGCATAGAACCTCGATGTTGCCTGGTGTTGAGGTGGTGCTGATGATCCAGCTTGAGACGCTTGTCCACGTCCTCGAGCTGCTCCTTGATGTTGCCTATTCTGAGATCCTTGTTGATTCTGTCTCGGAGGCTGTGTCACACTGACAGGCCTAGAACGGCAATCCTTCATCAAGTGTCCCACCTTACCACAGTTGTAGCAACTCCTCTCCTGTTGTTGTGGTCTGGGTGGTCCAGTTACTGACATTGATGCAGAACTGTGCGTCCTTTGAAGCGGTTGACTCCGTCCTCTACCTCTGCTTGGTGACCATTGAGTTTGAAAACTCGATCTAGGTGGTGGAGGGTTAGGTGCAGAGAATCTAGGTTTCTTGGAATCCCTAGATGAAGAACCCTGGAATTGCGGATATCTTTTCTTAGTTTGCCTCTTCTCAACCACAGATCTCTCTATCCTTCGGACTGACTCAACAAAGGTAGAGAATCTCTCTCGGTTTTCTAAGGCAGACACAGGGGTTGATATATCAGCATTCAAACCCTTTTCGAATCTTCTGATTCTTTCCTCCTCTGTGGCAGCCATGTGCGGACAGAACCGCAGCAACTCCATGAACTTAGCTTCATACTCGCTAATGTTCATCATACCCTGCCTTAGTCTCTCAAACTGAGAGATCTTCTCATCTAGGAAGGTCTTTGGAAAATATCTATTGATAAATTCCCGACGAAACTCTTCCCATGAGAACTCTATTCCAGGTCTCTTCTGCTCTTCCATGTTCCACCAGTGACCAGCACTGCCTTTGAGAAGATAGACAGCATGTCTAACCTTCTCAGCTTTCGGGATAATAAGAATCCTGAAAGCCTTCTCCAACTCTGTCAGCCATAAATCAGCATCTGCGGGGTCGGTAGTCCCAAAGTACTCGGTAGCTCCGACACGACGAAGTCGTTCGAACGTCTTACCGATACCTTGTCCTTCAGGTTGGACAGGTGCCCTAGGTGTAGGCATGGGCATCCTGTCGGTTATGTGTGTCATGGCAGTCATGAACTGCCTGAACATTGTCTGTACATCTGGGTTACCCATGTCGGCTGGGTCAAACTGGGGTGGCTCTCTTGGTGACTCTGGTGCAGGCTGTTCTATTCTTGGAACCCTTGCACCGCCTTGAGGTGCACTAGCACTACTCTCTGCCACGTACTCATCATGAGGCTCAGCCATCCTTATGTATCTTCTTCTCCTGAGGAGTAGAAGATTCTATTAGATAAGGAAGGAGTACTAAAGATAGACTCGACATCCTAAGTCCTATGCCTCTGTAGACTCAACTGACCTAGAGCTCTGATACCACTAATTGTGGGCTCTGATCTCCAAACCACGATATAAACACGATTCAAACTTAGCGGAAGCGATTCGATTAACAGCGGAAGACAAAAATCACGGGAAATTAAAACTTTTCGAGACAAGAGCTTGAATCCTTAAAAGCTTCTTTCATAACAAGAGATAAACTGTTTACATCTCATGATAATTACTTCTTGAGTAATTATATACAACAAGACACAAAATCTCAAGAACTCATAACAAAAGACTCCAAGACCTGAGAGTACAGAGGACACATAGGACTGACTCTAACTACACCACATGGCAGGCTAAATCTCCACCTGAGATTTACTGCTGCTCCTGGTGCTGCTGCTGCTGCTGGGACTAGTCACCTGTAGACCGGTTCCTCCGTCTCCTACGTCCACCTAAAAAGTTGAAGTCTACGGGGTGAGAAAATTTTACATAATTGTCCCAGCGAGAGTTATAACTCTTCGCCAGAAGCTTTATTATAACATCAAAGAATATCTTAAGCAATAAAGCTTTCAAAGTATTCAATAGCAGTTGCAGCTATAAACAATAGCTCAACATTTATGAGACATGAAGAATATAAGCACTATTACAGTGTATCATCAATCAACTAACTCGTAGTTATCTCTAACAGGTATACTACGCAGTTGATTATGTTTTACAAACAATATTATGCCCTGTGGAGATGAGGCATACCACTCATACTCCAACTGATTGCTAAGAAGTCACATCAGTATCATACATAGGTCATTAAGAGAGCCGGATTCTCATGACCTTCACCTTCCTCAGTCAGTAAGAGGATCACTTGTAGGACATCTTGTGTCTCTACTATTATAGCTCACCAGGGTAAACTGGTCCTTCGCTATTTTAGAGTTACAGTGGCGTTCTGTACTCTCTTCGTCATCAGGAGATTTCATGTTTATCTCCACTGATACGAATATCTATGTTTTCTTCGTCATCAGGAGGTTTCATGTTTACCTACTACTGATACGGTATGGGATTGTAGTGAAGGATTGACGGATTACATATCTACATCAAATTCCTACACTAGGATGTAAGGTTCTACACATCCATATACCCCACATACTCAATAGTATGTGATCCAGGAGTTCCCTTAGGAAAACATGTTTCACCATCATTTGATCTCTGACAATGATGGATCTATGATCAGGGCTCTACATTATACCTGATTAGTTAGGTACATTTAGTATTATTTTAACATCATACATTGTTCTTCAAACAATAACAGTAGCATAACAGCTATAAAAGGAGAATACTAAATGTAACAAGCCTAACTCACATCAATCATCATTTCTCATTATACTCATCACAAGTCATCTCTAAAGCATGACCTTGATGGTATTCATGGCTCTCACAGCCCATTATTATCATAGAATGCCACTGAGAAGGCATCAAGATACTTTACTTATTCATAAAGCTATCAATATGCCTTTAATGAATATAGTATCATCATCCGTACCTGGATATGATCACCTCCATATCAGAACCTGCATGGTTAATTCAACTAATAAAGGTAATTCAAAACAATGATTATACTTTCCACTCTTGTCATAAGAGCTAAGTCCTTTGATTCTTATCAAATAGAGTTTAATACTCATATAACATGTCATCACCTTTGAATTAGGGTTTACTATTCACATCACATGTCATTACCCTTGAATTAGGGTTTACTATTCACATCACATGGTGAATTGAACTCATAACATCATCATGTATGAGGAACATCATCATTGATGCTCTCAGATTAGCTTAAGATTCATCATATATCATAATTAGGGTTTCCATGATCTCACATAGGTGGATCATACCCTAATCATGCACATTCATGTGTATTGAAGGTTCTTTACTTGAGTTTCCACCCAAAAAGGGTACTTTATCTCTCTTAAGATACTTTCTCTCTCCTCATACCAGTAGATGGTGATAACACCACTCTAGATCAGGTTGGGTTAAGTCCTCATGGGCTAACATAAGCCAAAACATCACTATCATGTGATTAGGGTTTGATTTGAACAAGGTTTTACTCAATTGAACCCCTCAAGGGTATTTTGGTAATTCACCCCATTTATCACCATCATGGGTTAATTCATTAGTCACTTAGTCCCCTAATGTCCTAGGTTACCATTAGGGTTTAGATTTGAGCATCATTGAACCATTTACATCTTCAAGTGATTAAGTGAAATCAACCTTTGAAAACCTCAAACGGTTTCAACCTTCAACCTCCAAACGGTTTGAAACCGTTTGGATGAGTTGACCGTTTGCTAGGGTTGACTCCAAGACCGTGTGACCTTCAAGATCGTTTGCCCAAACCGTGTGAGGGTGTAGACCATTTAACAAGTTTGACTTCAAGACCGAGAGGGCTTACACGATTTGAGACCGTTTGGTGTCTCTCGATCTTGAGATCGTTTGAGTCCAAACGGTCTTGAGACCGTTTGGCCCCAAACGGTCTTGAGACCGTGAGGCCTCACACGGTCTTGAGACCGTGTGACCTCAAACGGTCTTGAGACCGTGAGGTCTCAAACGGTCTTGAGACCGTGAGGCCTCAAACGGTCTTGAGACCGTTTGGTCCACTTGGTCTCAAACCGTTTGGACCTCCAACATGGTTCAATGATTTCAATCGTTTATGATTATCAATGTTGAAGCCTCCAAATGGCCAAAGCCATGGTAACCACTTATAGATTGAGTTAATTAGGGTTATGCTTAACCAATTGGTCACTCAATTGACCCTCAATTGTTATCCAATTAGGGTTGAAGTTGGTTCAATTAAGGTCCATCAACGTTCAACCATCAACACTCAACAATGTGAATCAACACAAGGTTGAACCCTTCAATTGAGCTCCAATTGGGCCCAAACTTGTCCCAAACGGTCTTGAGATCATGTGGATGAACTCCACACGGTCTTGAGACCGTTTGCCCAAGATTTCATTAAAATCTAATGTGATTTGATAGAAGTTGAACCTTGATTGAGTCTCAAATCAGTATTTTGATTAATTCAATAACCTATTGCAATTGGGCCCTCAATTGATCAAATTACCTTAACCCTAGACCTCCAAACGGTCTTGGGTTGTCACCACACGGTCTTGAGACCGTTTGGATGAGTTCCAAACGGTCTTGAGACCGTTTGCCCATCCAACTTTTGTATTCTAGTGTAAATTCTTCAAGGTTGGATCAATTGAGTTGATTATCATATCAATACTTAATTGCAATGAAATTTAGTATCTTTGTACTTTCAATTGATCAACTATACTTGACCCCAGACCTCCGCACGGTCTTGGGTGATTCCCCACACGGTCTTGAGACCGTTTGATTGATCCCCAAACGGTCTTGAGACCGTTTGGGTCAATCAACCCAAAACCACTAAGTTATTCATTGAGATTTCAGTACTGATTTCAATTAGGGTTTGCCCTAGTAATCATCCTTCAACTCTTAGCTCGTTTGGAATTAGTCCATCAAATTTGGTGAGTTGTTAATCAACATTATTATGAACAGTAATTTCATACGGTCAACGCTTAGTCAACGTTCTTACACGGTCTTGAGACCGTTTGCCCAAAAAGGGCGATTTCAACAGATTGGAAATCAGGAGTAAATTCAATTAAAGTTGTTGATTAAAAAGGCCATATCTCACGATTCCTTTGGAGTTATCATCTCAAATTTGTGGGTGATTAGCCTACATAATTATGAACAGAAATCTTATACGGTCCACGCTCGGTCAACGCGGCTAAACGGTCTTGAAGACCGTTTGCCCTTACACGGTCCTGAGACCGTTTGCTCACTACACGGTCTTGCAAACCGAGAGAGCAATTTGTGGAGACCGTTTAGTAAAGTGAAAAGTAGTTGATTAACTTTGGAAATAACGTCTTCATCTCCTAGCTCAAGAACAGCAAGGATTTCTCACGTATTTGCTTGCAAGGTAGAAAAGGAAGGTAGAGAAGAAGAAGAACTATCATCTAAAAGCATAAACAAGATGTATATAACAAAGCATGGGTTTAGAGTTATAAAACCCGCCTAAAGCTTGCTCCTTGAGCTCCAAGCTTTTAACGGCGTCCTTGAGTTTCCACAGGTCGTCCAAGGTGATCCTTCCAAGGAAAGTCAAGAAGAGATGGCTAGAAAGGTAGAGCTATGTGAGCTAGCCATCAATTTGACCTTGAATTCGAGTTCTAACCATGAACTTAAGCAAAAGGGAGGATTCAAACCTACCTTGCACTCCTTGGTCATCCTCCTGAGCTCCAAGCTCCTCTTTAGTCGGTTTGGGTGGATAGAACAGTGAAAGGAACGAAGGGAGGGTTTCCTTGCTAAGTGAAGTGGAGAGTATATATACTTGGGGTGAGATTTTCAATCATAAGCTCATAAGTTCTCCATATTTTCAACTAAGTCCCTCCATCCTTCTATGCTCGTCCCTTCATATTAATTCTAAGGACAAACCTTCTTCTAAGGTCAAGAAATGAGGCAAAGAAGATCAACCTATTAGTTAAGCATACACATAAAAGGACTATAGCACATACACCTTGATTATTCAATCACAAAGGTGTTTTTTCATAACTTGATTAATCAATTGAAGTGACCTTTCATCATTTCTTCTCTAAATGATGACAAGAGTCTTAAAAGATATTTTAGATGATGTATTTTACAAGTTGCACCCCTCAGATTGGGTAATTTGCACTTTTCTCCAATTTAGGGTTTTCAAGCACAGGGATTGCTTCCACAGCTGCACCTTGGTGCCCAAGCTTGGGAAATCCCTCAAACTTCATCATAATAATTCTCATGATGTCTCAACATGTGCAAATTGCAAGTTAACCCTTCTAACTGGGTAATTTGCACATAGGTCCTTGTATAACAAAACAATGCTACAATTTTATATAAAAAGGAGCAAATTTTGAAATATATGTTTCTGAGAAACTTAATTACATGCCCTAAATTAATCACAAAGATTTAATTACATATTTAGGCAAAACACCTAGGGTTAACTCATAACCCAGGTCAGGGATGTTACATAACTGTTGCTAAAAGAATATGGTAATATATTTAATTAATCAAGTGAAATCTTATCCTGTAGAGCCATGGCCATAGATCCATCATCATCAGTAGTTGGTGATGGTGAAACAGGTTTTCCCACAGAATCTCCTGGAGGGCATACTGTTGAGTATGTGGGGGTTATGGGCGTGAATACCTTTACACCCTAATGAGGGACTGATGTGAGATAAACATTAAATCTCTCAATCCTTTATTATATGTGTCGGGATAGATGTATCATGAATCTCCCGATAATGTTAATGTCGGATCGATGTGAGATAAATATGAAATCTCTCGATTGTGAAGAGAGTACAGCCGCCACTGTAACTCTATAGCGAAGTTGCCAGTATATCCTGGAAAGTTATTTAGCAGAGACACAAGATGTCCTGCATTTGTACTCACACTGACTGAGGAGGATGAGGTCATGGAAATTTGGCTCTTCCTTGACCTATGTATGGTACCGATTTTGATTTTGCAATGGTCAGTTGGAGTATGAGCGGTATACCTCATCTCCTTAGGGATTAAGTATGATTGTAAAATGTAATCAGCCATGTAGCGTATTGCTTGAGGTTGAAATATGAGAATCATTGGTTCATGTTACCTTGATTATCATATCCTAGATGGATAAATGTTATACATGTTCTTCAATTCCTTATTGGATAAGTGACATGCTGCTTTATCAAGTTATAGCTAAAATGCTTTGAATAAGAATATTGCTCTAATTTGTTTAGATATTGATTTATCTACTGTTGAATATATATGATTCCTTTGCTTAGTTTTATTCTATTAAACTGCAATAATAATGTTTTTGGAAGAGAGTTATATCTCTCACTGGGACTGGGTCTCACTTCGTTGGTCACCAACATTTTTTAGGTAGACGTGGAAGAAGAGGCAGAAACCCTATAGCAGGGGAAGAGCAGCAACAGCGGAAACAGGGATAGCAGTGATATTCTAGACGGAGACACTGGCTGTCATATTTTGTATAGAGAGTCATATGTGTCGTCTTTGTACTCTCAGGTCCTCCGAGTTAGTAGTTAGTATTTTTAATGAATCGATCTGAGATTTTGGCTTGATGCCTCGAGGTTCTTATGCTGCCTGTGTATAGTTTTAACAGAGCAGTTGATTCTTGTAATCTTCGGGAAGAGATTGTACATGACATGTACTTATGAACTAGGATGTAAATAAAATACATTGGTTCTTGATGAAAGAGTTTTTCCTGTGTTTGGATCTCTTTGTAAATGGTTTTAATTTTTAGTGATTTTCAGTAATTTGTTGTTAATGATCGCTCCCGCTTAGTTAATGACGTTTTGTTCGAATGGTGCGCGACAAGATTAATGGTATCAGAGCTCTAGGTTCGTTGAGTCTATAGAGACATAGAATTAAGGTTATTGAGTATGTTCTAGTATCTTCCAGTCTATCTGATAGTGTCTTCTGCTCATATAGGAGGAGAAGAAGAACTTAAAGATGTATGGATCACATGAAGAATATGTTGTTGAGAGCAGCATTGTTGCACCAGGAAGAGGTGCAAGGGACCATACTAGGGAGGAACCAGTATCTGAACATCCTCAGTTTAACCAAGTTGCACTAGAAAACCCAGCTTTCCATGATCTGTTTGGGCAGTTCATGGCAACCATGATGCATATGGCGGATAGGATGCCACCACCTGCATCGAGGGCACCAGCCCATAATGAAGGACAGGGAGCCGGAAAGACTTTCGAACGACTTCGTCGGGTTGGATCCACAGATTATGCTGGTACAGTTGACCCAACAGATGCTGAATTGTGGTTGACTGGGTTGGAGAAGGCCTTTAGAATCCTCAATATCCCTGAAGCAGAAAAGGTGAGGCATGCAGTGTACCTTCTAAAAGGGAGTGTTGGCCACTGGTGGACAATAGAAGAGGGCAAGAGGCCAGGTGTTGAAATTGGATGGGGAGAATTTTGATGAGAATTTGTCAGTAGATACTTCTCCAAAAAAGATCTCTTAGTTTGAGAGGTTAAGGCAAGGACCAATGAACATTAGCGAGTATGAAGCTAAGTTCATGGAGCTTTTGCGATTCTATATGCATATGGCAGCTACTGATGAAGAGAGAATTCGGCATTTTGAGAAGGGGTTGAACGTTGAATTGACCACTCATGTGTCTACCTTAGATAACAGGGAGAGGTTCGCCACCTTTGTGGAGTCCTTGAGACGGATACAAAGGTCGGTGATTGAGAAGCGTCAGACTAAGAGTAAGAAGGTGTATACTCAGTTTCAAGGACAGAGGTCCAAAAGTTTCAAGAAACTGAGATTTTCTGCACCAATAGCACCACTAAGATTCAATACCCAGACGCAATGGACGTCGAATAGGGGTAGAGGCCATAGTTTACCACCAGAAGGAGCCCACAGCTTAGCCTCAATGTCAGTAACAGGACCATCTAGGCCACAGAGGGAGAGCAGAAGCTGTTTTATATGCGGAAAGATGGGGCATTTGATGAAATATTGTCGAGCTAGAGATGTAAGTGTGACTCAACCTCTGAGACAGAGTCAGCAAGGCTCTCAGAGGTAACAGTTTTCGAGTGGCACTAGAGGACGTGGACAAGCATCCCAAGCTGGTTCGTTGGCACCCAACAACCGATCATAGGGTCAATAGCAAGCAACAGTGAGATTCTATGCGATGAATCAACCCGAAGCAGTAGTCAACCCTCGAGTTGTGACAGGTCAGATGGAACTATTTCATTCTGATATGTCTTCATCCTGCTTCGTATCTGTCTTGATTGATCCGGGTGCTACGCATTCCTTTATCACTCGAAAAGTGATTCATGACTACAATATGAATGTCAGTCATAGAGCAGATAATATGTTATTAGAAACCCTTTTGTTGGGATCTGTAGTGCTGCGGGAGGTGTGTTCACCCTGCATTCTTTCTTTTTCTGAACATCGCATTCAGTTATACCACTTGATATGTACAAGTTCGATATAATTCTTAGGATGGATACCCTAGAAAAGTATAAGGTTGTCTTGGTTTGTGATTCCAAGCAAGCTATGTTCGTAGATGACGGTGACACATGGATCTTTCAGGGAGATAGAAAGATTCTTCCAACATGTCTTGTGTCATCTATGGTAGCTGAGAAGCTGATGAGACAAGAATTCTTTGCATTCTTGGCACATGTGGTAGACACCACAATGGAGAGCCCTAATCTTTCTGAAGTTTCGATAGTTAGGGAGTTTGAAGATGTGTTCCCTGAGGAACTTTCAGGTGTTCCTCTGTCCCGAGAGATTGATTTTGAAATTAATCTAATCCCAGGCACGCAACCAATAGCATAAACATAGTATAGAATGGCACCTGCTGAGATGGTGGAACTCAAGAAACAGTTGTAGGAGTTGCTTGAGAAATGTTTTATCCAACCAAGTACTTCACCATGGGGTGCTCCGGTTCTCTTTGTTAAGAAGAAAGATGGGTCTATGCGATTATACATCAACTATAGATAGCTAAACAAAGCAACTATAACGAATAAGTATCCTCTGCCAAGGATCGATGACTTGTTTGATCAGTTGTGTGGTGCAACTATCTTCTCTAAGATAGATCTGAGGTCGAGATATCATCAGTTGTGTATCAAGGAGAGTGACATACCTAAGTCTGCCTTTAGGACAAGGTATGGTCACTATGAGTTCATAGTTATGTCTTTTGGACTAACTAATGCATCAGCTGCATTCATGGAACTCATGAATATAACCTTCCGGCCTTTTCTTGATCAGTCCATAGTAGTCTTCATAGATGACATCTTGATATACATTAGAGATGTTCAACAACATGAGCAGCACCTCCGTCAGGCTTTAACTTTGCTAAGAGAGCATAAGTTGTATGCTAAGTTTAGCAAATGCGAGTTTTGGTTACCAGAAGTTTCTTTTCTAGGACACGTAATATCTGCCTCAGGTATCCGTGTTGATCCTAAGAAGGTAGAATTTGTCATGCAATGGGAATAGCCAAAGACATCGACAGAGATACGCAGTTTCCTTGGACTGGCGGGCTATTATAGGAGGTTCATTAAGAACATCAGTTCTATAGCTTTACCCCTAACCAAGTTGACCAGGAAGGAGGTTCCTTTTATCTGGAATGAAAAGTGTTAACATTTTTTCCAGCTGTTGAAAGAAAGGTTAACAAGTGCACATTGTTGGTGTTACCTGAGCAAGGGAAGGGGTACATAGTTTTCTGTGATGCATCTAAGAATGGTCTAGAATGTGTGTTGATGCAGGATAATCAAGTGATTTCTTTTGCCTCTCGATAGCTTAAGAAACATGAGGAGAATTATCTGACACATGATCTAGAGCTAGCTGTTGTGGTCCATGCTTTGAAGATCTGGAGACATTATCTCTATGGAGAAACATTCCAGATTTTCACAGACCATAAGAATCTAAAATATATCTTCTCACAACACAAGTTGAACATGAGACAACGCCACTGGATGGAGTTAATCAAGGACTGGTGCGCTCCCGCTAGAGGCTTGCAACGAGTGCAATCCACGAGGTCGGGAGGCACGGGATGAGATGGGATCTTTAGCTTTCGAAATTTGTAAGGTCCCGGGCTAACTACCTACTTCTACTAAGACAATATACCCGCAAGCGCACGGGGTCTTGTCGTAGTACAGGTAAGGCGGTAAGTACGGGGTCGAACCTCGGAGATAGAGGGGGCACTAGAGTTAGAGAGGGTGAGCTATGTTCCTAGTGCAGAGAGTAGGGTTTTTAGGGTTTGAAGGTTTGTTTGGTTGATTATGCTAAGTGAGCGAGTAAGGAAAGACAAAATGACACTAAGTTATCAAACAACTAAATTAGCAATTTAAGTTAACAAACTATCTAAACAAGAGCAAGAACGAACTACGCTAGACTAAACAAGCAACTGGAAATTAAGAAACTACACTAAGCATTAATAAGAGCAAAGGCCTGGATTAACACTAGCGAGCAAAACTAGGCAAAAGACT
Source organism: Alisma plantago-aquatica (assembly GCA_963693085.1). Lineage (NCBI taxonomy): Eukaryota > Viridiplantae > Streptophyta > Magnoliopsida > Alismatales > Alismataceae > Alisma > Alisma plantago-aquatica. Next base: position 58,600,996 of record OY856409.1, read on the forward strand.
ACGCTAACTAAAGCAATTGAACTAAGCTAGCATTAACAAGCAAAGCAGGTAATTGGGGTTTTAAACAATTAGATGAGGGAGGTGGGCCATTTGGGAATGTGACCTTAACATTAGTTGGGGGAAGTCACCATAAAAAGCAATTAGCATATCTCTTTCTAGATTACCAAACCAAACAACGAGGTAGGTGCTATGAGAATTTACCCTAAGCTACTAATTGGAGAACTAGGGTTAGGTGTAATTCTCATAGGACATACCAAGTCTAGGTCTCTAGGATAAGTGGTATTAGTCAATTGAGGACCAAGGGTGAGGATGGGAGTAGAGATGAGGATATTTGACCTCATGCCACTAGCCACCTCAGCCTTTAGGAAATCCTAGGCAATTGAACTAATCACACTTATACTAGTCACTTAGAACTCACATTTGCATATAGGAAGGAGGTGATTATGTAGGAAGATAGGGGGCTAGCTAGGGATCCGAATTAAGGACCTAGGAGCCAATCCTACGATAGCTACATAGAAACCAAAACATCCTAGGGACAAATGTTTTCAAACACCACAAGGCAAGCAATTAATGTAATTAAACAACAACCACAAGCACAAGTAATGGGAAATGAGATAAAAGCAAAGGCAATCATCATAGAAATGAAATATGTTCATTACAAATTATATTCCCCCAACATGGTATCAAAGTCACATTTTTGTCCCAAACAGCCCACCCAAGGGGGGGCTTAGCTACACATAATCAAACTAGGAACAAAAGAAAGGGGTAGAAGAAGGGAAAACGCCCTGAAGCTCGATGTAGTTGACTCCTTCTTCACCTCCAAGCAGCTGCAGCCGTCCTCACTCCTCCAATGATGCAAAGGTGCATGAAAATGGCGGGGATTATGGATAGAAACCTAGAGAAACTAGGTTTCTATGGTGGAAATGAGTGGAAAGTGGATGGAAATGGGGTAGATTGCAAGGAAATGGATGGAATGGAGCAATGGAAGCAAAGGAGCTGCTAGGGTGCGGCTAGGGGTGCTCTAGAGGTGCCTGCCTCGAGCCCTAGAAGCATCTATTGCTTATATATGAGCTAGGTTTAAGTGGGGGTAGAATGGGAAAAACAGTGGAAAATTGTGTAGGTTTTGGGGGGTGGCACGGCCGTTTTGTGTAGCACGGCCGTGCTGGGTAGGAGTGGATACGGCCGTGGTGGAGGAGAACGGCCGTTTTGGCTAAGTGTAAATCTAACAGGTTGGTGGGCGAAATGGAGGCTGGTGGCACAGCCGTTTTGGGCAAAACGGCCGTGTTGGGTGTTAGGTAGAACGGTCGTACAGGGTAGCACGGCCGTGGTGGAGGAGTTGGGCGGAGGTCGTTCTGAGCAGCACGCCCGTTTCCTCTTCATCCAGAACGGCCGTGTTGTGGTCTTCATAGCACGGCCGTGCTGGGCAACACGGCCGTGGTGGCTGGCTTGCTTAAACTTCAAATTTTGTCGATCAACCTGTAATCTTGCCCAATTACCAGCACGGCCGTTCCGTGTCACCACGGTCGTGCTGGGGTCTTCTAGTGCTAGCATGGCTTCAAACTTCATAATTCTTAGATGTTTTGCTTGGAGACGATCTTTGGCCACTAAGGTAGGTTGGGGGAGCTTTGGGGTCTCCTTTGGGCCCCTCCATCACACTCGTCCATCCATTGTGGTCAAAGTACCTGAAAAACAGCGCAAAAACATCCATAAGTGTATTTGCAATGATAATCAAATTGGGGGAAATAACATGTAAATCTAATGCATTTGAAAGTGATAAAGGCACAAAATGACACGAGATACAGCCCTAGAATAGGGTTGGATCACCACCCCAAACTTGAAACATACTTGTCCTCAAGTATGCTCCAACTTAATCTCTCTTTTCCGTTCTTTTCAACAAAAACAAATGACAAATGCAAAGCAGTAGAAGATTATTGAATATATATGGTCTTGGAAATGACTAAGTGCATGTGTCTCACATCTCTCCTCTCCTTCTTTCACAACCCCATCATGAACTGAGCACTGAGCATACAAAATTCAAATATAAAGCATAGACGCACAAGTTGTCCATATGTCCTTTATGTCATTCCGGGTAAACCGTTTCATGTTGATGTTAATCACAGGTGACTAGGAGTGTTGTTTCACTTTCATGTGTTCGGTCTTATGCTTCAAACCACACTAGATGATCCACTTGGCTGTAGAAAAGGGTAAAGTGAGCTAGATGTGATGTTTTCTAGCTCAATGGGTATAAAAGAAGAAGAAAGGGTTGCGGTAAGATTTGGAGTGCTTTTACACACTCTTCTTTTCTTTATTTGAATGCTCTTAAACAGGAGCATCCTTTTATTTTATTTTTTGCTTTTCTTTTTCTTTTTCTTTGGCCTTGGTATAGATAGGGCATATGGTGGATGGAGTGAAGCGGGGAGGTAAAGATGTGGCCACCCCAAACTTTTGGAGGTGGCCACGGCTAATATGTGCACTTTGGCATCTTTAATGAGGCGGAGAGGTATGAAGATGATGAAAGAAAAGTCGGATCAAAGAGGGGTCATCAATGTAGTTTTCAACAAACGATTCCCTGCATGAAAGCTAATTCAACACTTCACCAAGTAATATCACATCACATGATAGAATTAACACAATATTCATATTTCTACCAAGTGATTCTATTGGCTTTAAGCGTTTGTCGCTTGCTCAATTCATGATTCAACCAACACATTCACAGACTTAAGAGATGTGGTTCACATGTAAAAAGTCACAACCAAGACCATATATCAATAAGATCTAAGAACGTAGCATGCATTTGTCACAAGGGTAAACTTTTTTCATTTTAATCATTGGAGATTAAGTCAAAACATCCTATTGGAGCAAGAATATTCAAGTCTGGGCAAAATTGGCCAAAAAGGTGTCAAATTGCACTAAACCACATTCAAACACAATTTTAGGTAAAAAGTAAGTAAATCCTAACTAAAACATGCAAAAATTAGCAAAAACCTATATGAGATGCAAAAAATTTGAAAAATTACTCAAAAAATGCAGAAATCAACTACATGTCACGCGAAGATGCAAGCAGACACACCAGGTTAGGGTAATCGAGTATGGAATGTCAGTCAAACTGTTTGATCATCTTGCAAAAATTTAGCACAAGGCATCTAGAGAAAAATGCGGTGAGAGAAGGCTTACCGCCCTACCACCCCAAACTTTTAAATCATGATGTCCTCATCATGAAATAGAAGTTTAGACTAGTAGGGTAAAAAGGGTGTGGGGTTGCGAAAGGAAACCGACGAGAGCTGGAGTGGTCAATGTAATTTTAGGTGAGCAGGGCATGGCCACCACGGTCGTGCTGATCAGCACGGCCGTTCTGGACTTCTTCCTATAGCTCCTCCATTGATTTGCAATCTCTTCTTCCACTTTGACCTCCGCCTTGGCTAAACCCTTCAGTATCATCTTTCCTTTCTTGTGCCTATGCTAAGATGATTCACAAAACAGAAAAACTATCAAGTATAGTGTGTGTGTGTGTTTCTTGGAAACCAAAAGAAAGTATAGTAAAATAAGGTTCAAGAATCTCAAACCATGTGGGTTGCCTCCCACTAGCGCTAAATTTTACGCCTTCAGCCGGGCTTGTTGCTCTTTTTCATCATGTATTGACACCCACGGTGCCCTCCTTCTCTTCCACGGTGATCCTGTCGAGTGCTCTGATGACATGTGCTTCGTCCCAAGGAGTGTACATGGAATGGAAGTATGGGCTCGATCTCCACAGCTCCAGAGGGTCACGATAGCACAAACTCTCTCCGAAGTCTTCGTTTTCCAGCTTGTCTCTCTCTTCTTTGGTGAACATGAAGAATTCAAACTTTTTCCTCATATAAGTAACCGTCAGTGTGCCCTTGCGGATGTTGATTTCTGCGCATGCGGAGGATAGGAAGGGCCTACCCAATATGAGGTACTCTTCCCCATCAACAGGTGCAGTGTCCACTATCAGGAAATCGGTCACATAGGCAATGTTCACCCTTTCATCCATCGACACTATTGTGTTCTGCATGATTCCCAATGGTCTCCGCTTGGTTCCGTCACCCAAGATAATAGCACACTCCACTGGTTTCATTTTGTTTAGGCCAAGCCGTCGGTACATGCTCCATGGCATGAGGCTTGTCCCTGCACCTAAGTCAATGAGAGCGTGCTCGATGGGCTGTGTGCCAATGTAGCAAGAAATCAGTGGCACTCCCGGATCACCTCTTTTCTCCGGGAAGCCAATGTCATAGATAAAGTTCACAGATTTCGAGGCAACCATCTCCTCGATCGGCAGTAGCACTAACTTTTTCCTTCCCATGCATATGTCCTTCATCAATGAAAAGAGTGATGTAATGCCTATTGCTCTCCGCTTCAAGTTTCCTAGGAGATTCATGCCATTTCCGTCCCTTTTTTGGAGAGTCCAACCTTCATGGGATTGCTTTCCGTCTTCCTCAACTATCTCCACTGTACTTGCTGGGACTTGCGGAGGGGTGATGGTGACGCTCGTCTCATGTAAAGGTCTTGGCTCCCATAAGGATATGGCTTCAAGCGCCGCTATGTCCATGGTGTGTGAAACAGTAGACGTGACACCGTCACCAACCGCTGGCTGAGCTATACCTATTGCAATTTTTGTATCTCCGAGTATGGGTGTAACCAATGAGAGTGCCTCTACATTCGCGTCGGGTGCAGTAGCAATCCGGGTGCACTTAGCATTCCTTAGTGGTGCTTGGGCGGCCATTTCTTCAGAGTGTCCTTTATCTTTGATAGATCCCTCAAGCATCGGGACTTTGCTTCCAACCTCTTTCACTTTCTTTTCCCTTTTTCCAAAACCTTGAGCAGTTTCTTCACCCCATATGATAGTGATCATACTCACTTGCTCATGTGAAGAAGTGGGAGCTTGTGAGGATGGAGGTGGTGGCGGTCTTTGTTGGGGGGGATTAGGATTTTGGAGTATGCAAGTTGGTTGTGGTGGAGGTGGAGGCTGGTAAGTATGTGGAGGTGGTGGTGGGTATTGGTAGTTTGGCGGGGGTTGGTGAGATGGCGGAGCATATGGGTGTGGTGGTCCTTGATATTGTGGAAGTGAGGTTGCTTGGCCACGTGGTGGAATGTATGCGGCTTGGGTGGTGTTCACATAACTACCATCGCTGCTAGGATTGGTTATAGGTTGAGATGGTAGTCTCCCCTCTTCACGACGAGCAAGTGAAATAGAAATTTGATCGAGCCTTTGCTCAAGACGGCTGATGTTTTGTCCTTGAGAAGACACCTCTCTCTTTACCTCATCTAGATTCCTCAATCTTCCAAGTACTTCCTCTCTGAACTGTGAATAGTAGCGTGGCTTCTGCTGTCCCTGCCCTTGTCCATCTTCATTATGTTGTTTCCACGAGAAATTTGGATGGTTCCTCCACTCGGGAGTGTAGGATTGGGACATCGGGCCCTGGTTGTTGCGGCCACCAAAAGAATGTAAGGCGTTAACTTCCTCATCGACAGTCTCCACAGCCATTGCGGGTTGACTAGAAGAGCCACCCACTTGATTCTTCATCATTTGCATCATATCTGCCATCATTTTCATCATGTCGGGGTTTGCGGTGTTGCGTGCGGGAGCCACGGAGGAGGGTGGGGAGGTGTAGTCCCGGCCGCAATGCCCCCCTTTTGTGGAAGCTCGGTGGCGAGAGTTCTCGGCTATATGCTCAAACAGTGGCCATGAGTCCTCGGGTGGCTTGGCCATGAACGTGCCCCCACAAGAAGAATCGACGTTGTTTTGACTCTGCTCCTCGAGCCCAGTGTAAAAGGCCTGCACTAGCTGCCAAAGAGGGACCTCATGATGAGGGCAGTCGTGAAGTAGCTTCTGGAACCGCTCCCATGCCTCATGGAAGGGTTCGTTCTCTTTTTGGGCGAAGGACGTGATGCACCTCCTCATGTAGGACAGCTTGGCTATGGGGAAGAACTTCTTGAGAAACTCGTTCTTCACCTCATTCCAAGTGACGAGCTCTGGCCTCGAGACGTACCATTCCTTGGCTTTCTCCTTGAGGGAGAAAGGGAAGAGAGTCCTCCGGATTGAGTCGTCGGTGGCAGCAGGAGTGCGGAAGGTAGAGCATGTCTCCAAGAATGCGTCTATATGGTGATACGGATTTTCGTTCTCAAACCCGTAGTACGTGGGGAGAAGCCCCAAGAGTGCTGGCGGGATGGAGAATTGTTGACCCGGCATCTGGTCAACTAGAGTGGCGATGGGGGAGTTGTAGTTCCCTGGCGTGAAGTACTCGTGAAGCGGGCGATGTGGCGGTGGAACATCTGGTGGTGGTTCGTTGTCGGCCATCTCGGTCCTTCGGTGTAGATTGCGGCGCGCTTGACGTCTCCTTCTCCCAATCTCGGGGTCGTAAACCACCAAGTCGGTGCAGGTCGAGCGCGTGCTACGCATGCACAGCTGTCACCTGCGCAAAGCACAAACAAACAACAAGGAACCAAGTTAGCACACCAATATACAAAAGTAAGACAAAGAATAAACAATAGCAATGGTGAGGGCAAAAGGAAAGGCTAAGCTACACTATCTAACTAGGCCGAGCGCCTCTATCCCCGGCAACGGTGCCAGAAAGCTTGGTGCGCTCCCGCTAGAGGCTTGCAACGAGTGCAATCCACGAGGTCGGGAGGCACGGGATGAGATGGGATCTTTAGCTTTCGAAATTTGTAAGGTCCCGGGCTAACTACCTACTTCTACTAAGACAATATACCCGCAAGCGCACGGGGTCTTGTCGTAGTACAGGTAAGGCGGTAAGTACGGGGTCGAACCTCGGAGATAGAGGGGGCACTAGAGTTAGAGAGGGTGAGCTATGTTCCTAGTGCGGAGAGTAGGGTTTTTAGGGTTTGAAGGTTTGTTTGGTTGATTATGCTAAGTGAGCGAGTAAGGAAAGACAAAATGACACTAAGTTATCAAACAACTAAATTAGCAATTTAAGTTAACAAACTATCTAAACAAGAGCAAGAACGAACTACGCTAGACTAAACAAACAACTGGCAATTAAGAAACTACACTAAGCACTAATAAGAGCAAAGGCCTGGATTAACACTAGCGAGCAAAACTAGGCAAAAGACTACGCTAACTAAAGCAATTGAACTAAGCTAGCATTAACAAGCAAAGCAGGTAATTGGGGTTTTAAACAATTAGATGAGGGAGGTGGGCCGTTTGGGAATGTGACCTTAACATTAGTTGGGGGAAGTCACCCTAAAAAGCAATTAGCATATCTCTTTCTAGATTACCAAACCAAACAACGAGGTAGGTGCTATGAGAATTTACCCTAAGCTACTAATTGGAGAACTAGGGTTAGGTGTAATTCTCATAGGACATACCAAGTCTAGGTCTCTAGGATAAGTGGTATTAGTCAATTGAGGACCAAGGGTGAGGATGGGAGTAGAGATGAGGATATTTGACCTCATGCCACTAGCCACCTCAGCCTTTAGGAAATCCTAGGCAATTGAACTAATCACACTTATACTAGTCACTTAGAACTCACATTTGCATATAGGAAGGAGGTGATTATGTAGGAAGATAGGGGGCTAGCTAGGGATCCGAATTAAGGACCTAGGAGCCAATCCTACGATAGCTACATAGAAACCAAAACATCCTAGGGACAAATGTTTTCAAACACCACAAGGCAAGCAATTAATGTAATTAAACAACAACCACAAGCACAAGTAATGGGAAATGAGATAAAAGCAAAGGCAATCATCATAGAAATGAAATATGTTCATTACAAATTATATTCCCCCAACATGGTATCAAAGTCACATTTTTGTCCCAAACAGCCCACCCAAGGGGGGGCTTAGCTACACATAATCAAACTAGGAACAAAAGAAAGGGGTAGAAGAAGGGAAAACGCCATGAAGCTCGATGTAGTTGACTCCTTCTTCACCTCCAAGCAGCTGCAGCCGTCCTCACTCCTCCAATGATGCAAAGGTGCATGAAAATGGCGGGGATTATGGATAGAAACCTAGAGAAACTAGGTTTCTATGGTGGAAATGAGTGGAAAGTGGATGGAAATGGGGTAGATTGCAAGGAAATGGATGGAATGGAGAAATGGAAGCAAAGGAGCTGCTAGGGTGCGGCTAGGGGTGCTCTAGAGGTGCCTGCCTCGAGCCCTAGAAGCATCTATTGCTTATATATGAGCTAGGGTTAAGTGGGGGTAGAATGGGAAAAACAGTGGAAAATTGTGTAGGTTTTGGGGGGTGGCACGGCCGTTTTGTGTAGCACGGCCGTGCTGGGTAGGAGTGGATACGGCCGTGGTGGAGGAGAACGGCCGTTTTGGCTAAGTGTAAATCTAACAGGTTGGTGGGCGAAATGGAGGCTGGTGGCACGGCCGTTTTGGGCAAAACGGCCGTGTTGGGTGTTAGGTAGAACGGTCGTGCAGGGTAGCACGGCCGTGGTGGAGGAGTTGGGTGGAGGTCGTTCTGAGCAGCACGCTCGTTTCCTCTTCATCCAGAACGGCCGTGTTGTGGTCTTCATAGCACGGCCGTGCTGGGCAACACGGCCGTGGTGGCTGGCTTGCTTAAACTTCAAATTTTGTCGATCAACATGTAATCTTGCCCAATTACCAGCACGGCCGTTCCGTGTCACCACGGCCGTGCTGGGGTCTTCTAGTGCTAGCATGGCTTCAAACTTCATAATTCTTGGATGTTTTGCTTGGAGACGATCTTTGGCCACTAAGGTAGGTTGGGGGAGCTTTGGGGTCTCCTTTGGGCCCCTCCATCACACTCGTCCATCCATTGTGGTCAAAGTACCTGAAAAACAGCGCAAAAACATCCATAAGTGTATTTGCAATGATAATCAAATTGGGGGAAATAACATGTAAATCTAATGCATTTGAAAGTGATAAAGGCACAAAATGACACGAGATACAGCCATAGAATAGGGTTGGATCACCACCCCAAACTTGAAACATACTTGTCCTCAAGTATGCTCCAACTTAATCTCTCTTTTCCGTTCTTTTCAACAAAAACAAATGACAAATGCAAAGCAGTAGAAGATTATTGAATATATATGGTCTTGGAAATGACTAAGTGCATGTGTCTCACATCTCTCCTCTCCTTCTTTCACAACCCCATCATGAACTGAGCACTGAGCATACAAAATTCAAATATAAAGCATAGACGCACAAGTTGTCCATATGTCCTTTATGTCATTCCGGGTAAACCGTTTCATGTTGATGTTAATCACAGGTGACTAGGAGTGTTGTTTCACTTTCATGCGTTCGGTCTTATGCTTCAAACCACACTAGATGATCCACTTGGCTGTAGAAAAGGGTAAAGTGAGCTAGATGTGATGTTTTCCAGCTCAATGGGTATAAAAGAAGAAGAAAGGGTTGCGGTAAGATTTGGAGTGCTTTTACACACTCTTCTTTTCTTTATTTGAATGCTCTTAAACAGGAGCATCCTTTTATTTTATTTTTTGCTTTTCTTTTTCTTTTTCTTTGCCCTTGGTATAGATAGGGCATATGGTGGATGGAGTGAAGCGGGGAGGTAAAGATGTGGCCACCCCAAACTTTTGGAGGTGGCCACGGCTAATATGTGCACTTTGGCATCTTTTAATGAGGCGGAGAGGTATGAAGATGATGAAAGAAAAGTCGGATCAAAGAGGGGTCATCAATGTAGTTTTCAACAAACGATTCCCTGCATGAAAGCTAATTCAACACTTCACCAAGTAATATCACATCACATGATAGAATTAACACAATATTCATATTTCTACCAAGTGATTCTATTGGCTTTAAGCGTTTGTCGCTTGCTCAATTCATGATTCAACCAACACATTCACAGACTTAAGAGATGTGGTTCACATGTAAAAAGTCACAACCAAGACCATATATCAATAAGATCTAAGAACGTAGCATGCATTTGTCACAAGGGTAAACTTTTTTCATTTTAATCATTGGAGATTAAGTCAAAACATCCTATTGGAGCAAGAATATTCAAGTCTGGGCAAAATTGGCCAAAAAGGTGTCAAATTGCACTAAACCACATTCAAACACAATTTTAGGTAAAAAGTAAGTAAATCCTAACTAAAACATGCAAAAATTAGCAAAAACCTATATGAGATGCAAAAAATTTGAAAAATTACTCAAAAAATGCAGAAATCAACTACATGTCGCGCGAAGATGCAAGCAGACACACCAGGTTAGGGTAATCGAGTATGGAATGTCAGTCAAACTGTTTGATCATCTTGCAAAAATTTAGCACAAGGCATCTAGAGAAAAATGCGGTGAGAGAAGGCTTACCGCCCTACCACCCCAAACTTTTAAATCATGATGTCCTCATCATGAAATAGAAGTTTAGACTAGTAGGGTAAAAAGGGTGTGGGGTTGCGAAAGGAAACCGACGAGAGCTGGAGTGGTCAATGTAATTTTAGGTGAGCAGGGCATGGCCACCACGGTCGTGCTGATCAGCACGGCCGTTCTGGACTTCTTCCTATAGCTCCTCCATTGATTTGCAATCTCTTCTTCCACTTTGACCTCCGCCTTGGCTAAACCCTTCAGTATCATCTTTCCTTTCTTGTGCCTGTGCTAAGATGATTCACAAACAGAAAAACTATCAAGTATAGTGTGTGTGTGTGTTTCTTGGAAACCAAAAGAAAGTATAGTAAAATAAGGTTCAAGAATCTCAAACCATGTGGGTTGCCTCCCACTAGCGCTAAATTTTACGCCTTCAGCCGGGCTTGTTGCTCTTTTTCATCATGTATTGACACCCACGGTGCCCTCCTTCTCTTCCACGGTGATCCTGTCGAGTGCTCTGACGACATGTGCTTCGTCCCAAGGAGTGTACATGGAATGGAAGTATGGGCTCGATCTCCACAGCTCCAGAGGGTCACGATAGCACAAACTCTCTCCGAAGTCTTCGTTTTCCAGCTTGTCTCTCTCTTCTTTGGTGAACATGAAGAATTCAAACTTTTTCCTCATATAAGTAACCGTCAGTGTGCCCTTGCGGATGTTGATTTTTGCGCATGCGGAGGATAGGAAGGGCCTACCCAATGTGAGGTACTCTTCCCCATCAACAGGTGCAGTGTCCACTATCAGGAAATCGGTCACATAGGCAATGTTCACCCTTTCATCCATCGACACTATTGTGTTCTGCATAATTCCCAATGGTCTCCGCTTGGTTCCGTCACCCAAGATAATAGCACACTCCACTGGTTTCATTTTGTTTAGGCCAAGCCGTCGGTACATGCTCCATGGCATGAGGCTTGTCCCTGCACCTAAGTCAATGAGAGCGTGCTCGATGGGCTGTGTGCCAATGTAGCAAGAAATCAGTGGCACTCCCGGATCACCTCTTTTCTCCGGGAAGCCAATGTCATAGATAAAGTTCACAGATTTCGAGGCAACCATCTCCTCGATCGGCAGTAGCACTAACTTTTTCCTTCCCATGCATATGTCCTTCATCAATGAAAAGAGTGATGTAATGCCTATTGCTCTCCGCTTCAAGTTTCCTAGGAGATTCATGCCATTTCCGTCCCTTTTTTGGAGAGTCCAACCTTCATGGGATTGCTTTCCGTCTTCCTCAACTATCTCCACTGTACTTGCTGGGACTTGCGGAGGGGTGATGGTGACGCTCGTCTCATGTAAAGGTCTTGGCTCCCATAAGGATATGGCTTCAAGCGCCGCTATGTCCATGGTGTGTGAAACAGTAGACGTGACACCGTCACCAACCGCTGGCTGAGCTATACCTATTGCAATTTTTGTATCTCCGAGTATGGGTGTAACCAATGAGAGTGCCTCTACATTCGCGTCGGGTGCAGTAGCAATCCGGGTGCACTTAGCATTCCTTAGTGGTGCTTGGGCGGCCATTTCTTCAGAGTGTCCTTTATCTTTGATAGATCCCTCAAGCATCGGGACTTTGCTTCCAACCTCTTTCACTTTCTTTTCCCTTTTTCCAAAACCTTGAGCAGTTTCTTCACCCCATATGATAGTGATCATACTCACTTGCTCATGTGAAGAAGTGGGAGCTTGTGAGGATGGAGGTGGTGGCGGTCTTTGTTGGGGGGGATTAGGATTTTGGAGTATGCAAGTTGGTTTTGGTGGAGGTGGAGGTTGGTAAGTATGTGGAGGTGGTGGTGGGTATTGGTAGTTTGGCGGGGGTTGGTGAGATGGCGGAGCATATGGGTGTGGTGGTCCTTGATATTTTGGAAGTGAGGTTGCTTGGCCACGTGGTGGAATGTATGCGGCTTGGGTGGTGTTCACATAACTACCATCGCTGCTAGGATTGGTTATAGGTTGAGATGGTAGTCTCCCCTCTTCACGACGAGCAAGTGAAATAGAAATTTGATCGAGCCTTTGCTCAAGACGGCTGATGTTTTGTCCTTGAGAAGACACCTCTCTCTTTACCTCATCTAGATTCCTCAATCTTCCAAGTACTTCCTCTTCGAACTGTGAATAGTAGCGTGGCTTCTGCTGTCCCTGCCCTTGTCTATCTTCATTATGTTGTTTCCACGAGAAATTTGGATGGTTCCTCCACTCGGGAGTGTAGGATTGGGACATCGGGCCCTGGTTGTTGCGGCCACCAAAAGAATGTAAGGCGTTAACTTCCTCATCGACAGTCTCCACAGCCATTGCGGGTTGACTAGAAGAGCCACCCACTTGATTCTTCATCATTTGCATCATATCTTCCATCATTTTCATCATGTCGGGGTTTGTGGTGTTGCGTGCGGGAGCCACGGAGGAGGGTGGGGAGGTGTAGTCCCGGCCGCAATGCCCCCCTTTTGTGGAAGCTCGGTGGCGAGAGTTCTCGGCTAGATGCTCAAACAGTGGCCATGAGTCCTCGGGTGGCTTGGCCATGAACGTGCCCCCACAAGAAGAATCGACGTTGTTTTGACTCTGCTCCTCGAGCCCAGTGTAAAAGGCCTGCACTAGCTGCCAAAGAGGGACCTCATGATGAGGGCAGTCGCGAAGTAGCTTCTGGAACCGCTCCCATGCCTCATGGAAGGGTTCGTTCTCTTTTTGGGCGAAGGACGTGATGCACCTCCTCATGTAGGACAGCTTGGCTATGGGGAAGAACTTCTTGAGAAACTCGTTCTTCACCTCATTCCAAGTGACAAGCTCTGGCCTCGAGACGTACCATTCCTTGGCTTTCTCCTTGAGGGAGAAAGGGAAGAGAGTCCTCTGGATTGAGTCGTCGGTGGCAGCAGGAGTGCGGAAGGTAGAGCATGTCTCCAAGAATGTGTCTATATGGTGATACGGATTTTCGTTCTCAAACCCGTAGTACGTGGGGAGAAGCCCCAAGAGTGCTGGCGGGATGGAGAATTGTTGACCCGGCATCTGGTCAACTAGAGTGGCGATGGGGGAGTTGTAGTTCCCTGGCGTGAAGTACTCGTGAAGCGGGCGATGTGGCGGTGGAACATCTGGTGGTGGTTCGTTGTCGGCCATCTCGGTCCTTCGGTGTAGATTGCGGCGCGCTTGACGTCTCCTTCTCCCAATCTCGGGGTCGTAAACCACCAAGTCGGTGCAGGTCGAGCGCGTGCTACGCATGCACAGCTGTCACCTGCGCAAAGCACAAACAAACAACAAGGAACCAAGTTAGCACACCAATATACAAAAGTAAGACAAAGAATAAACAATAGCAATGGTGAGGGCAAAAGGAAAGGCTAAGCTACACTATCTAACTAGGCCGAGCGCCTCTATCCCCGGCAACGGCGCCAGAAAGCTTGGTGCGCTCCCGCTAGAGGCTTGCAACGAGTGCAATCCACGAGGTCGGGAGGCACGGGATGAGATGGGATCTTTAGCTTTCGAAATTTGTAAGGTCCCGGGCTAACTACCTACTTCTACTAAGACAATATACCCGCAAGCGCACGGGGTCTTGTCGTAGTACAGGTAAGGCGGTAAGTACGGGGTCGAACCTCGGAGATAGAGGGGGCACTAGAGTTAGAGAGGGTGAGCTATGTTCCTAGTGCAGAGAGTAGGGTTTTTAGGGTTTGAAGGTTTGTTTGGTTGATTATGCTAAGTGAGCGAGTAAGGAAAGACAAAATGACACTAAGTTATCAAACAACTAAATTAGCAATTTAAGTTAACAAACTATCTAAACAAGAGCAAGAACGAACTACGCTAGACTAAACAAGCAACTGGCAATTAAGAAACTACACTAAGCACTAATAAGAGCAAAGGCCTGGATTAACACTAGCGAGCAAAACTAGGCAAAAGACTACGCTAACTAAAGCAATTGAACTAAGCTAGCATTAACAAGCAAAGCAGGTAATTGGGGTTTTAAACAATTAGATGAGGGAGGTGGGCCGTTTGGGAATGTGACCTTAACATTAGTTGGGGGAAGTCACCATAAAAAGCAATTAGCATATCTCTTTCTAGATTACCAAACCAAACAACGAGGTAGGTGCTATGAGAATTTACCCTAAGCTACTAATTGGAGAACTAGGGTTAGGTGTAATTCTCATAGGACATACCAAGTCTAGGTCTCTAGGATAAGTGGTATTAGTCAATTGAGGACCAAGGGTGAGGATGGGAGTAGAGATGAGGATATTTGACCTCATGCCACTAGCCACCTCAGCCTTTAGGAAATCCTAGGCAATTGAACTAATCACACTTATACTAGTCACTTAGAACTCACATTTGCATATAGGAAGGAGGTGATTATGTAGGAAGATAGGGGGCTAGCTAGGGATCCGAATTAAGGACCTAGGAGCCAATCCTACGATAGCTACATAGAAACCAAAACATCCTAGGGACAAATGTTTTCAAACACCACAAGGCAAGCAATTAATGTAATTAAACAACAACCACAAGCACAAGTAATGGGAAATGAGATAAAAGCAAAGGCAATCATCATAGAAATGAAATATGTTCATTACAAATTATATTCCCCCAACATGGTATCAAAGTCACATTTTTGTCCCAAACAGCCCGCCCAAGGGGGGGCTTAGCTACACATAATCAAACTAGGAACAAAAGAAAGGGGTAGAAGAAGGGAAAACGCCATGAAGCTCGATGTAGTTGACTCCTTCTTCACCTCCAAGCAGCTGCAGCCATCCTCACTCCTCCAATGATGCAAAGGTGCATGAAAATGGCGGGGATTATGGATAGAAACCTAGAGAAACTAGGTTTCTATGGTGGAAATGAGTGGAAAGTGGATGGAAATGGGGTAGATTGCAAGGAAATGGATGGAATGGAGCAATGGAAGCAAAGGAGCTGCTAGGGTGCGGCTAGGGGTGCTCTAGAGGTGCCTGCCTCGAGCCCTAGAAGCATCTATTGCTTATATATGAGCTAGGGTTAAGTGGGGGTAGAATGGGAAAAACAGTGGAAAATTGTGTAGGTTTTGGGGGGTGGCACGGCCGTTTTGTGTAGCACGGCCGTGCTGGGTAGGAGTGGATACGGTCGTGGTGGAGGAGAACGGTCGTTTTGGCTAAGTGTAAATCTAACAGGTTGGTGGGCGAAATGGAGGCTGGTGGCACGGCCGTTTTGGGCAAAACGGCCGTGTTGGGTGTTAGGTAGAACGGCCGTGCAGGGTAGCACGGCCGTGGTGGAGGAGTTGGGCGGAGGTCGTTCTGAGCAGCACGCCCGTTTCCTCTTCATCCAGAACGGTCGTGTTGTGGTCTTCATAGCACGGCCGTGCTGGGCAACACGGCCGTGGTGGCTGGCTTGCTTAAACTTCAAATTTTGTCGATCAACCTGTAATCTTGCCCAATTACCAGCACGGCCGTTCCGTGTCACCACGGCTGTGCTGGGGTCTTCTAGTGCTAGCATGGCTTCAAACTTCATAATTCTTGGATGTTTTGCTTGGAGACGATCTTTGGCCACTAAGGTAGGTTGGGGGAGCTTTGGGGTCTCCTTTGGGCCCCTCCATCACACTCGTCCATCCATTGTGGTCAAAGTACCTGAAAAACAGCGCAAAAACATCCATAAGTGTATTTGCAATGATAATCAAATTGGGGGAAATAACATGTAAATCTAATGCATTTGAAAGTGATAAAGGCACAAAATGACACGAGATACAGCCCTAGAATAGGGTTGGATCAAGGACTACGATTGTAAAATTGATTATCATCCAGGGAAGGATAATGTAGTGGCTGATGCACTAAGTAGGAAATCATCATCACCAGCCTTAGATAAAGCACAGTTGAACTCCTTAGTGTACTTTAAAAGATATATGCTTATCTCCTTGAGGCAAAATAATATACAGCTTAAGGTATCGTTGTTAGCCGGGTTGTTAGCTGAGATGCAAGTGAAACCTACTCTGAGATAGCAGATTAAAGAAGAACAGCAAGCTGATGTTGTGGTTCAGTAGATCATGTCAGAGTATGGTAGTGAGAAACGGGATGGCTTTCATGAGTTAGAGGATTAGGTAGTCTGTTACCATGGTAGGATGGTAGTACCTAATACCAATGACTTAAGGAAGTTAGTCTTGGAGGAAGCTCATTCTTCGATGTATGCAATTCATCCAGGGAGCACCAAAATGTATCATAACTTGAAAAATATGTATTGGTGGCTTGGTTTGAAGAAGCATGTAGTTGAGTTTGTTATGCGGTATCCGGTGTGTTAGTAGGTTAA
The DNA here is from genome assembly GCA_963693085.1 of Alisma plantago-aquatica. Lineage (NCBI taxonomy): Eukaryota > Viridiplantae > Streptophyta > Magnoliopsida > Alismatales > Alismataceae > Alisma > Alisma plantago-aquatica. Next base: position 58,617,525 of record OY856409.1, read on the forward strand.
AGCTGAACATCAGAAACCCACAGGAACAATGTGACCTTTGCCTATATCGCAGTGGAAATGGGATCATGTGACCATGGACTTTGTGGTTGGTTTGCCTAGAACAACCAAAGGTCATGATTCCATATGGGTGATAGTTGATAGGTTGACTAAGACAGTACATTTTCTTCCTGTCAAAACAACCTACACTATTGAGAAGCTTACACAGATATATATAGATGAGATAGTGCGGTTGCACGGGATTCTAGATACTATTGTTTCTGATAGAGGTCCCCAGTTAACGAGTCATTTTTGGGAACGACTACATAAAGCTTTGGGTACGCAGTTAAGGTTTAGTACTACCTTTCACCCACACACAGATGGACAATCTGAGAGGACCATACAAACCTTGGAGGATTTTCTTAGGGCATGTGTCCTTCAGTTTGTAGGAAGTTGGGATCTACATCTGAGCTTGATAGAAATTGGTTATAATAATAGCTATCGGCACAGTATTGATATGGCACCATATGAAGCATTATATGGTAAACGTTGTAGATCTCCTTTATGTTGGTATGAAATAGGAGAATATCAACTTTTGGGTCCTGAGCTAGTACAGCAGACAACTGAGAAGATTAAAATAATACAACAACAATTAAAGACTGCGCAGGATAGACAGAAGTCATACGCCGAAAAATAGCAAAGACCTTTAGAATTCCAAGTTGGAGACAGAGTATATCTCAAGGTCTCACCTTGGAAAGGTGATTTGGAAAGAAGGGAAAGTTAGCTCCTAGATTTTTGGGGCCTTATCCAATCATTGAACGGATTGGAAAGGTAGCCTATAAGATGGAGTTGCCACCTGAGCTGCCTAAGTTGCATCCAGTGTTCCATATCTCCATGCCGAGAAAGTGTCATCCTAACACAGAGTTAGTTTTGCAACCTGTGGAGGTAGAATTAAATGATGAGGTATCATATGTTGAAGGACATGTGATGATCCTTGATAAAAGAATTAAAAAGCTGAAAAAGAAAGACATATGTCTTGTGAAAGTTCTCTGGCATCACTGTGGGATTGAAGAAGCTACGTGGGATCTAGAGGAAGAAATGAGGAGGAAGTACCCTTCTCTTTTCTCTTGATGATTTCGGGGACGAAATCCCTGTTAGGGGTGGATAATTTGTAACATCCCTGACCTGGGTTATGCTTTAACCCTAGATGTTTTGTTTAAGAAAGATAATTATATACTTGATCCTATCTTTTGAAAAGTAATTAAGGCTCAAGAGGAACTTATGTTTTAATTTTAGTCCTTTTTGAATAATGTTAACTTTAAAAAGTTAACGGTTTACGGACGGACCGATGCTCTCTCTCTCTAGGGTTCGGCAGCTCCTCCTTCTCTCTACCATCCCGGCTGCTACCGCTTAGGGGAGGGAGCGCCTCCTTGGTGCTTTCCTCCTCCTGGCCCCCAACGGCTTGATGGTGACTACTTGGAGTCGTAGGCGGAAGTTTCGGCGCAGCTCTAGACTCTCCACTGCAGTGGGTGAGGAGGGACGGGTAGCGCCGCTGGAGTAGGATGGATGTATGGTTCAGCAAATCGATCTAGTCGACTCCTTCTCACCCATGAGTGGCAGAGGGAGAGGAGTGGTGCCTTCCGTCCTGAGATCTAGCGAGTTGCTCCATCACCGCAGGGTAGGGGTCCTCGCCTCCGCCCCTGCTCCTTCTCGCCCGGTTTCTATGCTGAGTTCTGGCTCAGGGCCATGACGGCTTCTTCCTCGACTCCTTCTCGCCCTGTTTCGACTGATGATTGGGCTTGGCGATGGGTGGGTTCCTTGCGACCCCATCCCTGGTGCTCCTCGGCTATGGCGGGTTCCTGTCCGGGCCCCCCTGGCTTGCTCGGGATTGCAACTTCACCTCTACGGTGATGGCGGCGCCCCCTTCTGGGGTTCAGCTCCCTATCCTTTCCTGGTCTCCTGCTTCACCATCGTATCCCCTGCTTGGACACAGAGGCGGAGGGTGGTTCCCTTGGCGGCTGGGTTTTCCCCTGCGGTTACCTGTTGCTACGCGTGGGGATTCTCTCAGGGTGCTCGACGCTTGTCCAGCCGGTGGTGTTGTTGTGTTAATAGCATCTCGTTCGTCGGGTTGCCTCCGTGCAAACAGGGGCAACAGGTCTGCTGGCTGTTGATCGGACCCTCTGCAGTGCAGCTGCTGTTGGCGGGTACAAGGGGAACACCTCTATGCTGTTGATGAGTAGCATCCTTGTGTCGCCTGCTAGGTGTTTGTTGATACGACCCAGTGCAAATAGGGGTTTCAAGCCTTGTGTGGGTGTCTGATGCTCTTTGCAGGTTTACCAGGGATCAGACGAAGAGCCATGTTGCTCGTGTGATGGAGGCTGGATTCCAGGGTGCAACCTGTCAGCTCATCAGGGGGTTAGCCTATCTTCGTGGGTCAGCGTGATGTTCCTTAGTTGGTTGTTCGGCACACTTTCAGAAGTTGTGGTTTGTTGCAAGTGCTTGGATGGTCAGCTGTAGGTCTTGGTTCTGTTTCCACGTCTTCTGGGTTTTAAATCTTGGTGTCCTGAGATATTGCTAACCGGATGCTTTTGTTCTGGGTCTGGATAGAGTTTGGTTTTGGACCTACCTACTATGATGTCGTTCTTTGATTATCTGCTTCCTTAGGCATCATAACTTCAGTAGGATGTGGTTATTGCTATTGATGTCTTGGCTAGTTAGGTATTCTCTGGATTGTCGTCTGGCTGGCAGGTCTGTCCCCTCCCTTTCCTTGTCCAGTTTGACGGCTCCTTAGGAGCTCTGTTTTTTGCTTTGTTTCTTTGGGTGTTTTGCATCCTAGTTGTAATGATCTTTTAGCTCAGGTTGATGTAATGGGGTCTTAGTGCCCAAAGTTTTTGGTATTAATAGTAACACGCTTTTTGGACCGACCAAAAAATAATGTTGAAAACAATATTTTGCATGTTTTAGACTAAATTGCAAATTACCCAAGTTGAGGGGTTAACTTGCAAATGTTACATCATAAAATGTTCCTCAAGTGTTGTAGCATCATAAGTATGAGAATGATGTTGAGGTATGGCTTCCACAAGCCTGAGCACCAAGAAAGAGCTTATTAAGCTATGTTTGTGCATTAAAACCTAGTTTTGGTGTAATGTGTAATTTACCCAAAACCTAGGGTTCAATATGCAAAATACCACTTCTAGAGAGTCCCTAATGTTTATTAGTATCAATTAGAGACAACAAAATCATAGGGGCGTCTCATTTGAATCTCTTTAGGGGAGAGAGAATCTTGATATTAAAATAATCAAGATTTAAGCATAATTGAAACCCTAATTCAATTTAATGCAAAAATAAATATATTAATGGAAGTGCCCTTCAACCAAAAATGTGATGGTTGAATTTATATAATTATGGACGTCCTTGTGCCTTGCAATGGCACCGAAATATCTAAAGTGAGTGGAGAGCCCACTCACATTAGTTAAAGAAAAAGTAATATCCACTAACTTTTGGATATTATTATTATATTGATTAAGGTGTTTAATTGTTTTCTTTTAATTCATGGATAAAGTAGAGGATTTCGAAGGGGAAGATGATGGCTTCGTATGCAAGGAAATGATGGGGATAAGTGGCATCAATTTAGGGAATTGAAGGATTTTTATAACACTTTCTCTCTCTTGAATTTCCCTTATATACACTCCATTCGTTCACCCACATGAAAGACTTTTTTGACTCTTCTTTCTTTCCTTGCTTTGGTCGAACACAAGGGAGATTAGGAGAAATAGGAGGACATACCCCAACCTGTAGGTGAGCTCCTTAATCATCTTCAACCTTGACTTCATGGTGGAAATCAAAATTCAATGCTTATTTTCTTCTTTTCTCCATTCAATCTTCAACTTTGGCCATTCTTTTCACTCAAAGACTTGAGGACAGACCTTGGGAAGTTGAGAACGCTTCATTCACCATTAAAGACGTGAATCTTGAAGTTTAGATTCAACTTTGAAGGTGGGTTATATAACATGAACCCTTAAATATCATTATTGATTTCATTTCTTCATCATATGTTGATTCCTTTTTCTATCCCGAATTTTCCTTTTGATTAGCACAAAGATCACGGAAAAATTCGAAGGTTTGTAGCTTGAAGATGATGATGTCATATTAGCACACACCTCAAGAAATATCAGGTCCTAACGGTTTCAACTTGAGACTAATCGGTCTCAAGACTGGTTGAAACCAAACAGTCCCAAGACCGTTTGGGTGCAAACGGTCTCAAAACTGTTTGGAGATACTTGCTGATGTAGTTGGATGTTGATCCAATGGTTCTAATTGATTGGCTCATAATAGGTTCAGTGATGGATAATCCACTAATTACAAACTCTAATCGGGTTGAAGTGTTGAAACCCTAATTGAATTGAATCAATTTCATGGTTGATGGTCTAAACGGTCTCAAGACCGTTTGGAGGTCAAGGGTTGTGATGGATGGTTGGAGATCTAAGGGTTGTAACTTGATGTACTCTCAATGGTACAATTGATGAATAATTCAATGAAACAAACCCTAATTGGTTGGCTGAAGGAAACCCTAGATGATCCTTTCAGTTTCAAGGTAGTTTGGACCAAACGGTCTTGAGACCGTTTGAGTCCAAATGGTCTTGAAACCATTTAGAATCAAACGGTCTTCAAACCATTTGAGATCAAACGGCCTCAAACTGTTTGGAGGTCCAATCGGTTTCAAGGCTGATTTATCCAATCGGTTTCAAATGTTGATGGGTCCAATCGGTTTCAATGTACATATGATCAAAAGGTTTCAAAGGTTAGATGCTCAAATGGGTTTCAAAACCGTTTGGAGGGCAAACGGTCTCAACCCTAGATGCCCAAACGGTTTCAAAACTATTTGGAGGGCAAACGGTCTCAAAACCATTTGGAGGTTGAGGGGTCAAAACCGTTTGGAGGGTTCAATGCAACCAAAACCGTTTGAAGACCTAGTGTGATGAAAGATCAATTAACCCCATGATTGTTAATTATGTATATCAAAGATAATTACAATGGTTGTACCTTTAAGGTACTAGGGTGATTAGTACCCTTGGAGGGGTTAACCTTTGATGCTTATGGAAGCAATATCTCAATACACTATGCTAACCCTAAATGTATGTACTTGACTGAAGGGTTGACCTAATCTAATCAAGCTTGAAGTAATCAACATCCTAGAGAGGATGAGAGAGAGAGGAATTCATATATGTATAATATAATCATGTAGTGGTTAAGCCTCAACACTTTCAACATGAATAAAATATGTAATTAGGGTATGATCCTTGATAAAGAGATCATCAAACCCTAATCAAGAAGGTTGATGAGCCCTAACCCTAATTTAGGACAATGCTAGGTGAAACCCGCAGGAACAATGCGACCTTTGCTTATATCGCAGTGGAAATGGGATCATGTGACCATGGACTTTGTGGTTGGTTTGCCTAGAACAACCAAAGGTCATGATTCCATATGGGTGATAGTTGATAGGTTGACTAAGACAGTACATTTCCTTCCTGTCAAAACAACCTACACTATTGAAAAGCTTGCACAGATATATATAGATGAGATAGTGTTGTTGCACGGGGTTCTAGCTACTATTGTTTCTGATAGAGGTCCCCAGTTCACAAGTCATTTTTGGGAACGACTACATAAAGCTTTGGGTACGCAGTTAAGGTTTAGTACTACCTTTCACCCACACACAGATGGACAATCTGAGAGGACCATACAAACCTTGGAGGATTTTCTTAGGGCATGTGTCCTTCAGTTTGTAGGAAGTTGGGATCTACACCTGAGCTTGATAGAAATTGCTTACAATAATAGCTATCAGCACAGTATTGATATGGCACCATATGAAGCATTATATGGTAGACGTTGTAGATCTCCTTTATGTTGGTATGAAATAGGAGAATATCAACTTTTGGGTCCTGATCTAGTACAGCAGACAACTGAGAAGATTAAAATAATACAACAACAATTAAAGACTGCGCAGGATAGACAGAAGTCGTACGTCGAAAAATAGCAAAGACCTTTAGAATTCCAAGTTGGAGACAGAGTATATCTCAAGGTCTCACCTTGGAAAGGTGTTCTTAGATTTGGAAAGAAGGGAAAGTTAGCTCCTAGATTTTTGGGGCCTTATCCAATCATTGAACGGATAGGAAAGGTAGCCTATAAGATGGAGTTGCCACCTGAGCTTCCTAAGTTGCATCCAGTGTTCCATATCTCCATGCCGAGAAAGTGTCATCCTAACACAGAGTTAGTTTTTCAACCTGTGGAGGTAGAATTAAATGATGAGGTATCATATGTTGAAGGACATGTGATGATCCTTGATAAAAGAATTAAAAAGCTGAAAAAGAAAGACATATGTCTTGTGAAAGTTCCCTGGCATCACTGTGGGAATGAAGAAGCTACGTGGGATCTAGAGGAAGAAATGAGGAGGAAGTACCCTTTTCTTTTCTCTTGATGATTTCGGGGACGAAATCCCTGTTAGGGGTGGATAATTTGTAACATCTCTGACCTGGGTTAGGCTTTAACCCTAGATGTTTTGTTTAAGAAAGATAATTATATACTTTCTCCTATCTTTTGAAAAGTAATTAAGGCTCAAGAGGAACTTATGTTTTAATTTTAGTCCTTTTTGAATAATGTTGAAAACAATATTTTGCATGTTTTAGACTAAAGTGCAAATTACCCAAGTTGAGGGGTTAACTTGCAAATGTTACATCATAAAATGTTCCTCAAGTGTTGTAGCATCATAAGTATGAGAATGATGTTGAGGTATGGCTTCCACAAGCCTGAGCACCAAGAAAGAGCTTATTAAGCTATGTTTGTGCATTAAAACCTAGTTTTGGTGTAATGTGTAATTTACCCAAAACCTAGGGTTCAATATGCAAAATACCACTTCTAGAGAGTCCCTAATGTTTCTTAGTATCAATTAGAGACAACAAAATCATAGGGGCGTCTCATTTGAATCTCTTTAGGGGAGAGAGAATCTTGATATTAAAATAATCAAGATTTAAGCATAATTGAAACCCTAATTCAATTTAATGCAAAAATAAATATATTAATGGAAGTTCCCTTCAACCAAAAATGTGATGGTTGAATTTATATAATTATGTACGTCCTTGTGCCTTGCAATGGCACCGAAATATCTAAAGTGAGTGGAGAGCCCACTCACATTAGTTAAAGAAAAAGTAATATCCACTAACTTTTGGATATTATTATTATATTGATTAAGGTGTTTAATTGTTTTCTTTTAATTCATGGATAAAGTAGAGGATTTCGAAGGGGAAGATGATGGCTTCGTATGCAAGGAAATGATGGGGATAAGTGGCATCAATTTAGGGAATTGAAGGATTTTTATAACACTTTCTCTCTCTTGAATTTCCCTTATATACACTCCATTCGTTCACCCACATGAAAGACTTTTTCGACTCTTCTTTCTTTCCTTGATTTGGTCGAATACAAGGGAGATTAGGAGAAATAGGAGGACATACCCTAACCTGTAGGTGAGCTCCTTAATCATCTTCAACCTTGACTTCATGGTGGAAATCAAAATTCAATGCTTATTTTCTTCTTTTCTCCATTCAATCTTCAACTTTGGCCATTTGTTTCACTCAAAGACTTGAGGACAGACCTTGGGAAGTTGAGAACGCTTCATTCACCATTAAAGACGTGAATCCTGAAGCTTAGATTCAACTTTGAAGGTGGTTTATATAACATGAACCCTTAAATATCATTATTGATTTCATTTCTTCATCATATGTTGATTCCTTTTTCTATCCCGAATTTTCCTTTTGATTAGCACAAAGATCACAGAAAAATTCGAAGGTTTGTAGCTTGAATATTATGATGTCATATTAGCACACACCTCAAGAAATATTAGGTCCTAACGGTTTCAACTTGAGACCAATCGGTCTCAAGACTGGTTGAAACCAAACAGTCCCAAGACCGTTTGGGTGCAAACGGTCTCAAAACTGTTTGGAGATACTTGCTGATGTAGTTGGATGTTGATCCAATGGTTCTAATTGATTGGCTCATAATAGGTTCAGTGATGGATAATCCACTAATTACAAACTCTAATCGGTTTGAAGTGTTGAAACCCTAATTGAATTGAATCAATTTCATGGTTGATGGTCTAAACGGTCTCAAGACCGTTTGGAGGTCAAGGGTTGTGATGGATGGTTGGAGATCTAAGGGTTGTAACTTGATGTACTCTCAATGGTCCAATTGATGAATAATTCAATGAAACAAACCCTAATTGGTTGGCTGAAGGAAACCCTAGATGATCCTTTCAGTTTCAAGGTAGTTTGGACCAAACGGTCTTGAGACCGTTTGAGTCCAAATGGTCTTGAAACCATTTAGAATCAAACGGTCTTCAAACCATTTGAGATCAAACGGCCTCAAACTGTTTGGAGGTCCAATCGGTTTCAAGGCTGATTTATCCAATCGGTTTCAAATGTTGATGGGTCCAATCGGTTTCAATGTACATATGATCAAAAGGTTTCAAGGGTTAGATGCTCAAACGGGTTTCAAAACCGTTTGGAGGGCAAACGGTCTCAACCCTAGATGCCCAAACGGTTTCAAAACTGTTTGGAGGGCAAACGGTCTCAAAATCATTTGGAGGTTGAGGGGTCAAAACCGTTTGGAGGGTTCAATGCAACCAAAACCGTTTGAAGACCTAGTGTGATGAAAGATCAATTAACCCCATGATTGTTAATTATGTATATCAAAGATAATTACAATGGTTGTACCTTTAAGGTACTAGGGTGATTAGTACCCTTGGAGGGGTTAACCTTTGATGCTTATGGAAGCAATATCTCAATACACTATGCTAACCCTAAATGTATGTACTTGAATGAAGGGTTGACCTAATCTAATCAAGCTTGAAGTAATCAACATCCTAGAGAGGATGAGAGAGAGAGGAATTCATATATGTATAATATAATCATGTAGTGGTTAAGCCTCAACACTTTCAACATGAATAAAATATGTAATTAGGGTATGATCCTTGATAAAGAGATCATTAAACCCTAATCAAGAAGGTTGATGAGCCCTAACCCTAATTTAGGGCAATGCTAGGTGAAACCCTAATCTAGGGTAATGGTGTAACCCTAATCTAGGGTGATGATATGAGAAATCCCAATTCAGGGTAATATAATGAAAAACCCTAATTTAAGAGGATGCTTCATGAAACCCTAATTTCGGGTAAAGTTACATGAAACCCTAATTTGGGGAAAAGTTATAAGGAACCTTAATTCAAGATAATGATGTGTGAAACCCTAATTTAGGGTGATACCATGTGAAACCCTAATGGAGTGATGTGATGTGAAACTCTAATCCAGGGTGATGCTATGTAATGCTATATGAAACCCTAATATGAAACCCTAACCCTAATATAGGGTGAAGGTATGTGAAACCCTAATTTTGGGTTATAGTGCATGAAACCCTAATCTTGGGCAATATGATGATAAACCATAACCCTAATTTGGGTAATGGGATGAGTATCCCTAATTGACATGAATTTGGAAAACCCTAACCCTAATGAGGGAATAGTGATGCTACTCTTACATTGCATAGTGATGATATGTAATTGATATAACTGTTATCATGTGTACTAATCATGCAGGTATCATGAGATGTTGGGCATAGCCAGGTATGAGCTATGATGTTTTATTATTGAAATTATTTTATGGGCCTTGTGAGCCATAATATGCTTTGTTGCCTAGTAAGAGGTAACAAGAGATTAAATGGGCTTTAAGAGCCATGTGAGATACTTGTGTACCAAGTATCACGTTTACCTTGGTCAGATGACCTGAAGGTATTAGTTACTTGATAAGTGGTAACAAGTGTTCTTTGATGAACTGAGGGTTTGAATACCCATATTCCATAATCATGATGATGAGATGTTAAGGGATGAGAATGTCCATGATGTGACAAGGGATTGAGATCCCAATGTTTTATAAAGCTTTGAAAAGTACTTGATAGAAGTATTACACATTCTTTGTAGCAATTGTTATAACAATTTATGTTTGAAAACCTGACTGATGCTAAAAGAATATGGTAATGTACTTAATTAATCAAGTGAAATCTTATCATATAGAGCCCTGGCCATAGATCCATCATCGTCAGTAGTTGGTGATGGTGAAACAGGTTTTCCCACGGGATCTCCTGGAGGGCATATTGTTGAGTATGTGGGGGTTATGTGCGCGAATATCCTTACGCCCTAATTAGGGACTGATGTGAGATAGACATTAAATCTCTCAATCCTTCATTATATGTGTCGGGATGGATGTATCACGAATCTCCCGATAATGTTAATGCCGGATCGATGTGAGATAAACATGAAATCTCTCGATTGTGAACAGAGTACAGTCGCCACTGTAACTCTATAGCGAAGTTGCCAGTATACCCTGGAAAGCTATTTAGCAGAGACACAAGATGTCCTGCATTTTGTACTCACACTGACTGAGGAGGATGAGGTCATGGAAATTTAACTCTTCCTTGACCTATGTATGGTACCGATTTCGATTTCGCAATGGTCGGTTGGAGTATGAGCGGTATACCTCATCTCCTCAGGGCTTAAGTATGATTGTAAAATGTAATCAGCCGTGTAGCGTATTTGCTTGAGGTTGAAATATGAGAATCATTGGTTGATGTTACCTTGCTTAGCATATCCTAGATGGATAAATGTTATACATGTTCTTCAATTCCTTATCAGATAAGTGACATGTTGATTTATCAAGTTATAGCTAAAATGCTTTGAATAAGAATATTGCTCTAATCTGTTTAGACATTGATTTATCTGTTGTTGAATATATATGATTCCTCTGCTCAGTTTTATTCTATTAAACTACAATAATAATATTTTGGCGGAGAGTTATATCTCTGACTGGGACTGGGTCTCACTCCGTTGGTCACCAACATTTTTTAGGTAGACGCAGGAGAAGAGGCAGAAACCCTATAGCAGGGGAAGAGTAGTAGCAGCGGCAATAGGGATAGCAGTGATATTCCAGGTGGAGACACTGGATATCATATTTTGTATAGAGAGTCATATATGTCGTCTCTGTACTCTCAGGTCCTCGGAGTTAGTAGTTAGTATTTTTAATGAATCGATCTGAGAGTTTGGCTTGATGCCTCGAAGTTCTTATGCTGCCTAGTCAACATTTTGAGGAATCCAATGGTGTGGATGTGTTTCCTTTGAAGGTCCCAATTTAGATTGTAAATTTGTGTTCATGGAGTGTTGAAGCATGTTCTTTCATTTTACGGATGTTGTTTTAGTTCTTGAGGTCTCTTCAGTAGCTCCTCTTTAGGTCACAGGTGGTCCACTAGTATCATTCATTCTAATGTGAGATAGGAGCATAGTTCCTCTGGTTCTTTTTCCACTAATCATTGGCCTTCAACCAAGCAATTTCCAAGATGGTTGAAGAACATGATGAAGAAGTAGCAGTTGTATTAGCGCTTCTCGCTTATTTTCCATCCTATTGTGGTCTTATTTTTTTCAAGAAAAATTATGGTTTAGTTGTGTTGGTACTTATAAGAGTCTTAATTTGAAATAAAAGCATGCATTCATAGCAAACTCAATTGCGAGTTTTTCTATTTCTGATTTGGAATATTTATTTCAGTATTCTAGTCATTGTAAGATCTCTGGTAGGCCCATTGGATCACGTTGATCTGTGTGACAATCTGGAGGTGGTAGGTTGTTTCAATCTATGAGTCTATGGGACACAGAGACTTGTTTCCTGGGGAAGCATGTTAGCAATAAATATGGATACATATGTGGATGATTGTGTCATTCTTCTGAGAATAGGATGAGGAGTCATTTTGTCTTCTAGAGGTGAATTATCCAATTGAAGACTATGAATAATGATCCATGGTTTTGCCTTTACAGCACATCTTGGCTTTTGCAATTCTAAGCCATGGGAGAGAGGGTGATAAGTGATATCCTACTTTTGAGACATCATGTTATGAATCAATCCCTGGTGTGTTGTTGCCTTATTGATCTCTCCAAGACTGAGGAAGTCAAATTGGTGCGTTTTGGTGTGACTTGTCATCTCCATCATATGGCTTATGCCCCTATGGCAAGGGAGTCGATGTAATTGGTGATCCCATTTTGGGATCATATTCATCACTCCATCTGCTTTAGGGATGCATTTGGACTCCCATCATGAAGAAGTTACAAAGATCGCCCAACTTCCCCTTAATTGATTGTTTCCCCTTGTGTTGAAGAAATTGAGTTTGATTATTGAGTCATAACATCTTCTAGGTGTGAAGAAGTCATGAGTTGTATAGTTGAGTGAAGATGGTCACCTTACTCAGATGGCTCCCTTGTAAGAGTCATTCAAGAAAATAGCAGGATGTGATGTTGGTTTGCCAAATATGTCGCATTTGTGAGCATACACCTTAATCTTCCTGGTTGAGATATTCTTTGGAGAGATTTTTTGTCTGGTGACAGCTACCGCTTATGGGGTTGTTCTTTCAATATCGAGGAAGGAAATTGTTGTTTCTGTGATATTGGTTGTAGCTATATGGGTTCTTAGATGAAGCATAGATGATTGGGAAGATGAGAGGACCCTTCAAGGTCCTATAGATCTATTTGATAATGTGCATCAGTCCTGCTCAAGTGGTGGAGTCTTCAAATTCTCACTACATTGTTGCGAAGAAGTTCTTGTTGAAGTGCATTTAGGTCGATGAGCATTTACATCTATTTGGTGATCTAGCTCATTAGCTGACAAGTCTGACATCAGTAGATGTGCATTGAGGATTGGTGGAGTTTTGTCTTAACAACTCAGATTGTGGAGTTTCCATGCTTGGCTTTCAATGATTGATCATCTTTCCAGGTTTGGAGGGATGCATCGCTTACTTCCTAATGTCAGTGTTGAGGTAGTCTAACCTTTTCCAATGTGTGTACTAGGTTGAAGTGCTTCTACCTTTTTGTAGGGAAATCGAGAGCAGATATAGGCAGCAGAAATAAAAAATAAATAAATGTGTGTTTTCCAAAACAGCAAGATCGTGTCAATAACAATGTATCAAGGAAGGAAGGTTTACAAGGTTATGCCTGATCTTGGAGCAAGTCCAGGGATATTACCCTTGTAGTAGTGTCATGCTTATTATTCTTGAGGAAAAAGCATGCTCCTTCAGTAGCAGCAGCACCCGAACAGTCGTCTCATCTAGCTTCCTGGTGTAGCACCACAGACAGCGGTTGACGATATCCTCCAAGCAGCAGACAATAGGCTCCTATTTCTAGAGTAGTCCGCACGGACCACTGCGAACTTCCACATTGTGCTACCAGAGATAATGAGAAGGAGTTTTCCTTTTTAACATCAACATGCTATGGTTGATTCGCTCTCCGATAATTGTCTCTCCCTTGCTATCCCTCCCTTTATTGGGTAGGACTTGCTTGGGCTCTCTATTGGTTACCACAACCAAAGAGGACAATAAATTTTCAGAGGCAATTATTGTGTCTAGGAATCCCCCAGTGCTCCTCTATTTATAGGAGACATTGGGTCAGGGTTCCCAATCATTGCGGGAATTGAAAATGTCAGATTCATGAATTTTCTAGAACTTGTGCATGGCAAACTGGTCGGTTTGCACATCCAATCGGACAGTTGGTGTGCTGACCTGTCGATTCACTAAGCAAACCGGTCGATTCATGCAGTTTCCTATTTTGAATCAAATTTGTAATCAATGCACGATTAATGCACAACATGACGTCAGCACCAATCCTTGATCCAATCAAATTGACAATCGAATCAGGCGGATCATCTCATGAACCGGTCAGTTGGGATATGTGAATCGATTGGTTACTATGTGAATCGGTCATCTCACTCCCTGGTTCATCCATTGATCAGCCAATGTTGATACCAATTGATCTAACATGTCGGTTCAGAGTATAGTCAAATTAAACATCATTTATGAATATACTCCTTTAATATAAGTGTATCATATGTGTGTGACCATATGGGTCCAGAGTTACGTTGGCAGTGAATGTCTATAACAAACTTATGACATCACAAGAAAAGAATGGTGTCTAGCAACACATCATTGTTACCCAAGTAATTCTGAAAGTTAGAGAACAACTTCAACATACAAGTTGTGATTAGTGTTACTGTGATTATATGGTTCCTTTGTCTCTGATTTCTGAATTAAACTCGAGGTATGGAATCATCATCCTCTCAACGTTCAATCCATGTTCCTTGAACTAGATCAGACTATTTGAGATGCATGTGAATTCACATATCATATATTGAATCACATGAGTATGGTCGTACGTTTCTTAGTCTTTCTTATCAAGAAGCCCTAGATATCAATCTCTTGTAGGAGGGACAAATCCCATCTACATCACTCATATTATATCCCCATGTGTCACAATGCACCCAATCATCACTGTTATGGCAACCCTTATTCAAGATTGTGTTGGATGATGTCAAAGTACATGAACCACATGTGATAAATGTAGTGACTTCAGGTCTAACAACCACAATCACCACTATCACTATGAGAATTGATTCTGACTACCATTCCATGATCGCCATGTATCACTCTCATGGTGGGTCTTTCTAATACATTGTTCTCTAACATGTACCTATGTGTTGGACTTGATATCACATATCATGACTAATGAGACATTGTCTTCAGTCAACACACACTCTCGTATTATGCATTATTATTGTCTATCTTGTTTCCATAGTAATATCCAATTAGGGGCATTACACGAATGTATGTACTCTTAACATTCATATGATCTCATTATTCAAGTCACAGACTTAAAGACATACAACATTGATGGAGCTTCCACTTACGTGGAATTGCATGCACCACTAAAAATCCTAAAGATGGTAAATCTTTAAGTTTAGCCTTGCTTATACTAGATCGAGAACTCCACCCACGTATGCTAAGATATGTGGAAGTCTTATCGTAGTATAGTTAAGGGTCACATCCACAGGACAACGGTCTTGTTGAGAGCAACAAGATGGAAAATGTTGGAATTTCACTTAATCTCTTAATAGTAGGTACTTAGATCAAAAGGTTGGTTTGGTTGTTTTTAAACTAAGAGCAAGTAAAGTAAAGCAAAGAAATAAATTTAAGTATGTCAACAATGATAGAAAGCCACTAGGATGTGATCGGTTTTCACCGCTGCTACACACGGATCAACACATGCAATATAAAACACAACTTGCAAAAAGATCCTAGACAGCTAGTATCTTTGTAGATTTAGCTTCTTTTTGGAGAGCTAACTGCGAGGGGTGTGGGGATGTTCCAAAGTCAGCCATCCCCGAACGAATGGTCACTTACTTTGCATCATTCCCTTTGCAAAGTGAGTTTCTCAACTTACCAAGGCTTATACTTTCATACGTCAACTGATTCCATTTCATAGTATGGAAGTACAACATTGGTAGTGAGTTTACTCCACTTCTTGAAAAACACTCCTAGATACTGAAACAGATGCATGGTGGATACATGCATCAAGAACCAACATTCAATTGGGTTTCGAATCTAGTAGTACAATCATAGACAAATCATACTAAAAGATAAAAGATAACACAAGTTGGTGATCAAACAATAAGCATTCATTAAGCGATTGATGTTGAACTGAAAAGAAAGAACTCTATATTGCAAACTATGGATTACATTACATGAAATGAAAACATGGGTAGCGGGGCTACTCCCCACACCCTAGTGAAGGAGACTACTCGCTCATGGCTAGGACAAAGAAGGAGGCGAGAAGAGAGAGAGTGTGTGTCATCCCCACAAAGGAGAGAGGAAAGTCAACCCCTTGGAGAGAGAGAGAGAGTGACGATCTTCAAACTTCACAGGTTGCTCGATGATGAGGTCTCCTCTTCCCACCTTCTTTGGCGAAGAGAGAGAAAGTAGCTTCAGAATGGAATGTAGATCTCAGACCGGCAGCCTTTGGGCGGAGGATGGAAGTTGGAAAAGCTCTGGAGTCGTGGAGGCAGCCTCTGGGCGTCTGAAACTTGATGCCTTGGGAGGACCCCTTGGGTCTTATTTATAGGCCTTAAGTGAAGCCCAAACGGTTTGGATAGTTTTGGATCCAAACGGTTTTGAAGACCGTTTGGACTCTGAAACCATTTGGACTCTGAAACCGTTCGGACCCCGAGACCGTTTGGACTCCATGCGGTCTTGGGACCGGTTGGCTTCATGCGGTCTTGGGACCGTGTGACTCCATGCGGTCTTGGGACCGTGTGACTCCATGCGGTCTTGGGACCGTGTGGCTTCATGCGGTCTTGGGACCATGTGACTCCATGTGGTCTTGGGACCGTTTGGCTTCATGCAGTCTTGGGACCGTGTGAGTCCATGCGGTCTTGAGACTATTTGGCTTCATGTGGTCTTGGGACCGTGTGAGTCCATGCAATCTTGAGACCGTTTGGCTTCATGCGGTCTTGGGATCGTATGAGTCCATGCGGTCTTGAGACCGTTTGGCCTCATGCGGTCTTGAGACCGGTTAAGTCTTTTGTGATTTTTTTTGTGTCTTTTTCTGTAGGTAAAAAAGAGAAAAGTTAATCTAACAGTATATTTGCAATAAAAGAGGATAACTACGGATTCTATCTAATTTATCTAAGAAAGAATGTGAGAAATTGAAGAAAAATACTAAGATAACATCACAAAATTGGAGGTTATCAAACATCAAGTAACATCATTCTTTAGACATATACTATGTATGTGTCATCATCTCATGACTAACACAAACATAATAGACAAAATTACCTTTATTATTATAAAATCATGTATCTAATGCCACATTCCAATCGTCATATGATTGGCTCTGAATGTACCGGCCGGGTGAGTCCCTTATAAGCCTTTGTGAGGGCAGCTGAATGTACCGGCCGGGTGAGTCCCTTATAAGTCTTTCATATATTAAGATACCTTAGGGTTCCACTACCGAACACGACACATCTGCCTTCATGAGGGCAGTTGAATGTATCGGCCGGGTGAGACCTTCATTGGTTCTTTATATAGATCCTTATTTATGGCACAACTCTCATAGTTTTATTCAACTCTCTGGCTTTTATTCGTAGACTCACAAGCTTAGGATTTGGGGTTAAGGGAATTTATTTTGGGCGGCCAAGCCTCTTTTATTTGAAGAGAGGAAAGTTGTTCTTAGAGTTTTTCAACATGCACTTATTTGGTTTCTTTTTAATGGTCCACTTGCGAGACTTCTTGATTTGGATTTCGCCTGATGCCCCTCTCATCCTTGAGAGCTTGGCTTATTTCAGCCTTGATATTGACCTGTGGAGAGTCGGATGTAGAAGTGAAACAAAAGCATGGAAATCCAGAGTGAAGAGAAATTATTAAGTCGCCATTATATGTCTAAGTGCTATTCTAGTTATTATTCTTGAAGACTGACTTGATTGTAAAGTTAGCGGGGGATGACTTTATTCCAAAGATTTATTATCGGATGAATTATTTAAAACAAAAGCTAAATGTGTAAGGGAAACTAGGAAAATTTTGTACAAAATTGAAAGAGAAGATGGAGAAAGAAGGATATAGAAATGATACATCACCCTTATCTAATGTACTCCCCCCCAACTTATCATTCACTCTGTCCTCAGAGTGTCAAAGTGATAGGTTGAAAAGTAAAAAGACAAGGGCGTCAGGCTTCTATTAATCCTGAGTTTGCCCCTGGTGTTCTGAGTAGATTAGCTGCAAACTTTCTGCGTAGGGCGTGGTAATCCACGTCTGTCATATCCTCTACTGGTCTTTGAAGGACCATGATGGTGTACATCCAGTAGAGGACATGGAAGCTGCAGTCGTTTGATTCTCGAATTTGTTGGGGACATTTGTGGTTGAAGGATGGGTGATGAAAGTGTTCTTTGTCGTATGCCCTTATGTGCTGACTTAGAATATCGATTAGTCTGTATGCACATTCCTTCGCCACTTCCTCTGTGGGCGTCTTTGGTGTCACTACATATTTCTTCTGCCGTGGATTGAACTGGTTGTCAGAACTGTTATAGATGGTAGTTGTTCCTTCGGGTAGGTTTGTTGCCAGAAGCATCCAGTGTTCATGGTGAAGGAATGGTAGCATGATAAACTTCGGTGTTGTGTGTTGTTGGAAGGAAATTAGTGCTTCAATTGTTCCGAAGTTCTTTAGCTTTAGGAGATCGTCCTTCATATATGTGGATGCCATATAGGTTGTAGGGTGATTCCTTCCGAGAAGAAATTGATAGGCAGTCATCAAGCTCACGGATAGAGACCCTTTGAACTGTATAGTTTCTCGTAACGCGTCTGCCATGACCAAAATGTCATCAGACATGAAAATGAGGTCATCTTTCTCGACGTAAAGCCTTGACATGATGAGACGGAGTTCATTGTCGGAGAGACTTTTGCAAGCACTGAGGTCGAAATCTGGGAAAGTTGGTTCTATGACAGATAGGGGCACCATTTGTGATGGAGATCTCCTAATGGTTGCCCCTGACAAAAGATCTATGTCCCCTTTATCCTGTGCCAGATCAAAGTGGGAAGGGTCCCATTTTCTTTGCTCGGAAACTATGGCTGGCTGTTTGTTTTTCTCCAATTCTTTTAAAGTTTGTCTGAAAGATCGCCTTTGCAGACGTTGGATTGCTGAAAAGAGGTAGTGGGGGACGTCATCTGGTGCCATTGTCGGGTCCTTGAAGAACCTTCTATCACAAATGAGCTCCATGGCGTAACGCCCTCGCAGGGAGTGAAAATCTTCGGCGACCAGCTCGGTAAAGGGGATTTCTTGGTTTAGCGCTTGAATGTGACGGATAGTGTAGAAAGCGCAATCCCCAGATCCTTCAGCCGTTTGGACTTGCGGGTTTATTATTTGGAACTAGGGTTGGCTCCAGTCCTGACGGAGGGACGGGCGTGCAGCCCAAATTAGCTTAAGAAGCCGGAAAGGTATACATCTTACCTCCCCTGCTTCTTCTCCAACAAAATTTATTGTTCCGGCTGGTAACTCAGTGGTGCAAAAATTGTACACCTTGGCGTCCCGAGCCTCGGTGTCCACAATCATAAAAAATCAGTGATCGAAAACTTGAAATGGCACGGTAAGATATCGTGCCCTCCGTGCTAAACCAGCACGCAGTCGCTCTATTGACTTTGCTCGTATTTCTTTGTATAACAAGCCTATAGATAGAGCAGGTGAGGCGTTAAATATTGGTTGCTGCCTCTTAGAGCTTCTATAAACTTCTATGCAGTTGGCAAGTAGGACACGGAAGATTGCCATTGACATCGTTGACCGTGGTCGCAGGATGTTATGGAAATCGTCGCGTGTCAGCTTGCGCTTAGTCTTTATATTGTGGTAGATGATGTCTCCCCCCTCTTTGGCATCGTCGACAATAGTGTTCAGGATAAAGATGTCCTGAGCATCTAGTGTAGAGATGGCTGCCATATCTAAATCGTGCATCTTATGCGGTAGAGGTGGTGGCGGGGGAAGTTCTTGCAGAGGGGGTGAAGAAGTTTGTTCCAAATCTTCTATATAGCCTTGCAGATCTTCATCTAAATCGAAAGCAGAATCGAGTTCTTCATCTGTATCTAAACGTACTTGTTCTGATTCTTCATGTTCTGGCGGAAAGGGCACTGATTGGTCAAGTGTGGAAAAGTGTTGAGTGGCAGTTGCTGGTGGGCTTGCGCTGGTTCCTAAAATACATTGGTGGAACTCAGCAAAAGCCACGTCTTTTGCAGACTCCCCTATGGATCCCAAAGCAGAGTAATAGAGGAATTGGTCCCCATATGATATATTTACATTTTCGTTGTGGGTGGGGGACTTGGGATGATGTCCACCTTCTTGGTGGTCTTTGTCATATCCTTTCTGAGAAGGTTCTGCTCCTTGGCTTGGGCCCTCCCCAGCATTGTCTGGGGCATCAGATTTGTCATCTGGGGAGGTGGTATCGTCGTTAGAATCGGCTGAGGAGTCAGAGTCATCTTCGTCTTCATTATCGCCTTCTTTGTCCGTTGCTGCTTTGTTTGTTAGCTTCTTGTGTGCTGTCTTTTTGCATTGTGGATGGATGGTTTGTAACTCGTCAAACGCCACTTGCACATGCTTGTGTGTTTCGAGCAGTGTGTTGTGTGTTTCCTTGAGATCTTTGTATCGGCCCTCGACAGAGAGGAGTCGTTTTGTAAGATCTGTTACCGTATCTTGTAATTATTGGATTGCATTGTTTGTCGACTCCTCTTGGCGATTGTTGAGTTGGGCGAGAGTGTTGTTGATGGTATCCAAGTGCGTGCTAAGAGATGTTTGTTGTTGTTTGAGCTCGTGGAGGGTCTCAGAGAGAGGTTGAGTCTGCGTAGAGATTTCATCGACTTGCTTGGCCATCGCTTCTTGCTGGCTTTTTACCCCAAGGATCAGCTCGGGCAAGTTGTTGAAGTGGTTGTCGGTGTGATCAACTTGCCTGGCCACTACATCCTGTCGTTGCTGAAGACCTTGGAGGATGCTTGGCAAGGCGCGGTTCTGTTCGTCGATCTTGGCTACATGTTTAGATAGTCCATGCACACAAGAAAAAATGGAGTGCATTATGTTAGAAGGGTCGGTGAGGAGGTTTCGGATGGTGTCAAATTGACGTCTGAATTCCTCACCGACATTTGTGAAAGGGGCCCTACTTATGGAAGGGTGGGATGGTTGGGGTCTGGATGGGAAGGGTGTAGTATCTTGCGGAAGAGACATTGTTGATGGTTCCGTGAACTGCGTGGTGACTATAGATGGTGTCACCAGCGGTTTTGGGGTGGTGGTGGATGGGAAAGGTGGTGATGTTGCTGGTGAAAATGGTGGGATTGATAGTGGTGGGGGAAATACTGTGGGAATGGAGGCGAAGGTGGTGAAGTCGGGCGTAGCGGTAGAGAAAGGGATGCCCGAAGAGAAAATGGGTGAAGTGGAGGATGTAGGTGGTGGTGTAGTTGTGGAGAAAGATGGAAGAGTGGTGGATTGTGGAAAGGTGGAGGGTGGTGAGGTGGTTGTTGTAAGTTCAGCATTGAGACTCATAATGAAGGAGTCAAGAGATGAGGTGGTGATTTGTTCTTCGGGAGAGGGGTTTCTGCTTCTGGATGCGGTTTAGATGTTGGTGTCCCCGACAGCTGTTGTTTCTGCAAAAGTTTTTTGGAGGGTCGTTTCATAGGAATTTATGTTACCCTAGCTGTCGGGGCGGTTATGCTCAGTTCTGTTTGCCCCGCCTTTACTTTTTTCTCTGGAGCTTTGACCGTAGCTATGAGTTTTGTAAGCTCCTCGTCAGTGAATAGGAGCTTTTCCTTGTCGTAATCTACAAGCTCCGGGAGCGGTAGCAGGGTTCTAGAGGATTTGACTGTAGGGCAGAAAATGTAAAATAACTTTGCATCCTTGTCTTTGATGATGTAGGAGTTTTTCAAAGTTTGTTTGTTTGTTAGGATGTCGCCCTTTATCTGTGTGCATCTTGGTAGAGGTTTGTCCATCTTGAGGTATTTGATGATGGATGTGATATGACCCCCCATGCAAATTTCCTTCCCCAGGGCGTAAGCGGATAGCTTCTGGATCATATGACATCCAATGTTGACTGGCATCCCATGTAGAATTGACCAGAGAATGAAAAGATCTAAAATTATGACATTCCCTCCTTCTGTCCTGGGGAAGAGTGCGCCTGTGAGAATTTTATGTAAACTGTGCACTAATCCAGATTGTATGTTTGAGGCCTTGCATGTCTTTGCCTCGTAGGTGGGGATCCCTGTCAGGGATTTCCAAAAGTTATGTCTGTTGAAACTAGTATTCTCTGTTCCAACAGCTTTGGCTTTCTGGAGCTGCTCCTGGTTGTCTATAAAGATTTCATTCAGCATATTTTCTGTTATGACAACCTTGCTGCCAAAGAGTTTGGTGACCAGCCTATGGTCACCTCCATCCCTTGATCTATCCATAATGTCGACGGGTTCTTTATTAAGATAAGTGAAGAATTCAGTTGTAGGTTCAGTGTAGGAGATCTCAGGTACCAAACACAGCCTTGAAAGATTGGCGTTGTCTAGCATGGTGAGAATTATGTCGTAGATCCCCATCTTAAGTAGTACGTTGGAGCAGACATACTTTGTAGGTTTTAGGATTTTATGGATGGAGGGAAGGGTGTGTATGTAGAGGTTTCTGGTGGTGGTGCTGTAGTGGTGATGGGAGGGAAAAAAGGAACAATGATGGTGGCGGAAGCGGCAGCGGAGGTGGTGGTTGGTAGAATGTTTCCTGCCAGGGTTTGCTCCCTTGCAGTGACAGGATAAACATGCTTCCTTGCCCGCTTCTTTGGTTGTTGAGTTGTGGTGGCTTCCTGGGCCTTCCTTTTCCCCTTGCTCTTTGTGGTGGGGGATTCCTCCTCGGGAGTTGGCTCATATTCTGAGCCCTCATCCCTGGAAGAAAGTTCTTCTATTTCTTCTTCTGGTGCCTCAGCTAGACAGTTGTTTATGCGGTCGATTTCACACAAGACTTTTATGATGTTAACCTTTAGTGGGGCTTTTCCTGTCTTGTTGAAGGTGTCTATTATCTTTTGGAGGTTGGTTCGGTCCTCCATGAGTTTCTCCCTTGTCCAGATGGGGGCGTCTTCGTTTCCGGCTGGTTGCTTTGCTAGTGAAGCCATTTCTGAAAATGGAAAATCATGTGTTAGAATAACAAGTTTAAAATTAGATTATATGTGTTTATATGTGTTTTTATGTTTTAACAAATTACAGGTGGGTGTGAAAGGCCAAACGGTTTTGAAGACTGTTTGGTCCCAAACGGTTTTGAAGACTGTTTGGTCTCAAACGGTTTGAAGACTGTTTGGTCCCAAACGGTTTGAAGACCGTTTGGAAGGCAGAACGTCGGGGAGCGTCCGGCGATAGCGGAGATGGCGGCGATGATGAAGAAGGTAGGGGCGATAGAAGTGGTAGAAAAAGAAACCGCGGAGTCGTCGAAGACGTCGGCAATGGTAAAGATGATGGCGAAGATGAAAAAGACGATGGTTTGATAGAACAGGGAGTCGCGACGGCGTTGCCGGCGTCGGTGATGGTGGTGCGCCTACCTTGTTGTTGTGGGTGGGGAAAATGACGGCGAGAGCGTCGGTAACGGGGGTGCAACCGCCGTGAGGACACACGTAACCGGGAAGGACGGTCGGCGAAGGGAACCAGCATTGCAGGTTGCGTGGGAACGGGAGTAGAGATGGAATAGTATACTGAGGGTTTTAGAAGGCTCGAGAGTCGAAAGAAAGAAGAAGGAGGGGGTATATTTATAGGAATCAGGGGGTGAACTTACAAAAACCCCAGGTCAAACGGTTTTGAGATCGTTTAGACTCCAAACGGTTTCAAGACCGTTTGGTTCCAAACGGTTTCAAGATTGTTTGGCTCCAAACGGTTTTAAGACCGTGCAGCTCCAAACGGTTTCAGGTTCGTTTGGGAGGGCTTAGGTTTTTTATTTTTGTATTTTTATGTTTGTTTTGGTTATGTGAATTTTTATATTTTTAGGAGATAATCCTAAGGGAACTTAAAAGAACAGAAGATAAAAGAAGAAGCTCAGATCTTGGGTTGCCTCCCAAGTAGCGTCGGGGTTTTACATCGATGGCTCGACGAGGTTTGGAAGCTGTTATGATGATGTTGTGGCTTATCTGATCTCAATAGTCTGTCTCGGCATTTTATCTGTTGGAGTGTAGTATTTTTTCAATCGATGGCCATTGACTGTCCTTTCTCCTCCATTGTCGTCAATAATTATGACAGCTCCAGTCGGGTATATATGTTTGGTGATGAAGGGCCCGGACCACTTTGTGCGTAGTTTTCCAGGGAACAGTTTGAGCTTGGAGTTGAAAAGGAGTACTTTGTCACCAATGGCGATGTCTTTCCTTTTTAGATGACCGTCGTGCCACATTTTGGTTTGTTCTTTATAAATCTTGGCACTTTGATAAGCGGTCATTCTGAGCTCCTCTACCTCTTGTAATTGGAGTTGTATGTTTTCTCCGGCACTTTTGAAATCAAAATTCAGTTGTTTAATGGCCCACCAAGCCTTATGTTCCAGTTCCACTGAAAGATGACATGACTTCCCGTATACCAAATGGAACGGGGTTGTCCCAATTGGTGTTTTATAAGCAGTTCGGTAAGCCCAAAGGGCATCGGGAAGCTTGGTGGACCAGTCAGTGCGGTGTCTATTGACTGTTTTTTCTAAGATTGCCTTTAGTTGTCTATTTGAAAACCTCAACCTGACCACTGGTCTGTGGATGGTAAGGCGTGGCAACTTTATGGTTAACGTCGTATTTCTTTAAGAGGGCTTCAAAGCTTCGTTCCAGAAAATGGATCCCTCCATCGGATATGACAGTTCGGGGAACTCCAAATCTGGGAAAAATGATATCTTTAAACATCTTAATGACTGATTTGGAATCGCTGGACACTGTGGGTACAGCTTCACCCATTTCGAGACATAGTCTACTGCAACCAAAATGTAGAAGAAACCATATGAAGAAGGAAAGGGGCCCATGTAGTCTATCCCCCACACATCGAAAAGTTCGATCTCTTACCACATGGTGAGGGACATTTCATCCCTTTTAGATATGCCACCAGAAAGTTGACATTTGTTGCAAGATTTAACAAAATCATGAGAATCTTTTGCTATGGTTGTCCAAAAGAAACCTGATTGCAAAACTTTCATGGCAGTTTTCTTCACACTCATGTGTCCCCCAGTGGGGCCGGAATGGCAATGCTCTAAGACGGGGGTGATCTCTTCTTCAGGTAAGCAGCGACGAAAAAGTTTGTCAACGCAAAGGCGAAAAAGGTAGGGTTCATCCCAGTAGAATTGCTTTACATCGTGTAGGAATTTCCTTTTGTCATGATGGGAGGTGGAAGGGTGAATGATTCCAGTAGCCAGATAATTAACAATGTCGGCATACCAGGGGAATCCATTGGTAACTTTCATTAGTTGGTCATCTGGAAGGGAGTCTCGGATCGGTACTTTATCTTCATCCTCGACTTCAATGCGGCTGAGATGATCGGCTGCGACGTTTTCCACTCCGCTTTTGTCTTTGATTTCCAAATCGAATTCCTGAAGCATCAATACCCAGCAGATAAGTCTGGGTTTTGCATCTTGCTTCTGAATTAGATATCGTATGGCAGAGTGGTCAGTGTAGACGATGACCTTGGATCCAATCAAGTAAGAGCAGAATTTCTCGAACGCATAGATGACAGCTAAGAACTCCTTCTCTGTAGTAGTGTAGTTCTTCTGTGCTTCATCAAGCGTTTTAGACGCGTAGTAGATTACATAAGGTTTCTTGTCGATTCTCTGTCCTAATACGGCCCCTATGGCGTAATCGCTGGCGTCACACATGATTTCAAAAGGTTGTGACCAATCTGGGGCTCTTAGTATGGGTGTAGAGATTAAAGCATTTTTTAGAGTTAAGAAACTATGTAAGCATTCTTGATTAAAATTGAACTCGGTGTCTTTGGTAAGAAGTTGGGTCATGGGTTTTGCTATTTTTTAGAAATCTTTGATAAATCTTCTGTAAAACCCAGCATGACCCAAGAATGCTCGTAGTCCTTTTATATATTTTGGTGGCAACAACTTCGAGATAACATCGATTGTTGCCTTGTCGACCTCAATCCCTCTGTCACTCACTCTATGCCCGAGGGCGACACCTTCAGTTACCATAAAATGGCATTTTTCCCAATTCAGGATGAGGTTCGTTTCCTCGCATCGTTGTAAGACTTGTCCAAGGTTGAGCAGACAGTTATCGAAGGAATCTCCATAAACTGAAAAATCATCCATAAATACTTCCATTATAGATTTTGTTAATCCTGAAAAAATGGCAGACGTACACCTTTGGAATGTAGCAGGTGTGTTACACAGCCCAAATGGCATTCTTCTGAAAGCATAGGTCCCAAAGGGGCAGGTAAAGGTAGTTTTTTCTTGGTCTTCCGGGTGTATAGGGATTTAGTAGAACTCGGAATAACCATCGAGATAGCAGAAGTATTTTTGGTGGGCTAAGCATTCTAGGACTTCGTCAAACAAGGGAAGAGGGTAGTGACCTTTTCGCGTTGATTTGTTTAGTTTCCTGTAGTCGATACACATCCTCCACCCCATCACAGTCCTTGTCGGAACTAACTCATTTTTGTTGTTTAGCACGATAGTGGTTCCTCCCTTTTTGGGGACCACTTGGACGGGGATGACCCATTGGGAGTCTGAAATTGGGTAAATTATGTCGGCTTTTAGTAATTTGAGGACTTCAAGGCGAACCACTTCTTTAAGACTGGGGTTCAGCTTCCTCTGGTGTTCTCTTGAAGGCTTGAATTCCTCGACCATGGGTAGTCTATGCATGCATAAGGCAGGGTTTATACATGTCAAGTCAGTTATTTTGTACCGCATGGCCTTCTTGTGCTTCTTTAATTCGTCGAGAAGCCTTTCTTCTTGGTCTCCTGTCAGAGTGGAACTGATGATAACTGGACATAATTTTTCTTTGTCTAAGAAGACGTGTTTAAGTCTCGTGGGTAGAGTCTTCATCTCGGGAGCCTTCGGCGCTTCTGTTGTTTCTAAAACAGTGACGGATTTGAGCTCCTCAAAGGTGGCTATCGACGCTTCTTCAGCTTTCTCTAAGTGTTGCAAACATTGTTGAACCAATTCATTTGCTGAAAATTCGACTTCTGGATTTGTCAGAACATTCTCCAACTCATCAGATGGCTCGGATATTTCCAATTGGGACATTTGGTGTATTGCATCTAAGAGAAAAATCTCCTCTTGAATGTTGGGACCTTTCATGCTGTTGAGAACTCGGAATTGAATTGCTTCTTTTCCCAATCTTAGAATAATTGTGCCAGCTTCAACATCAATAAGCGCCCTAGTTGTGGCAAGGAAAGGTCTGCCAAATATTATTGGGTATCTCAGATCCTCCTTGATATCCATAATAACAAAATCGCACGGGACATAGGCATCGACTGGAATATCCTCAATAATTCCTAGAGGTGCAGTGATAGTGGAGTCAGCTAACTGAATTGTCATCGTTGTGGGCAGCAAGTCAGTGAATCCTAATCGTTTACACATGGAGTAGGGCATAATTGATATGCTAGCCCCTAAGTCAGCTAATCCCTTTTTGCTTGAGGCATTTCCAATACAGCACTGAATACCGAAGGAACCAGGGTCCTTTTTTTTATTTGGCATCTTGTTAAGAATGATATCAGAGGTGGTCTGAGCTAGTTTAACGGTCTCTTGCTCCTCAGTAATGTACTTCCTTGATAGCAAAGTTTTTAGGTATTTAGCCCAGGCTGGTACTTCGGAGAGGGCATCGAGGAGAGGGATGTCGATATAGAGTTTCTTCATCGCCTCCTTGAATTTTTGGAATCTAGTGTCCATCTTAGTCTCTTTCAATCTACATGGATATGGTATCCTAGGTTTATATTGCGGGACCTCTGACTCCTTGGCGGCTTGTTCCTTTTCCTTGCCTTTTTCAGTCTCTACAGAATTCTCAGTTGCTAGATTTGGGCTTGCATTTGGAACAAAGACATATGTATCATCATTATCATGAGTGATCCTTGTAGCTTCGTGAAAGACACGACCTGATCTGGTAGTAACAGCATTCAGTTGCTCCGGTCTATTTTGGTCATGTCTTGGGTTCGACTCTGGTTGGCGAGCAAAAGTGCATGCTGGAGGTTTCAACTGGGTAGCAATTTGTGCTAGTTGAGCCTCTACAGCTTTCTGCTGAGTTTGTTGATTAGCGAGCATAGTTTGTTGCAATTGTAGCATTTGTCTTATCATAGTTATCTCATCAGTCGGTAGGGAAGGGATATTTTTCTGTTCAAATTGTTGTTGTCCTTGATGTGGCTGTTGTGGAGGTGGTGCTAACTGAGGCTACTGTGATTGTTGCAGCTGAGGGGGTAGTTGTGGGTGCAAAGGAGGATGGGTGTATTGGTAGTAAGCAGAGGGATTCCTTTGATAGTTGGATCTTGGTAGGTTGTTTCTAAGGTTCCCTTGATTCTGGTTAAAGTTGCTTTGAAATCCTGGTGGCAGTCTATTAGAAGATCCCCCTTGCGTTTGGTGTTGTGGATTGGCAGTCCCCGCAGGATTTCCATATTGAAACCCGGGGTGGTTTCTTGGTTGGCTTGGGTTATAGTAAGCTTGTCCCGGTATGGAATGAATGGAATTAACTTGTTCAGGTATCTGTTCTTCAGGTTGTTCGATAATTGGTTCATACTGTTGTTGTGGCGGTTGCATATCCATCATTACATTGTAAAACAACCCACATGATAGTGTGGGGTGATCAGATGCGTGGCAAGCTTCACAGGTTCCCGTAGCAGCTTTAACTTGCTGAATTTGAGAGTTTTTCTTCTTATCATATTCCCCAAATGAAGCTTCAAGTGTCTGCTGTTTGTGAGTGATAGTCTTTAAAGCTTCAGCAATAGCCTTCATTTCCATTGATTCCTCAGCTTTATAAACCTTGAGGACTCCTTTACCATATAATCGTCCCCAATTGGATTGGTTCTCAGCTCTAAGAGTGACGATCTTCCAAGCATCTTCGTAGTTCTTCCTCATAAAATTTCCTCCATATGAGGAATCCAGAAATTGTTTGATGTCATCACTCACCCCTCTATAGAATGTTTCTATCAATTGATTATGGGAGATACCGTAATGGGGGCACTTTCTTAAAAGCTCCTTGAATCTTTCCCATGCTTCTGTGAGTGTTTCTCTGGGAAGTTGGGCGAAGTGGTTAATCTATCCCCTAATTTCGTTGGTCGAAGGAGGGAAGAACTTCTCCAGGAACTTTTCTTCCAAGGGAGCCCAGGTGGTGATGATTGGCTCCCTATCAAGAGAGTTGTACCAACTCAAGGCCCTTCAAGATAGAGTGAAGTGAAAACGATGTAGCATTATTGTGTCGAAGACTACTCCGGCTTGCGGGACAAGTCGACAAAGTGCCTTGAATCTCTTCAAGTGATCCATGCAGTCGTCTCTAGAACTACCAGAGAATGAAATACCATGTATGATTTGAATCCATTGCGTCCGGATCTCAAAATGGGGTATGTTGATGATGGGTGGCCGAACTGGGTGATTATCCTCATAGTTCTTTGGGACGGCATAGTCTCGCAGTTTCTTGTTCCTAAGCTCTAATTGGGCAGCTTCATTTTCAGCTCGGATGCGAGCTTGTTCTTCAGCTCGGATGCGAGCTTGTTCTTCAGCTCGGATCTCTGCTTGAATCTGATCACGAGTGTCAGCAATGAGTTATGCTCTTTGAGCGGCTATGGCGGCGTTGACCCTTTCCATAACTAACGCAGCTTGTCGTTGATCTTCATCCATTTGCCTGGCTCTTTGGCAGTTGAGTCTAATGCGGTGGTGGAAGCTTCTCTCTACCTCAGAGTCGTACTCTGGATCAGGGGAGAATCTGAGGTTATGTGATGGTTGCATACACGTCTTCTACCTGAGTAGAGGAAGAAACACATTTGTTTAGATAATGCGGAAGGTGTGATGAAATCAAGAAGATATGGAGTAATGTTTAAAGGAAAGTGAAAAACCCTAACCGACTAGCAAGATGGTAAATGAAATCAAAACGTTCCATTGTCCCCGGCAACGGCGCCAATTTTTGATGGAGCTTCCACTTACGTGGAATTGCATGCACCACTAAAAATCCTAAAGATGGTAAATCTTTAAGTTTAGCCTTGCTTATACTAGATCGAGAACTCCACCCATGTATGCTAAGATACGTGGAAGTCTTATCGTAGTATAGTTAAGGGTCGAATCCACGGGACAACGGTCTTGTTGAGAGCAACAAGATGGAAAACGTTGGAATTTCACTTAATCTCTTAATAGTAGGTACTTAGATCAAAAGGTTGGTTTGGTTGTTTTTAAACTAAGAGCAAGTAAAGTAAAGAAAAGAAGTAAATTTAAGGATGTCATACTAAAAGATAAAAGATAACACAAGTTGGTGATCAAACAACAAGCATTCATTAAGCGATTGATGTTGAACTGAAAAGAAAGAACTCTATATTGCAAACTATGGATTACATTACATGAAATGAAAACATGGGTAGCGGGGCTACTCCCCGCACCCTACTGAAACAGACTACTCGCTCATGGCTAGGACAAAGAAGGAGGCGAGAAGAGAGAGAGAGAGAGAGTGTCATCCCCACAAAGGAGAGAGGAAAGTCAACCCCTTGGAGAGAGAGTGACGATCTTCAAACTTCACAGGTTGCTCGATGATGAGGTCTCCCCTTCCCACCTTCTTTGGCAAAAAGAGAGAAAGCAGCTTCAGGATGGAACGTAGATCTCAGACCGGCAGCCTTTGGGCGGAGGATGGAAGTTGGAAAAGCTCTGGAGTCGTGGAGGAAGCCTCTGGGCGTCTGAAACTTGATGCCTTGGGAGGACCCCTTGGGTCTTATTTATAGGCCTTAAGTGAAGTCCAAACGGTTTGGACAGTTTTGGATCCAAACGGTTTTGAAGACCGTTTGGAATATGAAACCGTTTGGACCCCGAGACCGTTTGGACTCCATGCGGTCTTCGGACCGGTTGGCTTCATGCGGCCTTGGGACCGTGTGACTACATGCGATCTTGGGACCGTGTGACTCCATGCGGTCTTGGGACCGTGTGGCTTCATGCGGTCTTGGGACCGTGTGACTCCATGTGTTCTTGAGACCGTTTGGCTTCATGCGGTCTTGGGACCGTGTGAGTCCATGCGGTCTTGAGACCGTTTGGCCTCATGCGGTCTTGAGACCGGTTAAGTCTTTTGTGATTTTTTTTGTGTCTTTTTCTATAGGTAAAAAGGAGAAAAGTTAATCTAACAGTATATTTTCAATAAAAGATGATAACTAGGGATTCTATCTAATTTATCTAAGAAAGAATGTGAGAAATTGAAGAAAAATACTAAGATAACATCACAAAATTGGAGGTTATCAAACATCAAGTAACATCATTCTTTAGACATATACTATGTATGTGTCATCATCTCATGACTGACACAAACATAATAGGCAAAATTACCTTTATTATTATAAAATCATGTATCTAATGCCACATTCCAATCATTATATGATTGGCTCTCTAGGCATACATACCAATAGACTCCCAGTTGCACTTAGAGCCAATCACCCAAGAACTTTATTCCAAGTGATGTTTAAGATGTCCATCGTGTTTTTGCTATGCAAGATCTTTTATAGCTGGTTAGAAATGTTTTCTTTTAGTCAGTATTTTGTAAATTTCAAATCTCTCCATTGTACGACATCTCGTATGAGATGGAAGTGTCATAGTATGCTATCTGAGATTCCTTTCCTAACAATTAGCTCCATTGTTGTCATCAGTATTTCTACTATGTCATTTATAGTTGGAACCTCACACAAGTTCACCTATATGAACTTCTTGATTCATACAGTTGCCTCTGATGTTCTCCTAACATAGAGATACTCTGCTTCTTTTATAGATTTAAACAACTTTCATTAGCTAAGAACCCTTTTCAGCTTACAATTCTCACTTAAGATCAAACATAAACATATATTACGATCATTAAGTTTAGTTGTCATTTTGGAAGCTTGCACTGTGTTACCTTTTACACCCAACTCTTCCTTATTACCATACTCGAGGCACTAATCCTTTTAGTGCTTCTCAAGCTTCTAAGAATGTTCTTTATGGTAATCCAGTGACTCTCACCGGCATCTGACATATACCCTCTCATCATGTCTAATACATACGAGATTGCTAGATAA
Source organism: Alisma plantago-aquatica (assembly GCA_963693085.1). NCBI lineage: Eukaryota > Viridiplantae > Streptophyta > Magnoliopsida > Alismatales > Alismataceae > Alisma > Alisma plantago-aquatica. The sequence continues at coordinate 58,649,112 of OY856409.1, forward strand.
GTATATATATATCCTCTCATCATGTCAAATACATATGAGATTATTGGATATACTCTCGTCATATCCAATACATACAAGATAATGGGATAGGTACATAACATTACATTCAAGATAGATCCAACTGAGAATGCATATGACATCTATTCCATGTGTTCATGTTCTTCTTAAGAACTGGGACACTAGGCTCCTGAGAGATTAACTCCATAGAACACGGACAAGTTTTCTCTCATTGAGTTCTTGCATGTTGATCCCTTTTAGCATCTTACCAATGTATGTTCTTCATTAGGTCAAGAAGCTTTTCATATCTATCTTTATAGATCTTAATCCCTATCACATGGGATGCTTCTCCTAAACCCTTCATATAGAAGGTACTTTCCTTGTCAGGTTTTAATATTTTTAGGATGAGGACATTATTCCCCATCATTATGTGAAAAATAAATATGCTCCCACTAAACCTTTTATAATCATAGATTTTATCTTTATTCAAACTCAATTCAAACCATATGATTGTCTTGTCAAATAGAATATTCCAACTCTGAGATGTTTGCTTCAATCCACATATTGACCTTTATAGTTTATAGACTTTATTTATATTATTTGGTTTATAAAACCTTTAGGTTGTGTCACATACACATCTTCATAATTATTATAGTTAAGGAATACAGTTTTAGCATCCATATGCCAAATCTCATAGTCATACTAAGTTGCAACATCAAGCATTATCCAAATGGATTTAAGCATGGTAACTGATGAAAGACTTCATCATGTTCAATACCTTGAACTAGTTTGAAACTATTTGCAATCAATTTACCTTCCATGTTGTGGGTTTCACCCCTTTAGGTGGATCCAATAGGTCATACCTTGTTGGTGTATGTGGAGTCCACCTTGGATCTCATGGCCTCAAGCTATTTTTCAGACTCTGGTTCCTCATTAGCTTTCTAGGTAGGTTGTTGACTCATAATCTATGATCAACTTACCGCCCTTTTGAGTTAAAGATATCATAATCTTTGAAACTCAATGTGTGTTCTACTAGAACTATAAGGTTTTTTGTTACATAAGGAACTTGAGATTCTACAACAACTTGTGATTCTCATTGTTCCCATTGTACCTCTTTTAGGTTCAATGTTTTCTTGTCCATACAAGATACATGATATTTTCATTAATTTTAGGTACATAATAGCAATTCTCTAGTTCTATTATGTGCCCATGAATGACAATTTCAAAGTGTAGTGGAAGCAACCCTTGCTCCACATAGTCTAGCTTACTTCTTCTTAGGTCCTTAAGTAGAGATCTCTATCTCTTTCTTCTTGAGATCCTCTATATAAAGAGGGAAATTCCATTACCAATGTCTAGCTGGTGACAATGGTGGCATTTCCTTTTCTTTATCCTTTAAGTGAAAAGGATAGATTCCTTCTACGCTTACCCTTCTCCATATATTGAGTGCAGAAGACTTGGACTTCAGCTTAGGCTCAGACGCATTTGGAACGGATTGCTTTGGCTCTGGTATTTCAAGGGCATAGAGCTTTCTCTCATGATTGAGAACACTTGTCAAAATCCTTAACCAGACGTGGAAGTCAATCATGTTTGTTTTTGTCCTTCTTAAGGACTGACCGTGATAATAACTTGCTTGTGTTTGTTTACAAAAGAAATTTGCAATTTTTCAAAATATTTTGATTTATTTGATTTGATAAGATTGGTGATGTTAATTACGCTTTTAATTAACTATTGCTCCCACTATTTTGTTCAAATTGATAACCCTCGTGTATCAATTTGGAAGATTGTAGTGTACTGTCATGGAACTATTTATTACCCACCTCCTACCCCCACTGACTACAGAGTCAGTAGTAGGAAGGATTGGGCGCCCGTCCATAGAATTGTGCATAGTTTCACACAAGCTATATATATATAAAGGAAATAACAAACTAAAGAGATAACAAGATACTAAACATGGATATAAGAGACATGTACCCATTCTACTTCTAGCATCCAATGGGTGTTTCATTTCATAGATTAGAGTCGTGAGTACAGCGGATCTTCATTCGGAAACTAAAAATTTGATAAACAAAACATATTAATACTAAAGCATTAAGTACGCTATGAAAAGGCATGTAAACTATTTAAGAGTAATACAAGACTTGCTTGGGTAGAAACACGATAATGAACAAGATGTGGAAACAACTTGGGCAAACTTAGCAATAGCATCGTATACAAAGCATGTCTTAGGTGTCTTGATCCATTAAATTAACATTAGGATGTGTAATGGATTAATATGTCTTTATGTTCGAGCTGTTGTCAACATAATATAACCAAGCGTGAAAGTAGTAGTCATAGAAACATTAGTTCAACCAAGTACTTAACTAGACAATCATTCATACGAGCATACATACAAGCAAGTCAATATCATAGTAGGGCCGAGACGAAAGCATACCTTATGAGTAACAAATAAGATATGATCCATGAGTAAGATTGCTAGAGAGGGCCCAACTCAAAGTGGATGTGAGATGAAAAAGACATAATATGGAGTCTTAGATCATGGGTGTTTTGTTATATAAACATCATATATCTCATTTGGATGTTTCCCCTAGGCCTAGGTTTTAAGTAGATAAAACTTAGATCCAAGGTTCCAAACGTGCATGCAATTATCCAAAATAGCATCAACATTAAGCCATAAGTGTAGGAGAACCATCCACATTATGAGTAATACTAGATAAGTATAAGGTTGATTTAGTAAGAGAGGAAGCATGAGATACATTGTCACCTATGTCTAATAATACATGGTTACATTTAGTCATGTGACATCAATTTAATGCAACATAGTCTTATGTTCAAGTCATATGATAATTAGTGAACATAGGGTAGGTTCCATGGGATCTTAATGCTATAAGATGGTAAATAAAATTGATTTGAACTAGATAGGGTATAATATTAGCATAAAAGTCACATTTCTCCAAAAAGAATAAGTTAAGTCAACTAGATCATTTTAAAGCCCAAACGGGTAGTTAACGTCACATGAATTAAACATGGACTATATAGCAAGAGACTTTAGTTCATTATGTCTCAAAGCATAATAAGTGTCACTTATATCAAGATTACAAATTTAGATGATATCAATCAAAGATGATATCCAAGACTTGATCAAGTGATAGCATGCATCCACTTAAAGAAGTCACCCTTTCGGTCAAGAATAAACATTTATGGTCAAAGTAAGCACTAGGGTTCATTAAATGGCCCAAGAACACATAAAAGCAAAGGAGATTTATAGTTCACTGATTTAAGGGATATGAAATCCTAGATGACATTAATTATCATATAGTGCAAGATTTAGGTTGATTAGCAAACATAAGATCACAAAGCATCATCTTTTCTAAAATAGGGATGAAAAATACAGAACTAGCAAGAGATGGTGGCATAATTAGAAAGGTGATGATTTTTTGGTCAAAATGATATATGGAATAATGGTATTTTGGTAATAGACTAGCAAGTTGTGGTGGTTTGAAGATTAAGATATTTAGTTGGGATTGTTGAGGATATACCTTGACTAGATTGGAGTTGAGCCACATAGGCAGGACCTAGAGCAAGCCTGCCAGCCCCAGTCGCCGCCCACCACCATTGGATGGTTGGAAAGGGAAACCAAGTTCCTATCATCGCCTATTGTGAAGTACCCTCTGCCCTTTTCCGCCCCAGAGCGCTCGGGAGTGCTCCACGGATGCAACAATTTGTTGTCCATCGCCAGCCTCTTGTTGCTCCTTGGGCGAGAAGCAGCGCGGTGGTGAGCATGGACGGCTCATTAGAGCTTGATCGAGGGTCACTCCAAACCGTGATGGGTCTTTGGAAGTGGCCACCCGGACTTGCCACCATAGCCTAGGGACAAAACTAGATGAGGCAGGCACCGGAGAAGGTCCTTGAGAGAAAGATCAACCCACTGTAGGTGGCGGCATCGTCACATGAAGGAAGGGGAACGAGCAGTAAAGAGGGCTAGGGTTCTCAAAATGCAAAGAAAGAGGGGGGTTAAATAGGAAGATTTGGGGGCTCAAAAGTGTGCAAAGAGGCGACAAAATGTGGCTCCAACCTTCCCTCTCCTTGCTTAAACACAAGGTGTACAGAGGTTGAAGAAAGTGTATTAGTCGTTGAATTAGAAGGACAATCCATGGCACTTGAATCCAAAGGTTGTGATTGGTCGAAAAAGAAGGGGGCGGGTACCTAGTTTGGAGAGGGGGTTCCCCTCCTCGAGTGGGCCCCATTCCCATATTTGGGTCTGATTGGGTATAAACCAAATAAAAAGGGTTAAAACAAAGTTTAATCTACAAGGTTTTCAATTGGGCATAACTTTCACATCATAGCTCCGATTTGGACAAGAAAACATGTGCTAGAATCGTGAAAAAGATTTCTTCAACATGAAAATGAGAAAAAATGCATACATGTAACCAAATGTACAATCAAATTAAAAGGAAAGGGTGATGATGAGTGATATGAAAGTAGACTTGATTTTTGTCAATTTGTGTATTACCAATGTGATGTGTGCATAAAAGATGTACTAATAGTGCATCAAAACACATCCAAACATGAAATCGAAGGTGAGGACAAGAGAGAGCCAATATAGAAGTCATATTTGAGGCTTTAATTTCCAAGTTATCACATCCCCCCACCTTAAAAGAAATTTTGTCTACAAAATGTAAATCAATCTACAAGTCGAGATTTGAGATTTCATATGGAATGTCGGAATCATCACTCTATCTCGTAAGGTATCATAACCACTTACCAAAACAATCTCACTCTAAAATCAAGAAATTGAGCATCAAAGTCAACACATAGTCACATGGATCGTCAAATTGGGAGTGATCATTACACGAGTCACATGTTTAGAGAGATTGTCATATAGATCACCAATTTGGAGAGTTCACATTTTAGGTCAATCGAATAGAGTTCTTTGAATCTAGAGTGTATAATGTCTTTTATTCTCAACATTTAGGGTCCAAGCTTCTACATTAGCCTAGGTGGGTTTATACATCCATGACTGAGAATTCTTCGACAAACATCATGTTTCAACATCGTGATTTTGTGCTCAAAATCTATGGAAGGTCCTACACAATTCACATGGAGTCTAACCCTATGTCATAGATCGAGTGAATAATCATAATCATTATTTCAAAATTATGAGATTTGGGAACATGAAAGTCATCAATCATATACCGAGGTTGGTCTCAAGATCCATAGAGGGTGATCATAGGAATATCAAGATCATTAATCTTGAGTCAAGATTTCATTATTCAATATCAAGAGTCAAGTTTGGTCATCAAAGTCACAGTCTAAACATTTCAAATCTAGGGTTTAGATTCTTATTTTAGACCTTAGAGGTGATTTGGGGATCTACCCTTCCTAAGGTGTTTATTGAGATGACATTCTCATTTTTCTTGAGGTTTCTTTAACAACATTTGAGCATATTATTTTCTATGTAATTTTTAACCCGAAATTCTCCATCTCATAGGATGCACATCAATTGCTTTAGGTCCCAACATTGGGCTCATGGCGACCTTCCCTCTTGGGCTTGGGCTTCATGTTGGCTTTCCCTACTGGGCTTGACCCCTTGGTGACCTTCCCTCTTGGGCTTGGTCTTCATGTTGGCCTTCCCTCCTGGGCTTGGCCTCTTGGTGACCTTCCCTCCTAGGCTTGGTCACCTACTGTCATCCACTTCCTTCGTGACTTTTCTTACGTCCCTTAGAGATGGCATAGTTGGGTTTAAATAGTTATACTCAATATTCTTTCTTTCACGCTTGTATACTTAACCCTCCAAACATTAGGTGACATTTGAGGTTATCTCAATTCTTAAACCGACTTATTAACTCACCCTTCTAGGGTTGATCATTCATCCATATACAATAATCGAGCAACAATCAAGCAATACTTTGAGCATTATTCAACATTTTATCACATCAATATCGAGTTTATTTTCATGGTATTCATGGTTGATGAATGATCTAGGCCTAGGTCTTTATAAGAACTTGACCACTAGCTATAGTCAATGTCATCATATTCCAAGATCGTCATTAAATTGAGATTTTAAAATCAAGTATCAATATCATCAAAGACATAACCTATTAGGGACTTAGGTCAAGAAATCAAAGTTGTGTGGAAGGGTCACCTTTCAAAAATCTAAATAATCAACAAGATGACAATTTAGAGGTAGTCATTATAGAGATGTGACCTAGATTAGGGGAGTTACAAGTCAACTACCACCCTAATTTAGAACATTAGTCTACATTGGTCATGAATTGTCAAGCATATCAAAATAGGGTGAGTATCAACCTGCTAGAGCCAGTACCCTCTCCCGCAATTGTCTCTCCCTTGCTATCCCTCCCTTTATCGGGTAGGACTTGCTAGGTCTCTCTATTGCTTACCACAACAAGAAAGGATAACAAATTGTTAGAGGCAATTTTCGTGTCTAGGAAGCCCCCAATACCCCTCTATTATAGGAGAGGTTGGGTCAGGGTTCCCAATCATTGCAGGAGTCGAAAAGATTGAATTCATGAATTTTCTAGAACTTGAGCACGATGAACCGATTGGTGCGTGAGTTAGTCAGTTCGCTTAGCAAACCAATCGGTTCATGAAGTTTCCTATTCTGAATCAAAGTGGTAATCAATGCACAATTAATGTACAATATAGCGTCAGCACTAATCCTTGATTCAATCGAATTGGCAACCGAACCGGGTAGTTCATCCCATGAATCGGTCGGTCAGGATATGTGAACTGGATGTCTCACTCCTTGGTTCAGCCATTGATCAGCCAGTGTTGATTCCAATTAACATAACACTCCAACTGATCGGTTCAACACTTGAACTGATTGGTTCAGAGTCTAATCAGTCAACTTTGAACCTCAGTTTATTTAATTGAATATCAAAACATCTTTAGTAATCAAATTAAATATCATTCATGAATATACTCCTTTAATCCAAGTGTGTCCTATGAGTGTGACTCCATAGGTCCAAAATTACAATGGCAGTCAATGTCCGTAACAAACTTATGACATCACAGGCAAAGAGTGGTGTCTAGAAACACATCATTGCTACCTAAGTAATTCGAAAAGTTGGAGAACAACTTCAACCTATAATCTGTGATTAGTGTTACCGTGATCGTATAGTTCCTTTGTCTTTGATATTCAGATTGAGCTTGAGGCATATAATCATCATCCTCTCAACGTTCAACCCATGTTCCTTGAACTAGAGCATACTCTCTAAGATGCATGTGAGTTCACATATCAAATATTGAATCACATGAGAATTGTCATACATTTCTCAGTCTTGCTTATCAAGAAGCCCTAGATATCAATCTCATGTAGGAGGGACAATTCTCATCTACATCACTCACACTCTATCCTCATGTGCCACAGTGCACCCAATCATTACCATTGTGGCAACCCTTATTCAGGATTACGTGGATGACGTCAAAGTACATGAATGACATGTGATGAATGTAGTGACTTCAGGTCTAAGAACCACAATCACCACTATCACTATGAGAGTTGATTTTGAATATCATTTCATGATCTCCATGTATCACTCTCATGGTAGGTTTGTCTGATACACTGTTCGCTAACATGTATTTGTGTGCTTGACTTGATATCACATTTCATGACTAACGAGACTCTGTCATCAGTCAACACACACTCTAGTCTTATGTATTATTGTTGTCTATTTTGGTTCCATAGTAATATTCGACTAGGGACATAACAATAATGTATGTACTCTTAACATTCATATGATCTCATTGTTCAAGTCACGTACTTGAAGAAATATGACATCGAGTAACACAATTCTTTAGACATCTACTATGTATGTGTCTCATCTCATGACTAAGACAAACATAATAGATGGAATCACTTTTATTATTATCAAATTCAGTTATCTAATGCCACATTCCAATCACCATCTGATTGGCTCTCGGTGCATACATACCAACACTTTCTTCCAGAAGTTGATGGTTGACTCTCAAAAAGTTCATGAGACAATTGCAAAGGTTTGGTTGAATCTTTAGAAGATGAGTTGCTATGTATTCCTTGTTGGTGAAGATTGTTCTCCCAAGTACTTAGAATGGCTCGCATCATGCCTTCAATTGTAGTGGCTTGAGACACTTCCGGACAATCAAATGACATTTTTCTTTGAATTTTATCCTTTTAATGTTATCTTATTTTTTTTATCATGGGGAGACAAGCTTTTTATGATGGATGGTCTTAAAAAAAGATTTCTTTTAGTTAATAATACACGCCAAAGGATATAGGTAATCCCTCCATGATGTCTTAAATATGTGTTTGGAATTAGGTCCTTATTGTTCTTTGAGGTGCATATAACCATGAGCCTCCTTCTGGGAAATTAGGCAATTGAGATCGATCTAGACCTCCTTCCTTGTCATTTAGCACATCAAGGAGGGTTTTGGTTTAGGTTTTGGAAATAAGACCTATTGGGGTGACCTTCTCGTCCACTTTTCTTTGCAAAGATAAAAAGTTGATACCCCAAGCATTTTCAAGCCACTCTCCCTCTCGGTCTCCTAATGGTTTCAAGCCACTCTCCCTCTCGGTCTCCTAATGGTGGATGGTATTCCCATTGGATCTTTGTAGCCTTCTTGCTACAAGGGGCCTTCATTCTAGGGGAGAAGATGTATTAGGGCATATTGGTCTTTTGTTTCATGCTAAGTACTAAAGTTGTGCCATTTAGTAGGTGTATCAGTGGCAACTACCTACCTAGTTAGGCCAAGGCATTGGCTATCAAAGACACCCCGATGGGCCTTACTACCGACATGTTCTAGTGTTACAATCCACCAAACACATGTGTCTAGCTAGTCAAAAGGGCTATTTAGTGATCTATTTGTGAGGTTTCCATTTTCATGGATCTTTGTATTGAAGATTTTGAATGGACATTGATGCTCAAGTCATTAGTATGAGATCTTATGGTTTTGTAAAGATTGAATGGGGTTTGCCTAGTAAAGGTTTCTAATCTCATCACTCTTGGGTTAGCCCATGAGGAGATGAGTCTCATCCCTTTTCAAGAGATGACATGGGGATAGATCAAGGAGTTTTAGCTTTCGCTTTCACCCTCCATGCATTCCCCACTTTATATCAACCCCAACGGATATTAGCGTTATAAGATTTTATTTTATATAGATTTTAGGAATCATTGATTTTGTATATTGCATCTAACTCACCTCCTGATGACTCATAGCTTCTCCAATCCTCTTGTGATAATAGTCATGGGGCTTCGCCTAGACTTTTGTCGCAATAATGAACACTTTTGGGGTGTTTTATTAAGGTTGGCTCCTTTTAAGGGGTTATATTAGGTTGGAAGCATTGAGGCCTCAAGATGACAGTTGTGCTCCTTCCCTCCTAGGCCCTAGGTTCTAGTTTTACCCTTTTTGCTTCACTACACTAGGTATGCATCCACATACTTAAGTAGACTTCAGGTGATTTTTATAGGAGTGGGAACTTTTGGGCTCCTTTACAAGGCTCTTTGCCAGAGGCTTGATGTCTTTAAGGAATGCTTGTCAGTAGTAGTAGCGTGTGACAAGATTGACGTTGTGTGGTGAAGATGTATATCTCCATCCATGTCTTTCAGGAATAATAGCCCAGTCTTAAATGTTGTGACTGATGAAGGGCACTTCCCATTTAGGGTTGAACTTTCCCCTAGAGACAATATTCTGGATGACGCATCGCACCAGGTCTCCCTTCTGGAAATTATGAGGACAAACTTTCTTGTTGAATGCCCGAGTTGTCCTAGCTTGATAGAACTATGCATGATGCAAAGCTCTCGTTTTTCGTTTGAAGTGTGTTGAGGCGGTAGAACCAATCTTGAACCCGCTGCCTCAGGAATGTCTGCTTCTTGTAGTATGTGGAGAGAAGGGATTTGAACCTCGATGGGCAACATCGCCTCTATTTTGTATACCAATTAATGTGGCATGTCTCCTGTGGAAGTTCTGCTAGAAATTCGGTATGCCCTGAGAGCCATTGGGATATGATAATTTCAGTTGGTATGGGAGTTGATTGTCATCTTCAGAATCTTTATCGGGTTCTTGTTGGTGGCTTCTACGGCTCCATTCATCTGGGGTCGGTAGGGTGACGTCTACTGATGTTTGATCCCCAAAGAGCTTAGGTATTCTTTGATGGTTTTATCTATGAAGTTTTTACTGTTGGAGATGACTTCATGTAGTATCATGTATCGTCTTATGATGTTGTTTTGAAGAACTTAATAACTTGTTGAGATGATACTTTGGTGATGGACACTGCTTCCACCCACTTTGTGAAGTAATCCATTGTGACCAGAATGAATCAATTCCCATTCAAAGATTTAGGATTGATCTTCCCTATCATGACAAATCCTCAAGTTGAGGATGGCCAAGGCATGGCCATGTTGTAAAGCTGATTAGTAGGTGCACGGATGTAGTCACCATGGATCTAGTAGAGTTGACATTTGTGGGTGTATTGGTAATAGTCTATCTCCATAGTATTCTAGTAATATCATAATAGTTGTATCTTCTTGGCTAGCATGACTCCTCTCGTATGTGTACCGCATTAACCATTTGTGAGCCTCCTTCATAAGAGTTTTTGCTTATGTCCTCTCGATGTATCAGAGGAGAGTCTAATTGTAAGATTGAAAATATAGGTGTTTGATGTATTGGTTTTCTATTTCTTTTCACGAGCTACTTTCTGAGCTTATTTAGCATATATGTTCACTTTGAGACATGTTTCTGCATTGCCTTCTATCATTATCGTGTATATCATTATTGCGTAAAGTATTTAGTATTTCTACCAAAGTTGTTAATTCATTATCTATATTTTGGGCTTATGTCATTTTTCCCTCATTTCAGACAATTTGAGAACTGAATAGATAGATCGGCGCCACTGACTCATCCATCAGTGGTACCAAAAATCATGAATCTATAGCATGGAAGGAAGGAAAACTCAGTACTACTGAGAAGACACTCGGTGCTACCAAGAGAGGTGTCATTGCTATCAAAGTCAGGATTTGGTGCTACCGACTCAAGATCTGGGGAGCATCAATACTCAAGAATAATTATCTTGGTGCCCACCAATTCGCATGTAGGTGGTACCTACTCTAGCATCCAAGGAGCATCATAACTCAAGGAGGGACTCGGTGCTATCGACACATAACGTTGTTAGTACTTATAGAGTTCGAGAGATTCAAGTCGCTCGATGACTTGGTGCCACTGAAACCCTGTCGATGGTACCAACGTTGCGCGATTAGTTTAGATATAAAATCAAGCTAGATCTGATGTCAAAAACTTAATGACGGCCCAAGACTATGTTATGACCTAAGTGAGTGCAGATGAAAAAAGGGAGAGTGGTTATCATGGCATTAGCAAAGCACATAGTGGAGATAGGAGATAAAGAGATATCCACTGGTTGGATGTTCGAGGCATATCTGAAGGACGGATTTGTAGTAGGGGAGTTGCAGATCAGAGTATTAATCAGAGGTGATCACCAAGACGACTTCTCAAGAAGTTTTTATATTATTTTTTATGTTTATCCTATTTTCTCCTTCCTCCTCTTGCTTTATGATTATGACAATCATTCGGGTTACACCCCTTATTCTTTAGGACTAGGGAGCAGCCCAGTGTTGTATTGTAGTGTTGTATTTGAATTCTATGAGTTAGCAACTTATTTCCTTTATTTTGGACGTGAAACTATGATCACTTGATTTATTTGTTTATGTTTGATCACTATAATCAAAGTAATAGACCACTAATTGATTTAGGAGAGGGATTAGGAGCCGGAAAAAATCATAAATCCACATAGCATATATCGTGCTTCAGGAGAAGTTTTACGGCTATGAAAGTATAACCTAGAAATTTCATTAATACACCTAACTAATTCCTAAACTACTATAGGAGTGGGGTTTGTTTTACTTTAGCTAGTGTTTTATGTTCTGGGAGCAGGTAATGCTTGCTAAGGGCCATTACTCTAGAGTAAGGGTGAATGATTAATAATAAAAAGGAATTTGAATACAGTGTACGTTGTTGTTGTGAAACCAAAAATCCTGAGGAAACCATCCATTTCTGATAACAACCACCATTATTTAAGTTTTAATCATGTTCTTAGTTAACTAAATAGTCAACCAACTCTTTTCTAGGTCTAGTTAATTTGGTCTCAGTAAATAGTAATATTTGGTGAATGTTTCCTTGAGTTTGATACTCGGGTCTCATAGGCCTATATTACATGACATGTGCACTTGTGTTTTACATGCATAATTTAAGTATGTCAAGTTTTTGGCGTCGTTATCGGAGAAATGGAAACACTAGCACTACCGAGTGTTGCAACTAGTCATTATAGGCTATTTTTCTTTTGAGTTTTATTTATTTGCAGAAGAGCATGATTAAAAGTTTCTTTCTTTTGCCAATTCAGTAGCATTATGTGTCTCACGTTGCCAATTGAATCTTTAGGTACGCATTGTGTGGTCCAAACTCGGAGTACGAACAATGGAGAGTTCACTCCACAAGGTGTAGATAGAGAAGAGATTTTGCACAAGGTGTGTGAGTTTGGGGTCTTCATCTAAAAAGCTCATTCAAACTCCCTCACCATAGCCAAAGCAAGAACATGCGACAAATATGAACCCAAATGGAGATGATCATGTGGAGGACGTGCCTGAGGAACATACAGTATGGAAAAAGATAAAGGCACATCAACTATAGATCAGCTTGGACCAATCAAAAGCCAGGTAGTTACATTGGCAACTACAAAATCAACCCAGAACTAGTGGCACTAATCAAGTCTCAAATTTCATGGGCATAGTATGGAGGGTCCAATGGTTCATATAAATAACTTTGTGGAGAGTTGTGACATGTTGAAGCTTGGTAGAGTTCCATCCATAGTTATTTAAGTTCCTTTCATACTCACTATCAGATAAAGCCAAGACTTGGTTCCTTAGCCTACCGCAACAGTCAATTCAGACTTGGGATGAGATGATCGATACCTTCTTTGATAATATTTCCCACCACGAAAGACAAATGAATTGGTGGGGAAAATCTACAATTTCAAGCAGCATGTTGAAGAGTGTTATTCAAAGGCATGGGTGAGGTTCAAAACCTACTCAGGAAAGTCCCTCATGGGATTGATTTGTTTGGTTAAGTGAAGACATTCTATTCCGGGTTGCATAAAGGGGACAGGACTACTCTCAATAATGTAGGGGCAGAATTCTTCCTAAATAATAAGGATACAAGATGTCATGAGATTTTGAAGAGCATGGCCAAGAACCAATCCGAGGGAGAGGAGTCAGAAGAACAAGCAACGGTCAAAATTGCAACGGAATCAAGGGAGATCACAGAACTAAAAGCTCAAATAGATAGACTTACAAGGAAGATTGATCAGAAATCTTGAACCTCATCTGGAGGTGAAGAGGAGTGCATGTACTTGTGGAAGCATAATATAGGAGCAGCAATGAATATTCATGGTAGAGGGATCCTAAATTCTCTAGAAAGGATCCTAATAATTTTCTCCAGGACCCATCACAAGTACAACAGCCCAAACAACAGCAAGGCAACACTTAAAAGCAATATCAGTAGGATAGGGGTCCTAGTAAGATGGAAAGGATAGAATACATGATAGAAAAACACATGAGTCTAAATGAGTCTTATCTAGACCAATCAAAGTGGGAGAAGCAGAATCAATGGGCTCAAATTCTCAGTATTATAAATTAAATCTCACAACTAGCAGTAGAGGTGGCAGCCATGAAGAAACCCAACCATCAAGGATTTCTAGGAAACACTAATATTTCCCCTAATAACCAACAAGTAAAGGCAGTGCTTCTCCGTAGTGGTAAAGTGTTGTGAATGAGCAGAAAGTGAATCCAGAGTAGAGTACAGAACTAGCTGACATCGGGGCAGTGACAGACAGGATTCCCCTAGAGCAGCCACAAGACCCTACACCTCAGGTGGAAGCCATAGAAGAGGAAAGTATTGGGAAAACATAAATGAAAAAGGATTCTCATATTCTACCTCATCAGCATTAAAATGTGACTCCAGTGTTGTTCCCTAATAGCTTGAAGGACAAAAAGGTTTATCAGCAATTCAAGAAAATTTTGGATACGTTCAAGAAGCTTCACCTCAACCTACCATTAGTAGGTGATGTTGAACAGATGCCTTCTTATGGTAAGTTCATGATGGATATCATCAACAAGAATAGGAGGATAGAAGATTCTGATGTTGTGTATTGCAAGAAGAAATTAGTGCCTTGATACAAAGGAAATTATCACAGAAGAGACAAAATCCAAGATGTTTCAACATACCATGTTATATTGGCAAGGTCAAGTTTGGAGAGGCATTATGTGATTCTAGGGCAAGAATTAATCTCATGCCACATACCACATTCAAGAAATTAGGACTCAAAGAATCAAGGAAGAGCAACATCACAGTTCAGCTTATAGATAATTCAGTGGTGAGACTAATAGGCATCTGCGAAGATGTTCTGGTGAAGGTGGATAAATTCATATTTCCAGAAGATTTTGTAGTCATAGAAATGTGGTATGACTATGGTAATGAACTACTCCTAGGCAGACCATTCCAAGCCATAGCTGATGTGATTTTGGAGATTAGGAGAGAAAGACTCACTCTGGGGATACAAGATGACAATTTGAGATAAAGCTACCCAATTATCAACAGTCGATCAAAGAGAAGGCACAATATCACATGATGCATTATTCTAATAGTGAGGTGTCCCTACTCTTAGGGAAACCATTTCTAGGCATGGCTCCATGTCATGACAAAGATAGACAAAGCACTCTTACAGTAGATATTATTGAACATGCAAAGTAGATATCTTTGACAAAAGATTTGAAGCACCATGATGATTCATAGGAGGAAGTGTACCCGATGATAGTCACAGATGCAATCTCTTCTTCCATCACACAGGCATACCCTCAGCTACATTTCGAATCTTGTCCCATCAATCTGGTGAATGACTGCACACGCTACCATCTGTTAGAAGAGTGTACCTTGTTTCTAAAAGCACTGTCGTGTTTTAATTCAAGACATTATGAGGACGTGGGACTGCCACCACCTCCGCTTATTCCCACCTTTGCAATGTCCTCCTAAGCGGGAACTGAAGCCACTACTGCCATACCTAAAGTATACATTCTTGGAAGTGGAAAACAAACATTTAGTGATATTTTTGCATCACTGAGTCTAAAAGAGGAGGAGCATCTACTTGTCGTTCTAAAGAATCATCGGGTTGATTTGGGTGGTCCATTGTCAACATTAAGGGGATCTCCCCGAGTTTATGTCAACACAAGATATGGATTGAAGGAGTGAAACCTACGACACAACCTCAACGACATCTAAATATCATCATAACTAAGTGGTAAAGAAAGAGGTAGTGAAGCTTCTATCGACAGGTATAATTTATGCTATTTCAAGTTTCAAATGGGTTAGTCAAACTCAAGTAGTTCTTAAGGGAGGAATAGCGATCACTAATAATTTAGCGACTGAACTATTTTCTACTAGATTAGTGATCGGGTGGTGAGTTTGCACTGATTATCGTCGATTGAAAGACCATTTTCCGCAGCCATTCAAAATCAAATCCTTGAGAGGTTCACAAGTTGCTCACACTTTTTCTTCCTAGATGGTTATTCCAGCTATAATCAAATTTCTACCAAACTATTGGATCAAGAGAAATCAACATTTACTTATCCCTATGGTACTTCTGCTTACTGTCATATGCCTTTTGGTCTTTGTAATGCTCTGGCGACGTTTCCTCGATGTATGCTCGCTATTTTTGTGGATATGATAGAGTGATGTCTTGACATTTTTATAGACAATTTTTTAATCTCTGGGAAGTCATTTGAGGACTGTCTTGGTAATCTAGACAAAGTTTTACAGAGATGTGAGGACACTCGCCTAGTTCTAGATTGAAAATAATGTCATATGACGCTGAGTGAAAGAATTGTACTGGGACACAAGGTGTCCAACAAGGGAATGGATGTTGAAGCGGTGAAAATAGAGGTGATCTCTAACCTACCTCCACCATCTTTGATGAAAGGAGTTTGGAGATTTTTAAGACATGCTAGTTTTTTTCAACGATTCATCAAAGATTTTTTGAAGATCGTCAAACTGTTTTGTAAGTTGTTAGTAAAGAACATCGGATTCAACTTTGATGATTGATGTTTAAGAGTGTTAAAGGACAAATCAATCTCTGCACTCATAGTGGTGGCTCCAGATTAGAGACAACCTTTTGAACTATAGTGCTACGTATCGAATTTGTGGTTGGAGCTATTTTAAGCCAACGTAAAGATTATGCCCTTTCTGCCATTTACTATGTGTCGAGAACTCTCAATGATTTCTAACTAAATTATACCACAACTAAAAAGGAACTTTTGGTTGTTGTCTTTGCTTTCTATAGATTCAAACAATATTTAATAAGAGCAAAGGTGATTGTAAGGACTGACCATGCGGCTATTAAGTATGTATTACGGAAGCAAGATGTAAAATCAAGCTAGAATCGATGGATTTGGTTACTTTAGGAGTTTGATATTGAAGTTAAGGATAAAAATGGAGCGGAGAATGTAGCCTTAGATCATCTATCTCAATTAGAAAGGGGAAATGATTTGGGGTGAGATATACCAATTGTTGAGGATTTTCTAATAAGAAACTTCTTACTATGAGAGACAAAGATCTCTGGTATGCACATATAGTGAATTACTTTGCTTGTGGTGCAGTACAAGAGATTGGGGATATCAGGAGATGATGTATTCTTCTACTCTTTGAGGTTTTATGTTTGGGACGACCCTGTTTTGCTTAAGTAGTGTAGAGATGGAATTTTAAGAAAAACATTTCTCTCAACCCATATATATACATATACATATATATGGGGATGTATTCATTTTTTAAACTGGATAACATAAATTAGTTACCCTGCAATTTTGATTAGAATATAAGTGTTCTTATTACAATTTTACCATTTTGATTACAAATTTTCACTCCTAATTATAATTCGAGATAGTAATGTTTCTTCATGAATGTTATTTTTATTATTTTTGACTAAGTGCAGTTAAAAATTGATGATGTGTTTACAAAATGAGTATTTGTATTATAAATTTGATCATCTCATTATAGTTTAATGTCATCATGATACAAAATTTGATCCACATACAACAAAAACATGTTATCTGACTTGATAAAGATTGTGTGTGGATGCATGCGTACATGTGTGTGCGCGTGCATGATGTTAAGTACATTAGTGTACCAAAAAGGTGGATGCCAGTATGCACATGTTTTATTATCAAAACAACTTCGAGTCTGACGGATGAGGTGAAGGCATCCAGTCAACTGTCAACTGGAGAGCACTGATATGCCATCAATATTTATGACAAGCAGCTGGTTGCATAGAAGCTATAGAGACGCATGGATTAGCATTATGGATATGAATTTGATGAGATATTGTGAGTACACGTTTTTTATGCTTTGCCTGCCTGGGCCGAGTGAAAAGTTAATTTCAGAGGCTTCAATTATCTTTTGATACGGGTTAATACGAGACAACTGCAGTTCTGATGGCTGCCTGGCAAGTCCTCAACTGCAGTTCCATTTTGGTGTGTTTCTATAGAGAGAAAGCTCCAACTTCTCTCTAAAAAAATCCTAGGTCTCTCTCCCAACGATCAGATCCTCCACCGTATCTGGTGAGCAACTCCCGTCTCCGGTGAGCAACTCCACCTACTCTAGTGCCAACCAGTCGAGCAGCTCCATCAGCTCATCTCGAACCTTCACAGCACCAGGGTTTCTCCACACCATGTATCTTCTACAACCCTGAGACCTAGTGGCATCCGGTCTCCCCCCTCTTTCGCTTCCATCATAGATCCTCCCTCCTCTTTACTACAACTACGGAAGATTAGAGGTAGGTGATACCTCCAGAACAACATTTAATGACTCTCCACCCTTTTAGCGGCTGCATACAAGATCTTCACACCACCTGTTAAACTTCCCCTTAGTGCGGAAGACTCTAGACTCCGAGGTGAACTTTGGGTTCTTCCCCTCTCTTTCCACCTGATGACACCCTAAATATCCACCTACTCTTGTAGAAGAATAAAATCTTAGTTGAAACTGAACACCACATTTATCCTCTTTCGGCGATCTCCATCTCCTCCATCCCATCATGAGAATAGGGGGCTCTCTCACAATGGCCTTGCGCCTATACAAAAAACCCCAGTGTCTTCTGGGTAAACCATCTCTCTTCAAGAAAGCACTACACCAAAATAAGCCATCGGAGAAGCTCATATCTCACCCGACGACACCTATCTCTCCCAACATGGAATCCAGGTTCTCCTTCATGGAATACCACCTCTCCAACCCTGAGTTTCTCACCAGTGTACCTCTCCCTAGGGCTTGGATCTACCATCGCTTCGACATATCATCGGGTACTGGCTCTGTGCGACTAGGTCACCACACTTTCAGGGTGACAGTCGAACGGTCCAAGACATACTATCAAAGCTGGTCAAAAAAAGTAGCAACCTTGCTCATTACTAATGGTTGGGCTCAGATGATCTCCGATCTTGATCTCAGACAGGAATGGACCATCTACCTCAAACCGGTCAACCACAGAACCTTCTCAGCCTGGGTCTGTGACTTCAACAATGAAACACCTCAACAACTAATTCCCTTCTTCTCTAAGCTGAAGTCATGTTCGATATCACCATCTTCAAACTCAACGGATCAACTCTTCGTCAGAGATGTTCATCAACCTCCAATTGGTACAAAACACTGGCCAATCTTAGTCTCATCTTGTCTGGAAGATGAAGAAATAGAAGACACTGCAACATCGACTTTCATTCCAGACACGATCGCGGCTAGGTATACGCTCTCTACTCTGACCCCCCCCCCTTCTCTACTTTCAAACAGACCCAAGATCCCCCCCCAAACAAAGAAATCATACCTCGAGATAAAAATAAACTAAATATCTCTTTCCCTCGGTTAGGTCATACCTCTTCAATATCCCTTATTCAGGAGTGCTTAGGAAATTCTTACCCCTCATAGACATGGCAGAAAGCTCCCCCTATACGACCTTTTCGAGGGCTTCTCTTCAGCATCTGTAAAAACAAAAACCACTCAGCCCATAGGTCCCCAAATCGCATAACTTCCTTTAGGTGCCTGCAAAAAGGGCACATCAAAAAGCACTGCCCAGCTAACACCACATCTGCTATTTTCACCCCTTTCCATAGAAAGGGACGACACTTCCCCAGAACAAAATATGCTTCCCACACTGCTTTTCAAACTATCCACCACTTACCCAGGAAGGATCAATCCAATCTCCGAAACAAAACAAATCATTTCTCTCTCTTTTCCAACAACCCTTTTGCATGCTTAGCAGAACCTCCACTCCCGCCTCAGCATGCAAACGTCCCACATAACCCATACATGCATAAATACCATACCCCTCTCACAAGTTCAAAACCCACAGCTCTATACAACCATCTCCCACCTAAAGATCGATCAAACCCCTCTGCACATCAACCTCCTAAGAACATCTCATCCTCCCTGAAACCAAAACCTAGCTATCAAAAACTTTTTACCCCAATGGAAGCAGCTGCTCACCTGGAGTATGCCATAGCCCTTGATCTTCCAGCCAACTCCATGAGACTCCTCAAAGTTTTTACTCTTAGAAGCATCTTGGTGACCATTGACAACAACATAGACAACAACCAGGTTAACATTCTAGACATCACCAGAGCCATTGTCTTGCTTATCCCAGGACACACTATCCTCAAACCAAAGATCTTCTCACCTACCCAATTGATATACTCGGTCCCTGAAGGAACGAAGATAAATCATCTCTTCAACCAAGTTTTGACCATCCTTTGCGGCTCTAGCTTCATCCAAGCTAAACTCTCAAAATGGTCAGCTGAGCTTAGGGCTTTTGAAGCTCTTGCAGGTGGTTTGGACTGGGTTGCTATCTCCAACCTCCCACCTCACCTTTGGGAAGTTGAGATCTTCAGAGGAATAGCCCACTCCATAGGAGCCACTCTACAATATATCAACCATGAAACCCTCTATCCCACACAATACATCAAAGCTTACTACCTCTTTGCAGTCAAACAAGCACTCTCTGCCAACTGCCATCAACGTCAGGCTGGGAGAATCCATATACAATATCAAGCTTTCTGCTGAGCACCCATCTGAGATGAAGATGGCTTTCTCAGACCTCTCGACCCACCCACCTTCATGGTTCTGCCCTTCCAAAGGTCAAAAACCACATAACCCCATCAGAAAAGCTGGTGAAAGACATCTTTCCTAGGAGAGGAAAAACACCTCGACTACGTCATCAGGAAACTCAAACAAATCCCAAAAACAAAAAAGGCCTAGATCCTCATCCCCTTCAAAAGACCGACCAGCCTCCTCCTTTATTAGACCTGACCACTCTTTCCCTTCCACCACCAAGGAAAACAACAACACCATCAACATCAGCCCTAGCACCATGCATAAACTCAAGTCAGTCATTATTGATGAAATTAGATCCTCGCAGAGTCCTCAACAGAAAAGCAAAGAACAATGAGAAGGTGTCAACAAGCCAACTCAAGCCCTGCTGCCCAGTCCAGAAGGCATCAAGATAAAACACATCATCAATCGCCAGGACACAAGTATTTCGACTCAATCCTTTCTTTCAGCCCACTCGAACTTAGTTGATATAACTTCTCCTATGATAGATTCATCAAATTATGATCTTGACAACATTGAAGACATTGCATCCTTTTCAAATATCACTAGCTTCACAAAATTTGCAAATAAAATAGGTATAAACTTTGAAGAGGACAATAATGCACATCAAGCCTTACACAATATAGAACACTTCATGAGGTGGACAAACCGCAGGGAAGTAGAAGACAAACAATTTCTTTGATAAGATGAAAATCCAGTAAACACTCCATACAGGTCAGACAGAATCTCTTCTTTGACTCCAATGAAAATCTCTTCATAGAATGTCTGTGGGGCAGCCTGCCTTAAAAGATGCAAAGAAATTCGCTACCACATATACAAAAACAACATTGACCTCATTACTATTCAAGAGACCAAATCTTACCTTACACCTTTTTTCTCTCAAAACTATTGGTGGAAACAGAATCACTCTATGGTTCCAGATTCCTCCTACTGGGTTTAAAGGGGGACTCCTGGTAGGACTGAATAACCAGACATTTTCTATCACCGAATCTACCAGTCTGACTTCTCTATCACTCTATATCAGAAATAGACTGGATGGTTTTAAATGGACCTTTACAGGGATCTATGGGGAACTGGGAAATAACAAATCAACCTATCTTTCTGAACTGGATAAAATCCTCACCAAATACCATCAAACCCCCTGGATTATTGGAGGGGATTTAAATCTCATTACCCAGGCCTCCGACAGAACTAACATCACACTTCCCAAACCATGTCAACAGCTGATAAACACTTTACAACCCAACTAACAAAACACAGCATGATCGATATCAAACCTACTAATGCAAATTACACCTGATCCAGAAACCAAACCTTTGCCAGACTTGACCACTTCATCTGCTCCCCTCTTTAGGAGGACAAATACCCCCTTACCACAGTCCACAAGGCCCACAGAACCATCTCAAATCATTTCCCTATTATTCTTGACACTACCAATGTAATATGGGGAAAAAGACATTTTTGCTTTGACAATTTCTGACTCACCTTCAAAAACTTCTCAAACCAATGTGATAATCGTTGGAGCTTAGTTGAACCTTAAAACACCAATATGGGATTGCACATTCTCCAAAATACTAAACAAGTGAAAATCTTCATCAAAAAATGGACCCTCCATCACCCAAACAACCTCAACAACACTTTAAAAAACATGGAACAACAATTCCTTTTCGTTGATCAAGACCCCTCAGCGGACCCCGCTCTTGTCCAAACTATCACAGCTGAGATGGAACGCATAAAAAACTGCCTAGACATTAAATGGAGACAAAGAGCAAAGATAACTTGGGTTAAAGGAGACAGGAATACCAAATTCTTTCACAAAACTTATATCAACAATCATAGAAAAAACACCATCACGTATCTCAAAATCCATGACTCTATCACTATGGAAAAATCTTCTATCACTAACCACATCACTGAACACTTTCAAAAAATCTTCAACACTCACCACCAACCTTCTTGCCTAAATGAGCTAGATTGGACTATTCTGTATCCCCAAAAAATCTCTCAATCTCACTCCCTTATTCAAGCCTTCACCTTAGACGAACTAAACCAGACCATTAAATCACTTGGTCTGACCAAATCTCCTGGACCAGATGGATTAAATGTGAAATTCTACCTAGCAAATTGGGATCACTACAAAAAAGACTTTCTAGCCTTGTTGATGGATTTACATCTGAGTAAAAATGCCCACAATATCATCACACACATAAACAGAACATTCATAGCTCTCATAAAAAAACTGACCAACCCGACCTCATCTCACAATACAGGCATATCAGCCTAATAAACATATCTTATAAAATCATTGCAAAATCTTTAGCAAACTGAATCAAGCCTCACATTAACCATATTATCCCTCTAAATCAAAATGATTTCCTCAAAGGGCGAAGCACTCAGGATGCTTACTTGATGGTCAACGAAACCATCCACCATTGCCATATTAACAAATCTCCAGTCTTAGCCATTAAGTTGGATTTTGAAAAAGCCTTTGACTATGTAAATTGGCAATGCCCAACTCATACCCTCAAGGGATTTGGTTTTCCTGCAAAATGGATCCATTGGATACAAGCTTGTATATTCACAAATCATTTCTCAACCAAAATAAATTAAGTACCTTTTGGCTACTTCAAAAACTCAAATGGCCTTAGACAAGGGGATCCTCTATCCCCTTACCTTTTTATCATTGTCACTTCTATCCTAAGTAGAATGATACAACTAGGTGTCGAAGGAGGCCAGATTAACTCTCCCCCGGAGTGTCATGAAAACATAATACAATTTGTGGACGACACTATCATCCTTATCACCCCTGAGGACAAATCCATCATCAACACAATCAGAATTATAGGTATCTTCTCATACATATCGGGCCTCAAGATAAACATGCAAAAATCTTCAATTTTCGGGGTCCACATCGAACAATATTTGATGACTAGATTCAAAGACTTATTGAGATGCAAGATAGAAAACTTTCATATTTCCTACCTAGGCCTTCCTATCACTCCACTCAAAATCTCCCACTACACTCGAACTCCAATCATCGAAAGGATAAACAACAAATTATCATCTTGGACAAATAATTTCCTTAATTTGGTCGGTCGTCTCTGCCTTCTCAACAGTGTCATCACACCAAGAACCACCTGTTACTTGAGTTGCATTCCTCTTCCCTCCAAGACCAGAAAGGCCATTGATAAAATTTGAAAAACTTCCTTTGGAACAATCACCACAAATCCCCTAACATGAGCAAACATTTTCACCTAGTCAATTGGGACACCATCACAGCCCCCATTAATCAAGGGGATAGGGAATTATCAACCTAGAAACTCATGCTTTATGTTGGATCACAAAAATAATTAATTATCTAGCCAATAACAGCAACAAAATTTGGAGAAACATGCTGACAAATAAATATTACCAAAAGCTCCCTCCCTCCCTGACATAAAACACACAACAAGATCGCCTCCTCTCTTTGGAAATACATAAACAAACACATTCCTCACATTAAACAAATCATAAACACCCCCCTCACTCACACAAACTCATTTCTTTCTGGGAAGACCCGTGATATAAACACCAAACCGTCCTCAACATGCATACTTTTTGGACTATACCAAATAAACTCAAAAAGCTAAACACTGCCAAAGCTCTTAGCCTCCTATAAAGTAGGAGATCAAACACTTTAAAGAGATGTTTGCTTCTACACCTTATCAAGAAAATATTAGGAATCTGACACTAGAACTAGAAAACAACTCCTCAAATCGGATTTTTTGGAGATGGGGAAAACTTTATACTGTCAAACTTGCCTACAACCACCTGACTTTTAGAGGTATTTCCCCGACTTCCTCCTATATAAGGAAATAAAAATGGCCACAAAAACACAAAACCTTCTTCTGACTCCTGCTTAACAATAAACTGCTAACTGACCAAAACGTTAACAAAAGAAATTTCTATAGTCCTTCGAGATGCTCTCTATGTCTTGAAAACTCTGACTCTGTGAATCACTGGTTATTCCATTGCAACTTTTCTAGCAACTTCTTACATTTTCTTAGGGTTGATAAACTAAACCACAACTTCACAACTTTTCTAACTGGTCTCACACCGATCAGAAATAACTACACCCTCAATGGGGACGATTTCTTAGTCAACATATGTTGGAACTTATAAAAAGAAAGAAACAACAGAATATTCAACAACACCATAAAACCAAGGAACACCATCATCACCCAAATTATTTCAGATCTTCATATCATTTCACTCTACTAGAAAAAAGATAATAGAGGGCTCAGATGACTCACAGGAGGGGGAATCAGAGGCTCATTTTCTCTGCGACCTGAAGGCAATAATGGATGATGAAACTGGAATCGGCCTGCTGCAGCAATAGACATGATTTTTGCACTATCTACTTAGACTGATGTTTCAGCATTTTAACTATAGTTGTCAAGCTTCGAGGCTTGTTATGGGGTGTCTCCCCCCACAGACTATTTTTCTTCTTTCTGCAGAACTTCCACCCTTTATTTTAGCATACCAGTAGTGAAACAACTGGCATAGCAGGTGCTAGCTTGCTCGTCTTTTATTAATGAATGATCTATTATCAAAAAAATAGTGAGACAACTGTTGGTACGCTATACAAACTAATTAAAAAATACTATAGGAACCTTGTCCCGCGACCAATAGTTCTCTTACACTTCTAAGGGTTACTCACATTTTCTCTGTCAATCAGATACAAAACTTCGGACCTGCAAAGTTGCAAATGATTCAGTGCTCCAAAACAAGTGACAGCGTGATGGCACAAACCTGTACCCAAAGAAGCCCGGCCTGATGGAGAAACATCATCGAACAGCGAAACATCAAAATAAGAATCCCGTCTTCTCTTAGATCTGTGAGCCAAAACTCCCCTCCTTCAAACCACGCCGATTTGGCTAAAGTTTGCTTTCAAAATTATATTCTATAACCTATAACTTCCTCCAGAATTTCATGATGCTGCCTGCCAACGATTTAATGTTATTCCAAACAGAAGCTCTCGTTCCAGCAGCTTCTCTAATATCTGACCTTCCCCCCGAGCACCTGAAAATGATAGATTGACCATCCAATAAACAAAATGAGTTCCTGGTGTATAGCAATGTGCGTCTTGTATGCATTAAGAATATAAGGTTATGCATGTATTTGTCCCTCTTCTACTACAAACCAACATAAGCATTTTAAAAGGAGAATTATTTATAAGGGGAGATAGCCTTGTGTTAAAAAGAATCCTGTTGGAGCTGTGTACAATCGAAAACTTGTTCTTGTCCATATACAAACTATGCATTTATATATTTTATTACAAAGAACAAACTCTTCTGCCAAGCTCGCTTACCTTCCAACATAAACCTAACAAGATTCAACTTTTTTCTTTCAAATGTGGCATCCTCTATTCAGATATACTTAAAATCAAGTCGGGGCCCTTTGTGGTCCAGTATGCCCCATTTGAAGTGATAAATCCTCTGATTCATAACCTCCGCTTATCTTAAAATTGAGAAGTACCAATCCATACATTGGGAATCAAATTTCAAAAAATGATGGATATCAATTTAGGTTATTGGAAATAAAATTAAGAGCATCTTTGTTGGAAAGAAAAGTCAGCATCGCACATAATCACAAATCACAATCAGGTTACTACAAAGACTCAAGGAATCTTCATGATTTCTGGCTAACCACGTTAGGTTTACGAGTACTTTCCACTAGTGCCTATACAGATGGACAGTGATACATATCACTCCATCTGCACCTGTTTTTATACCCTCTCGTGACCTATGAAACTCAGCCATTTTATTTAATGCACAAGCAGCATGCTATAATAATTTGCCAGTTTCCAAAAATGTGCATGCAGCGCACTGCAACAGTAAACAACATCATTTGATGGGTCCCAACATGCAGCGAACATCAATATTACGTGCAAAAAAAAATACAGAGTACTACTAAAATAATTGGTATTGTGTATATTAAAAATGAGTATTTTACTAGTGCAGCACCTACAGAACATGAGTACTTAAGTTATGAGCATTGTTTCAAAAAATCGGTCTGTGCGGCCACATTAAAGATTCAGACCACCTGTCGAACCGCATACAGGACACCCCCCCCCCAAAAAAAAAATGGACCAGGCCGCATAATCGTTCGTACTGCGGCATAAAAGGCCGATTAATCCCCAATTTTCAGCTTGACATATTTTCAGTTCTTTTTTTACATTACATTCATCTATGTTTGTTTATATTTAGATCATAGTGCATGTTTGTATTTATTTACATTGTGATGATTGTGTATTTGCATGATTGCATCATTATGCTTGTATTTGTACTATTTGATACACAATTGTACAAATTAAATATGTAAATCCATGATTAATATATATAGATATAATAATTAATAAATTCAAAATTGCATACACTCCGGCTTACCGCAAATACTCTATAAGGTGACCTCTCCAAACGCATAACACATACCGCTTTTTAAAACATTGGTTATGAATATCAAATATGGGTATTGTTGTATAAAAATGAGTATTACATTAAAAAAACGGATTGGGCATATTTAAATGAGTACTGCATTTTCAAAATTGGTGTCTTGCATCATCATCATCATCATCATCACCTAAGCCTCAGTACCCCACTATGTTAGGGTCGGGCACATGGATCCTTCGTTTCCATTCAGCTCTCATCGGTCATATTCGGGTCGAGATGTAAAGATTCAACATCTCTCTTTATAAGCTCTTCCCACGTTAATTCAGGCCTTCCTTTTCTTATTAATTGTGTTTGACCCAATAGCATTGCTTTGTGCTGGCCCATTAGTCGGTGTGCGTTGCACATGTCCATACCATCTGAGTCGGTCCTCGCGCAACTTGTCATCAATGCTTACCACCGCCGCTTTATTCCTGATATAGTCAATTCTTTAGCGATCTTTTCTTGTCTTCCCACACATCCATCTCAGCATACGTATTTCGGTCCCATTCAGCTGGTTGAGACCTTGTTCTTCACCGCCCAACATTCACTCTCATAGAGCATGGTTTGTCGTATAAATGTTCATATGACAAACTTCTCCCCATTTATTTGAATAATAGAACCCAACACAAAATTTATCACATTTTAGTATATCTACTACTCCATCCAACTTGGCTCCACCATTCACACTGCGAGATTGGCTGAAATTGCAATGCCTATGCTCAATTTTGCTCCCATTAATCATCAATCCATTTCATTCCAATGTCTTTTCTCCAAAGTTCAACTTTATCATTCAATTTATATTTAATTTCATCAATCAATACAATATCATCAGCAAATAACATACACCAAGGAATATCATCCTGAACATTCTTTGTCAACTCATCCATAACAAGAACGAACAGATATGGGTTGAGTGTGGATCCTTGGTGTACCCCAACTGTGATAGAAAAAGTTGGACTCTCTCATCCAGGATTCTTCAGACTTGCAGTAGAGCTATCATGCATGTCTTTAATCAAGTCAATGTATTGGATTGGCACACTTTTTTTCCTCACAACCATCCACATCACTTCCATGGGTACTCGATCATAAGTCTTTTTCAAATCAATAAAAACCATATGAAGATCTCATTTGCTTTCTCTATACTTCCCCCTTAAATCTCCTTATTAGAAAAATAGCATCTGTTGTTGATCTTCCAGGCATGAAACCAAATTGGTTGTTTGATATTTGTGTTATAGATCTTAGCCTCTGCTCAATAATCCTCTCCCAAAGCTTCATTGTTGACTCATCAACTTGATACCTATGTAGTTTGTGCAGCTCTAAACATCACCTTTATTCTTGTAAATGGGGACTATAGTACTATTTCTCCACTCATCAGGCATCTTCTTTGTCTTCATGATCTTGTCGTGCAACAATGCACATTTTGTTTGAAGAAATAAGTAATGCAATTTTTTTAAAATGGTACCATGCAAACAATATACATTCTCTCATGTCCATTCTATCTCTCACCAACTATCCCCACTATCTCCAATATAAGATTTATCTCTCCTTAAATTAATTCTCTCATTAACTAATGCACTAATTATCTCTTCTCAAATAATTCTCATTGTACACACCTACAAAACCAGCTTGCTTGGTAGTGCATACCGGGAATCAATTCGGACTGCAAATGCGGTAATATCCATTTTCCATAGATATCTTTAATGCTTGTTGTCAATCTGTGAGGGCAGTAAAGCTCATAGTGGGACATGGGAACACGAGACCACAAATAGGATACAAGAAGATTAACTGACAAATTGCATAATTGCAAGCATCATGATCCATATTTTCTCTTCTAAGGGAAAATGATTAACATCACCTCATGTATACCAGTTTTGATAAATTGTCTACCTTTCCAGTCTACTATGCAGATCCGTGGAACCATTAACAAACCAGCTTTCCTTGCTGCCCTATTTTGAAATAAGGCACTAATGCATGTTGTTAGAGAGTACATATTAGCCTATTTGGTTAATAGGTTAATTAGTTAGTGGACCTTTAGTGTCTCAGCCAGTTAAGATTACTTGTGTCCCAAGTCTCAGGGTTTCTCCCTTGCTCCTATATATATAGGACATGGTTGTACGTCTTTTAATCATTGAATCAATTCAATACATTTGTTATTATTTCTCACATGGTATCACAGCAAGTTCGCTCCTAGGGGATCCTAGTCGTTGTTGCTTCCCTCTTCTCTCCTAGCCACCGCAAACAGAAGCCCTTGTCGTCACTCCTCTCTCCGAGAGAGAGCAACAAGAGCTCCGCCTCCAACTGTGGGCAACGGCTGTCGTAGCCACGGTTTAGGTCGGCCGCCCGCTAGGCATATATGGCCTCAATGGTCATCTCTATTTTCAATTCATAACAATGATCTTTCTGTACGTCGACAATCATCCTTCCCGACTATCTTCAATTCCATCCATCGTCGTTGTCCTTCTCGACGACCAATCTACCAGCCACCATCATCAAGTCGTCGGCCAAGCAACAGTTGCTAGCCGCAGCCGCCGCCGTCCAGGACAGCAGTTGGCCAGCAGTAGCAGCAGCCACCATCGCATGCTTCCATCATTCCCAATAGCAGTCGCCGCCTATCACCAGGAGCATCAGCAAAGAGCGACCGCCGGTGTTGCCATCCCGCCGCACAGCAGACGATGCCACCAATTAACAACGACAACAGCAACCAGCGACAGTCATCAACGTCGTTGTCGTATCACGTCACCACCAACTGCAACCGCTACCAATCCTTGTTACCGCCCAGCAATCACAACACCCTGACGTCCTCGGCACCAGCCTTCGCCGTCGCTTATGGAGAGGCTCTGCACTCGATTTCGCATGCAGCCTCATGGCATGCAATATCTCCGGAGTTGTGCAGGACTGGAGACTGTAATCATATCCTCCGTTGCGGCCAAGTGCTACATCAGTCGAGCGACATAATCCAGTCATCTTCTGCTACATCTTGCACTGCTACCCCAGCACCATCGTATGTCTTCGTTGGCATTCATCTATGTTGTTGCCAAGTTCTACTGTTGTCGCCTTGATCCCGCAAGTTACTGTTCTTCATCACTCCACCATATTCAACCATGACGTCACCCCCAACTGTTCTATCTTCTCCCAAGTTCCTGACATCCTCTAAAATTCCAGGCCTAAGGGCCAAACAAATGTCGTTTCGTCGGGATTAGATCCATTTAATTTTCCTACTCAGATCTTAGATTGACCTAACTAGCATCTCCACTCCGATTATCGATTTCCATTCTCTACATACTATACATCTCAATTTCACAGATTCCTCTCTTCACCAATTCCTTTCCCACCCTTCCACCCATCAAGTGTGTATCCCCTTTTCCACGTGTAGGGGTCCTATATCCTTTCCTCCACACCATATGCACACTCTCATCGTATTTAGTGTGTGTGTGTGGGGGGGGGGTAGAGGGGAGAGGAAGAGTATGAGAAGAGAGAGAGCATGAGAAGAGTATGAGGGAGAGTACGAGTGAATATGAGAGAGAGACGAGAGTGATGATATACACATTCCAGGTTATTCTTCATGGAGTTTCGTGTTGTTCATCACATTTGTTCTCCACTTCCAGACAGCATTAGAAGATCTCTATTGCAATGTTGGCACTGAGCTTCTCTTCCTTCAATGTTAATGGTGGTTCAGTTGATCACTCTTGTTGCATTCTTGAGAGACAGATGGGTGCTTTTTCAGACTTCTCAGAAACTCAGCAATTTCAAGCATGCCAAGTCTACATCTGCAAAAATGATAGTTCATCCAATCGTATCTTCACCAAGCTACTTCATCACGTCTTCTCCGAGCCACATCTGTTGTTTTAGCATCACCTTCAGCTGATCTACATGAGACTTTCCTTGATGGATAATCTCCTTTCCCGTCAAGCCCCCGAGGTTCATGCGCCAAAGTTATGGTACATGTATCGTCTCATCAGCACCTCGTCCAGTTAGTGTTTGTGCCACGTTATACACGTTTGTCAGACGCTTTGAAGATTCCACTACTGCTACATCGTCACTGGAGATCTGTGTTCATGTCGCGTGAAGTATGTATTCCAGTGAAGATGGTGTAGTCATGGTATTGATGATCGTTTGCTCCAAAGTGGCGAGTTTCTGTTATAGCATTCAGGTTCCATGCATCAGATGTTCTTCCTTCCAGATGCACTCTAAAAGACATTTTTCAAAGCCCGATGATCTCCAGCCTATTGAATACAATTTCAAAGTAGAGAGACGTCGTCATCATATGATTTAGGGGGAGTAACAAATTTTGTATGGGGAGTGGTATTTATATGTTATAATTTCTATCTTTCAGTTATCATTTCTTTTATCGTTTTATCGAGTCATGTAACTCCAAGCTTGGACATGTGTTTCACCCATGATCCAACTTGAGGGGGAGTGTTAGAGAGTATATATTAGCCTATTAGTTAATAGGTTAATTAATTAGTGGACCTTTAGTGTTTCTGCCCGTTTAGATTACTTGTGTCCCAAGTCTCAGGGCTTCTCCCTTGCTCCTATATATATAGGGCAAGGTTGTACGTCTTTTAATCATCGAATCAACATTCAATACATTCGTTATTATTTCTCACACATGCAGCAGCTTTATTTGGAATAATAAAAAATCTATAAAAATCCCACCCAAGCATGCATGCAACATTTACTTCTATCTCACCATGCAGCATTTACTTGGAACATCAACAAATCTATCGAATATCTTGCCCATGCATGCAGCATTTACTTCTACCTCACTACGTTTTTTACAATTCTGTTTATTCAATGTATACCCTATATTTTTTCACATTTTTAACAAAACTAATGCACAATACTGTATATTTGACCATTAGGGACATAATTAAAAGGCGTCATTTTTTATGTACGATACTCTTAACCATGGAGTAGGACATCGACTTCAAGTCACTTTGACATGTATGGAAGTGGAAGTCTATGGAAACATCGAGGAAACTTTAATGATTTTTACAATTAAACTTCGACATATCTTTAACAAAAATTAAGCTAAAAGTAGTAACTTCCTGATGAAAAACTGATATATTTCATCAAATCTAGCTTGAAAACAAAATCTACATTTAGATATAGCCATCCATACAGGTTTACATATGTAGAAAAACATAGTCACATGCAAATGCACAAGATGTCACCTTCGTATCAACTTCGACATGCATGGAAATTTACCAGATTTCGACATCGACAGGCGTAGACATATGTAACGTCGAGGACTAATCGCCAAATGTCGAGGATGTTTAGTACCATGTTTTTAACATACAGAATAATCATTTTATATCAAGACTATTCTCACGTATATGTTGCAGTCCCTGAATTGCAGTCTTGGTGGGGGCTTGTCATCCTGACGGGACAGTAGCGGGGCTTGGGAATCTACGAAAAGCTGTTGTGGTTGTATGCAGCGCAGATCAATTCCTCAACTCCCTAGGAG
Organism: Alisma plantago-aquatica; assembly: GCA_963693085.1. Classification (NCBI taxonomy): domain Eukaryota; kingdom Viridiplantae; phylum Streptophyta; class Magnoliopsida; order Alismatales; family Alismataceae; genus Alisma; species Alisma plantago-aquatica. The sequence continues at coordinate 58,681,242 of OY856409.1, forward strand.
CAGGTATAGAATGGAGTGTAAATGGGGTGGTGTGTATCTTTGTCCTTAAAACAGTGTCCTTAATTTCATTGACCTTAACCAGCAGTCCTTAAATGGTTGTCTGCAGCACAGATCAATCCCTCTATCTTACTGCCACCAAGCTAAGCCTCCAGTAAAGGCATCTCCTCCACCAACTGGTATTCCTTCCCTTATTTTCTTCAGCATTTTTTTCTGCTCCAGTTTTTCCCATTCTCCCTGTTTCGTCTTCCATTCCATTTAGTTCATCTCCCTCCTTTTTTTCTACCGCATGACTTCAACCCCCCCCCAACTCCTCTTTTTCTCTTCTAGCAAATTGGATGTGCCCCTCAACTCAGTTCCTATTCTCCTTGCTTTCTTCTTCCTCCACCTACTCCGCTCCCTATCTTCTTCCTCCCCCACTTCCGTCTATTTTCTGTTCTCCTTTATATTGTACGTCCATGTCTCGTGTCCCTTTAATTCTCTTATATTTTTTCCCGACTCCCCCCTCTCAATTCCTCATGTTTCTTTTCCCGCTCTTAATTTCTGTCTCTCTCTTCTTCCTGCCACCAGTAGCATTTCCCTCTCCACCTCAATTGAATCAGTTCTTCCTGATCCTCCCACCATCTCAATTTTCTCCACCTCTCTTATTCGTACCACCAATAAGGGTGTCATGGGTCCTCAATTTCTTCCAAACTCTTTCCCGTCTCAATTTATTCCTGTTTTTATCCCCTCTTAATTTCTTCTTAATTGTTCCCCCTCTCTCAGTTTATTCACGTTTCTTCCCTTTTTGTCAATTTCTACCCCCCCCCGGGTCATCCTCCCATCAGCAAAGTTTTCATACCCGGCCCGGAGGTCAACCCGGAAGAACTCTTGGGTCACGGGTCTCTGTTTCAACCGTTGGGTTGACCCGGTTGAACTCTTGGGTCACGGGTCTCTAGTTCAACCATTGGGTCGACCCGGTTAACCGGTGACGTCATATATATACATACACACACACATATATATGGCTAAAAGAATTGTGTACTTGAGTACATGTACCCATCTTCATTTATGATGATTGTAACATTCTATTGAACAATCCAACTTTATGGATGTGAAATATACCACTTAGATAAAATGTGTGCAAAAAATCACCACAATCTGATATTCATAGATCATCCAAAGAAACAAAATGTATATTTTACAATTAACGGTAAGTTGCAGAAATTACAGATATTGTTGAATGATATATTACTATATCTCATTATCTGTATGAGATATGGTTATAATTTTTTAAACACATTTAATCTATATAGTGTTGAATCAATCACTATTGTTGGATTTTATTAACATACTCTAATGTGTTATTCACTTATTCTAATGGTCAGTACATGTATGTTACATAAACCAACCGGTACACACTTCCTAACCTGTGTGTGTGTGTGTTGGGGGTAGCACCTAGATGGCAGTTTATATTAACAACGCATCAAAACAAACCAACACAGATACCAAACATTAATCACACATGCATTAATCATTATCAAATATTGGTTGGCAAATAGTAATTTAGTAAACAACATGACTAACATCGAAGAAAATCAATCAGATTTGGTATGGAAATTATGTCTATAACGAAAATTCTAAGCCTAAATCAGTATGATAGGGTTCATAAAGTAAAACATGCAGGTCAATTTGTAGAATTTATGAGAGAATGTAACAGGGAGAAAATTACCATGGGAGTTTGAGGTGAATTTGGAGAGGGAATTTTAACATGGGTGTTGAAGAATCAGAAAACTGGAGGACGTAGGAGAAGCTAGAAGTTTGTAGCATTCAGCAGGATGTAGCAGCACACCACTTTCCTTCAGTCAGCAGCACATAGAATTACACCAATTTCCTCCATGTAGCTAGAGCAGTAGCCAGCGATCTTTGCGCAAAGGAAATTGCAGCAGGAACAATTGATCCTGGGGAGGAGATAGGAGAGTAGGTGGGAGAGAAGGATATAAGGTGCTTACTGGTCAAAACTAGAAGGAAGGAGGACGGGGAGCCGTAGAAGCCCCAACCGCAGATGCAATGGCAGCGGCTGTGAGGAACAAGAGAGGAACCGTCGGCGGTGAGGAGTATGGAGATGTCGACGGCGGCAAGGAACAAAGAGAGGAGTAGCCGCGGCAAGAGAAGCTCTAGGTATGCTCGTTCAGGTATCCGTAAAGCTCCGGCGGGCCTCCTTTGATCTCCGCGTGGCTGCTCTTCTAGCTGCAGCCCTAGTCATGAGAGGGGGGTGACGAAGAATGTTACCAGATGTGGGGGGTGTCAAGCCTGGAAGAGTGTTTTAACTTTTTTTTAAATAATTCGTTGGGTTTGAGTGATTGTTTCAAGGGGGATACGAACCGCCTCGGTCGGCCAAAACTGGACAGGGTCAACTGGTCCCCGATTCAACCGGGCGGGTCTCCGGGTCAACACTTTTTCCTCTAGAAACGGGCTTGTGGTGAGACTGCAGCATTGGCCGGGCAGCGGTTCAACTGGTTGAACCGGCTGGTATGGATCGAGTTTCAAAACTCTGCCCATCAGTAGCATGTCCCTCGACATCCCAATCTAGTCAATTCTTTTTTATCCTCCCAGCCTCAGAAACTTTCTCTACCTAGCAATCTGTCCTTACATTTTCCAATAGGTTTTATGTTTTATGATAATGTTGAAGCAAAAATTGTTGTTGATGACCTGATTGTAACATGTAATTATTGCTGCATTTTTTAATATCATCGTGCTCTATATATTATGTTCTATTTATTAACTGTTGGATTGAGCTGATTTGTGTTTGTTTACTGTTCAGCAACCACCATACCTGCTGCGTTAATGCTTTTTATTGTCAATTTGCTTTTATTATGTACATGTATATCAATGGGTTTTAAATATATATAATACCAACTTTCAATTTTTAGGTGAATGAAATATGAATTCCACAGTTGAGTTTTAATGACTGAATGTGTTTATACGTAAAAAAATATAATTATACATGTGCAAAAAATAGCAGTGTCCGTGTCTTAGATTTTTGAAGAAGAAAAGATTTGTTGTATCCCATGTCTGTATATGTGTCTATGCTTGTGTACGTGCCACCTAGGTTTTAAAGCATCATCACATATTTCTGGCAACCAGTCTTTATTTTCTACTCTTTACTACAACTACTACTATGCATATGCTTGCTAACGGATCTACTGTAAAAGAGATTGGATATACAAGCATCTACTCTACTTCAAAAATGGGCTATTTGTGTCGCAAAATTCCCTTTGAATCTTTTACTATTAGCAAAATTGTGAAAAGCTTACATTATTTATTACTTTTGACCTTGATGTTTGTATTTTTCAAGATCGCCACATAAAGAACAGGATTCATTTTGGGCCATGGGTATAGGCATTTATTTTTGTATCTGGTTTACAATAGTCACTATAACATGGGGCATCTATCGTTCACAAAGTTAAAACATTTACACCGTTTTATTTCTATTTTTTATTTCCAATGTAAGGCATGTTAGTTTGGCAAACAAACAATAAGCATTTATCCTTGTAAATTAAATATTGGCTCATTTTCTGTTTTTACGTGGTGCATGTTGATATATGGGGACCATGTTCTGTTACTAGTTTGTCTGGATTTTGCTATATTATTAAATATTTGGATGATTGTGTTACAGGTACTTGGTTGTTTTTATCGACAGATCGTGCACATATTTTGGATATACTATTAAAAACTTCTTTTTGAGAATTAAGACAGCTCCCACTGCTCATTAAGATTCTATGTGCCAATAATACATTCGGGTTGATGTAGCATGCGGTTCAGGATTTCTACAAAACTAAGGGAACTCTTACCAAACATTTGCTCCCACACCACAGCAGAATGGTATCAGTGACAAGAAGAATAGACATCTGCTTGAGATAGCCGGGATAGTGATATTTAACTACAATGTGTTATACATTTTTGGCCAAAAGCAATCTCCACAACTTTTATCTCGTTAACCGCTGAGGAACGAGGTGACCGATACCGACGCCGTTTCGACAGCTTGGAAATAGGTATTTATTGGTATACCGACGGAAATACCGACAGATGCAATCCTGGCCGTTTCGACGCCAAAATGAACGAATTAATTTATGAAATTTTACAGGTGTAATCTCTACACCTAAATGCATCGTTTTATGCAATAAAATTCTATATTGGGTGTGGGGGAGGGGGGGTCCATCATGGGGGAGGTAAGGAATCTGTCCTGTTTCGTTGGGATTTCGATGAAGGATTTTGATGACAAAATGAAGGAATTAAGATATGAAATTTTACTAGCACAAACCACACACTTAAATACACACAATTATGCAATAATATACAATTTACAACATGTGAATAACATATCTACTTACAACTCACATCAGCTGTATGTTGAGTGGCGCGCTGGTTCTCCATACAGTAATGAGTTGATATTACTGAGATATTGCAGCCATGACATGCACATCCTATAAAGGTGGTTGTATGTAGTCACATGCTCCTCATACACATCATTATTGGCAAATTATATGAAGTTCCATGTTGCTCATTCATGTGCGATACTGTGTAAGTGTATAATACTCGTTTGTATTATATTCACATTACTCTTTAGTAAAACATCTTCCACTAAACATAAATAAGTAACTAATTATATCAATACTAATTGTAATATGTTAGACAGATTGTATGATAATAGTAATTAAGAGTGTTGTAAGTAGGTAGATCTAGTAATAATATTGTAGATCTATATAATATACTTATAGATGTATGTATAGTTCGCATAAACATATATAATTGGAGTAATATTAGGCTTTGGCGGTAAAAAATAATTTTTTTAGGTGAAAGTGGAAGAAAAAAGTAGGAAAAAGAGATGGAGAGGTTGCTAATGGTAGAAATGAAAGAGATTAGCTATAATTACCTTGATTTGGGTTGGTATTAGCTCCAATCGCCAAAAATCATCCAAACGCACCTTCTTTTCTCCTCCCAATAAGTAACTACAGTCATTCTCGCAAAAAACGGTATACCCATCGGTATACCGCCGGTTTCGGTCGGTACAGTGAAGTTAGTAGTGCATTTTGCACCGAAATCATTGAAACATGGCGGTATGGGCGGTATACATGTCGGTATATCGGTATTTGCGATCCTATCGGTACGCACGCATGTTTCCGTATCGGTACGCGTCGGTATCGGTATTTCGGTCGAAATATCGGCGGTACGGGCGAAACTTCATTCCTTGAGTACAAAAAACCGCATGCCCTCTTCGGTCCTCTAACATAGGGTGACATACCAAATTTAGTATCCCGATGCCTACCTTTTTTCATGCGCCTCCACATATTTCAGGAGCACGTGCTTTATTCACGGTCTTCGTTTAGACACTAATAATGGATCATCAATCCACTATTCTTGGGATATTCTAGAACGTCTAACTGTTATGCCCCCAATATTAAATATGGTTTCTTTGTGTTGATGTAGTCTTATTTAAGAATTCACTGGACGTTCCCAAAATGGGTACTCTTGGGTCGGGTGAATTAGAGAGAGTAGACAGAATTTTTCTAAGGAGTCATCCATGTCCACGATTTCCTAGATGACGCTCTGCTTCCTGTTCTATTCCTGATGAGGCTGAAGTACAGAACAGTGCAGCAATATCGTATGCGGATGAACCTCTTCTTGTATATCAACAAAGAACACATGCCCCTACTCCCTCCATGGCCCCTCCAACATCCAATCATCTCTTTGTCAATTGATCCAAGCAGTCTTTAGGTAATTTTAGGCGGCGCGCCTAGAGCCCAAGGGGCCTAGGCACGCCTGGGCGGGAGCCTTGATAGCTACGAAACCGGTCAACAAATGGTGACTCGATCGGTTCAAGCGGTGAACCAGGTTCATTACTTCTTGGCCGGTCGGTCCTTATCACTACCTATGTGCAACATGTGACACCTAAAAAAACAGTGAACCCTCGACCCTGATACTCCCTTATCTTATAATACTCCCAAGTCCCAATTAACATGTACCCTAACCCCTCTTTACCTGCAACCGACAGCAAGTGTTGTCTCAACCACCGGCGACCAACACAGCTATTGTCGTCACAACTTCCAAGCGCAGCTTCTGCCGCCACTTCCAAGCGCAATTGTTGTCGTTTAGCCTCAAGCACAGTTGTTGCCACCGTTGCCTCCAAGTGTAGTTGCATCTGTCATAAGCTCTTAGAGTGGCTGCAACCGGCTCAAAGTCTGCGAACAGGTGCATCTCTTATCCCTCTACTTGTTTTTTCCATCATTTTTCTTCCTCTACTCTTCTTCCTATAATCTTCTTTCTTATGCACTAATCATGTCCTTCGCTTTTCTTCTTTTTACTGATTGTGCTTCCCTTTTATTCTTCCTATAATCTTTTTCATATACTAATCGTGCCTCCTCCCCTTCTCTTTTTCTTCCTATATTGCATTGCCCTCTCATTCTCTTCTTCTTTCTATACTCATCGTGTACCCCTCTCTCCTTATCAGCCTATTCACAATGATCTTGTTGCAATGTTTTTGAGGCGTCATGCTTTTGGTGCTAGAGTTTCCACACATTTGGTGTTGCTTCGTGGTGAAATTTTGTAATTGGCTGCCAAATTGACTAATTGGGCATCTCCTCCTACATAGTAAGTTATTAACCTCCTATATTCCCATCTAGTATCTTTTATATTCTTATGTAATTGATGCATATTTAAGTCTTCATTCTGTATTTTTATGGTTGCAATGCTACCTATTCTTTTGCTTATAAATATAATGATGCATCAAAAATTTAGAGCATTAGATTATTGCATTTTCCATTGATAATAATCATTAGTTTATTTTAGTGTCACCATCTCTTAAATTGTGAAGCAACTCTTTTATTCAAATGAAAGATCTTGTATTTTTAGTGTGTTTGTGTGCATCTTATATAGTCATCAATCAATGTCATTATCTAATTAGCTCTTTTAAATGTTTAATTTCCTCAAATTTTATATATATTAGGATTTTAGATTAACTTATGATGTCATGCTAATGTCACTGGTTGAACTAGTGAACTAAGAATCATAGGCCTCACCGACATGGCAATAAAAATATTCGCCTTGAGGCTCTCAAGGCTTACGCCTCTTGGTGACGCTATCCCAAATGTGCCTTGAGGCTTACGCCATGGTGTCCTAGGATGAGGCTTACGACTCACAATGTTTGAGACCCGCCTCAAAGCACGGAGGCTCTAAGGCTTAGTTGAGGCGCACCGCCTCAATTCTGGTTGATAAGGTCTTATGTTAACCACCAAATTGTCTACTTTTAAGATTATTACAAACACTTTCTTCAAAATCAGTGTTCTTGTAGTTAATTGTTATTTTTTATATATGAACATTCAATCATCAGTCTCTGAGTGGCATCTTTCAATCTTCAATGTTAATATTATCTTTGTTTGCTACTTTCTTATTCACTATGTCGGAGAATTTCATATCATTGTTAACTAATTTTGGTTCCTAGTTCGTACTAATTCAAAATTCTATCTCATTTAGTTTTTCTATCGATGACATCTTTTATTCTAATAGTAGAAAGAATAGATATCTCGTTATTTTTCTACGTATTTATTTTAATATTGTGATGCCTCTCTAGTCTCTATTATCATTATTAAGTTTCACAATCACATTTGGTTGTGCTTGTATATACCTACTTCTGTTATAAGAACATGGAGATGGCAATAAGAGGGTATATAGGAGGGAGTACAAAACATTAAAATGCAGCAGTAGCGAGAAGCCAGTAAATGCAGGAGAAATTGTCAGAAAAAGAAAAGAAAAGAAGCAAGAATAAAAGACACAAGACGACGTATAAAAAAAAAGGAAAGCAGCAGTATAAGGACAGACATGTTTGCAGCAGTTGCACTAGAAGCGCCTAGGCTGTCCACCTTGACCGCCTAGGCGGCGGCCTAGCCCGTCCAGCCCACCTGTTTTGCTCAGCTAACATATGACCCCTAGGCGCCTAGGTTTGAGGGACATGTGGAGCACCTTGGGCGCCTGTGAATAGAGCTTTATGATATATTTTAAGCAAATTCAAATACTCAACTTAAAGTGCAGCGGAAATACGAAACATAAGAGGCAGCCACAGAAGAACAGAGAATTTTTAGAGTGGTTCCATCTAAGATGTCAGTCCACTACCTGGTTGTCACCAACCAAGATTTGCAAAACATGTATTTTATTCCTTTTGTATACCGATACACAATACACAATTTACCGACGCCTTTTGTGGGTCAAGACGAACCCTCCTTTTCAGCTCAAGGAGAACTATCACCTTCTTTGACGGGCCACTAGAAGGTCACCCTCTTGGAGAGGATCGCAATCCACCTCCACCCTTGGTTGCAGCCTTCAACCTTGAAGTAGCACCAAGAGCGCTTCACCACAGACTTCTTCCTTGAAGTAGTGAGAAGCAGCACATAGTTGTACAAGAACAAGAGAGGAATAAGGAGATTACATTGCTCTTTTTACAAGATGTACAATTAAGCACTATGGACAAGTGATGATGATCTTCTTCCGCAAAGTACGAAAAAGTTGTATTAGGTGGAGAGGACACTCAAGCTAATGCTAGGGCTTAGTCTAGATTGATGACAACTTGAAGTATAGGGACTAAGCACTTAAAGATGACTGGTATGCTCAAGTGTATGTAAATTTATATACAATTGTTTCTCAATGGATGTGTCCTAAGACCACTACTATATATAGGAATGGTTTACAAGTGGCTAGGACATCTTAGGGAGTGTCTAGAGTGTTCTGGATGGTCAACTAGTTGTTTGAACAAAGTTAACTAAGGTGCAACGGCTAGTTTGATCGCTAATTAATTTTCAGTCTAGAACGCTCCTCAGTCGACAATTTTCTCGACCGAATGTCTCTCGGTCGACTAGTTTCTCAAACGAGCATGTGTTGAAAGCGCAAAAGCTCCAACGGCTATATGTTGGTCTGACATCTTGGTCAAAGTGTCAAACGGCTCTTTCTCGGTCAACAAAATTTTTGATCGGAATTTGTTTCGGTTCACAAAGAGTTCGACCGAGATTGACTCAGCATTTAATGTAAAATTTTAGTTGCATGAATTGTCGACCGAGCAGTGTCTCGGTCGACAATATTCTCGACCGAGTGGATCTCGGTCCACAAAAACTTCGATTGAAAAGAACTCTATGCAAAAAGATTTGCAATGTATGTGAGATCCTATTAATGACTCATATGAAACCTATCAACCCTAGAGTCATCAAGTGAGTGTAGGATAGAAATTTGGGTAGGTTTCGGAAGATCACTTGTCCTTACATTATGTCCATCAAGTTGTACAAAAGCACAAGAATACATAAATACCTGGTACAGTTTGATTTGCAAGTATCCAAATATATATATTTGCAAGATATTTGTAGTTGGATCTTGACTTAGTTTAATACGCATATTAGTAATATAATTTGGGAAATATTTGCATCAACGAAATATGAAATATGAGTGTGGCATATCCAAAAAGCCAAGAGCCTATGCACCCACCTTGATAACTATGGTTGTACCTGATTCTTATGTTGGTGATATTGAAGAAATGATACCATCCTGGAGGATGTTAGGGAAGCTTGAGAAAACTATTAAGTTGAACATAGGGAGAGGGAAGGACAAAGTGCAAAACCCACAATATCATTTGAATTTTTGAGTTACAGAAGGGAAAAAAAGAGAAGGGAATACCTTGAGGACAATATATGGGTCAACAATTGCGAACGATGGGGTGGAGTGGGTTGGTGGAGGAGGGAGCATACATTGAGGACAATTTGGTAAGGACCTAACGTGGAATAGGGGTTGGGGTGGGGTAGGCAATAGGGGTGGGGGTACATGGGGGAACATAACGTGAAGGTTTCCTAGGATGGTGTAGAAGGGAAGGGCATGTGATGGATTGAGGGCTATGGAAGCAATGGAAATGTAACATCCCAAATTTCAAATAAAATAAGTTTAGGGACTTAATTGCAAAACTTGCAACCTAAATTTCAAAAGTTAAGACTTTAATGCAAGATGTCATAAATATTAAATACTTTATATGATATTTGATGTAAAAAGAAAATGAAATATGATTCCTCTTTTATTTTCTCTCTTAAAGTGATCCCTTTATTTATGCATAAAAGATAATATGAAGTCCTTGAAGAGGTGGACACTCTCAATCTCAAAATTTAACTCAACAAGTTCCTTAAAGAAAGGATAATTCACTTTATTTCATATTTTAATACATATACACCTATGCAAATTTCATGGACAAAAGTTTATCAAAAATAGAAAAGAAACCATATGATTACATACCCTAAAATGTCGATTATTTAAATGATGTGATGTTATAGCTAATGTCCGCGCTTTTATTCTGTCACGCGGACCATCAAGTTTCCTATCTAGGTCGGACTCTGTCGCGGAGTCATCTGTGAGCCGAGAGACCTTCTACCTTACTTGGTTCCCCCTGCGAGCGGGACTCTTGATCCTAAGACAGTACTGTGAGTATCTCTCTTCTCATAAATCTCTCCCTGATCAACTTCACTCTGAGTAAAGGCCTCTAACGCCTTCACCTCACTCTACCAGACCTTCCCATCCCTATGTTGAGAGGATTTGGAGACCTAGAACTCTAGGACTCTAGGAGCCGCTGTATTTGAGCCCTATTTCAACCTCTGTGGGACACCCTGGCCTCCACACGCCTCCTTCTGTATATATAGGCCACCGAAAACAACCCCTAGTCCCTCAGAAACTCAGAACAAAATTCGTTGTCCCCTAAAGTTTGCCCGCAACATTCACCCACGAAACCAAGGATAAAAGTGATCAACCCTTTCATCGACACAACAAGGCTGGCCTTCGTTTTCACTTCATAGATCAACTCAGAGGAGCCCCACAAAGATTTTGTGCCCGTTAATTTGGCAACTTATCAAGTATTTAGGTCTTTCCCTTTTTCTGTACATGTTTCCACAAGTTGTGTATCCATGGAGGTTTCTGCCATGTAGGTCATGTTCTTGGCACCAGTTCACTTGTTTCACCGCCAATAGCTCTGCCAGTCTCCCAAGTTTTGTTTTAGATGGTTTTGCTTGTTGACTTCGGGTCGTTTTGGTTCCCTCCCGACCTTCGTCTCCTCCTGCCGTGACGAGGGACCCCTCTACCAGCGTCGATGACCACCAAGCTCGAGTCAGAGCTCGTTGGGTTCGGTGGAAGCCTTCAAAAATGGCAGGTTCCTCAAGAAACTTCTTTGTTCGAACTCGATTTGATGGTTTTGCATCTACAAATCTTGTTGTCCCTCGTATGTACTGAGGTTGAGGACGATGAATCGAGATGTTGATTTCACGGATCAGCCCCAAAATTTGTTTTTTTATTCAGGCAACTTCAAGGGTAACACTAGAATTTCTCGCCTTATCTAGCCTTCAACTTCCAACCATAATCCTATAACTCATTGGCCATGCGGTTCGGTGGGACCGAACCTCCGAAACTCAAACTCATAACTCGAACTCGAACTCATAACAACTCGAACTCAAACTCAGGGGCAGGGGGGGTGTTAACTCATAACTCATAACTCAGGGGCAGGGGCAGGGGTTTGTTTTAACTAATAACTCTAGGCAGTCGGTTCGGTGGACCGAACCTTAACCGTTAACTCATACCGCAGTCGGTTCGGTGGACCGAACCTCTATGCTGCAAGTCAGGCGTCTTCCCACCTCCGCCTTCCCTTAGGGTTCCCCCATACTTTCTTAGCAATGCTTCAAAGCTTCTTTCAAGAGAATGGGAGCCTTCGTCGGATATCACCGTGCGTGGGGTGCCAAAATGGGGAAAGATAATATCCTTGAATAATTTGATGGCTAGTTTGGAATCACTACTGATGGTTGGTATGGCTTCAACCCATTTTGAGACGTAGTCCACCGCCACTAGGATGTATGAAAATCCATGAGAAGATGGGAATGGACCCATGTAGTCCACCCCCCATATATCGAATATTTCTACTTCTTGCCATAGATTCAGCGCCATCTCATCTGGACCCGGGACAGGTGGCCATATCTTATTGATCCACCTAATCAAGTAATTGATGTCCCAGTGGTTTATGTAATGCCGACATGGATTTAGCCATGTGATTAGTCAGTACTTCTGAAATTGATAATAAATTAATCGTTTATCAGAAAAATACCCAAAAGTAGTCGTTGGAAAGTTTTTTCAAAGAGGAACCTGATTTTCGTGTTTTTAAACCCTAATTCTATCCTATCTGACCATGTTTTCTTAAAGGAACTAAATTAGCATTTAGATGGTACTTAAGGTGATAACTAATATAAATCATGTAATTTTAGGAGACCTAGGATTCACTCAGGGATAGAGAAACTAGCATAGGATCTTCCTTGCTCCAAGGTAAGGGGTCCATGCACTTTTGAGTATTTAAAAGATGGTTTTCAATCGCTTTTAAGATTATTATATCATGATGATCAAGTTAAATTATATGCATAGCTATGTATTAAATTTTCAAAAATTCTTGAATTAATGTTCCCCAAAAGTTATTAAATGATGTTCATGCTTTCAAGTTCTATTTCAAGAATCCATGTCATGTTCATGTGAAATCCAAATAAAGATTAATTATTCCAAGTTAATGACGAAGCATGTAATTGGTTGTATTATTTTGTTCTCATCATGTTAATGTTGAGCCCTTGGGCCTTATGAATTCAAATGGAACATTATGGCACTTATGTGCAAATTATGAGTTCAAATGGAACATAGTAGCACATATGGGCAATCATGAGCTCAAGTGGAGCATTATTAATGGCACTTAGGTGCAAATCATGAGCTCCAATGGAGCATAGCTAATGGCACTCAGATGCAAATCATGAGTTCAAGTGGAACATCAATTGAGCCTACAGGCCTTATGAGCACAGTTGGTGCATAAGAGTAGAGGACATTATAATTAACCACTAAGAGCATATTATGTGAATCCAAGATTTACTCAAGGTTGTATAGGCGGCCAGGCGACCGGGCGTTCCATATGGACGCCCAGACAGCCTAGACGCCCAGGCGGAGGCCCAGGCGTTTCCAGACATTTATATATAGAGAGAGAGAGTCAGGCTAGTGTACACTCGAGTGTACCGAAGGCACCGCACACCTCAGTCAATTTTGAAGATGCAATAAATTTTTGAAAAATCTAAACCTTTGATCGTCTTAATTATCATAAGAACATACTATATAATAAATTTTAGCTCATTTGGACACTTATAGGTCTTGCATCTAAAGGAGGAAAAAATCATGTATTTCAAATTAGTTTTTTGCGTCAATTTTGTTGTCCTTGGATGTGTGACTTACACTCATCCAAATGAGTTCAAATTTTATGTGACCTATTATTATTGTAACCATGAAGATCAATGGATTAGATTTTGGAAAAACATGGTCTAGATAGGCAAACACCATTGGGATGTACGGCGTGATCTGTACACTCGAGTGTATTCTAGCCTGACTCTCTCTCTCTCTCTCTATATATATATATATATAGAGAGAGAGAGGCTAGAATACACTCGAGTGTATTTGGAGCAGAATACACTCAAGTAGTTTTTCATGATGCAATATTTTTTTCAAAAATCTAATCCGTTGATCTTCTTGAACATCTTGTGAATAGCTCATACGCAAAATTTGAGCACATTTGGACATTTATAGGTCATGTTATAAAGACCGCAAAAATTATGCATTTCAAATTAGTTTCGCGCGTTGATTTTGTTGCCCTTGGAAGAGTGACTTACACTTATCCAAATGAGCTCAAAATTTATATGTAGCCTAGTTATTGTATGACAGTGAAGATCAATGGTTTACATTTTGCAAAAAATACTCTTGATATGCAAACACACTTGAGTGCATTCGTGTGATCTGTACACTCGAGTGTATTCTAGCAAGACTCTCTCTCTCTCTCTCTCTCTCTCTCTCTCTATATATATATATATATATATATATATATAGGGCTTATATTGAAAATCCGCGCAGGCATCTACAATTTGCTACCCATGGCTTGATTACACGGTGGCATATATGGTAATTTCCAATTCTAGCTAATGTTGAAAAGGACGGTGGCATGTGTGGTAATTATTAATGTTCCGGCTATCTTCCCAGCGAGCGGTGGCATATAATGTAAATTAAATCCCGAGAACTTGCTGCTTCCATGCATGCCAATTGATATTAATTAATTGATTACTACGTGAAGACTACAACGTACATAATACGGAGTGCATCTAATGTAATTCAAATCTCGAAAATATGCTACTTCCATGCATACCATTTGATATTATTTAACTGATTACTACGTGAATACCAGAACGTACATAATATGGATACATCATATGATACATCCAGATTGTATTACAAGACGTCATCCTTGGTTACATTTTTTTCGTTCCCATTACAATTTTTTAATTCAAAATACATAATGTTCCTTCCTATTACAATTAATCCCATTCTCCTAGATAGATAATTTAACAGATCCAGACTGTAATACGGAATGTCATATTTAATTACAACCTTTTTATTCTCATTATGGATTCCATGTTCTCATTACAAAATGCTCCTTCTTACTATACATTTTATGTACTCGGGATTCATTTTGTTAGATAAGTAAACGTCATACACATAGGTTGTGTTACATAATGTCATCATTGGTTACAACATGATTATAATTAGACGTTAGTTAATTATGGGTGCAAGAAGTAGCAGAAAAGACAAGTGCAGACTTTAGTTGATACCACGTGCAGATGGGAGCGTACATGATATGGATATAATATGTGATACAACCAGGTTGTATTACAAGACACCATCCTTGGTTACATTTTTTTAATTCTTATTACAAATTTTTTACAACTTACTTTGTACAAAAGATTATTCTCTTATATAGAGAATTTTATAGATCTAGAATCTAATATTGATTGTCATCCTTAATTACAACTTTTTCATTCTAATTATGGATTCTCAATTCTCAGTACAAAATGTTCCTTCTTAGTATAATTTTTATGTACCAATTTTCATTCTCTTAGATAATGAAACTTCATACACACAGGTTGTATTACAGAATATCGTTAGTGGTTACAAATTTCCCATTTTCATTACGAATTCTCTATTTTCATTACAAGGTGTTCCTTATTATTACAACTATTATTGTATCGAGGTCCATTCTCTTGGATAGTAGAATTCGATACATCCAGATTGTACTACAAAATATCATCCCTGGTTACATTTGTTTCCTCTCTATTACAAATTATCTATTCTAGTTACAAACTTTTCCTTCTTATTACAGAATATCATCTTTCTTTACTTGCCCTTATTACTAACTATACAAATAATATTTGATCAAACCCGACAAGACCACAAATCATATACACATACTATGCACATACACGTAGCATCCATATATGTAATATTATACTACCCACTTGTAGATATAGGATGAAATATCGTTAGTTTTTCTGTCCTTTTCAAGATATTGAAAGACACCAATTTTGTCCGATGTGCATGTCGGTACGTACGTATCCCACATTGACGAAGATGATGCTACTATTTGTACTCTTGGATCAGGCTTGCACCCTCCATGCACATTTAGTTATTTACAATATAATTACTAATAATGCCACCGCTACGATCCATGCACGTAAAGCATCTTAACACTTAATTACAATTGTGCCACCGTTACTCCATGTCAACAGGATGCAGCGTTAAATTGGTCACGGATAACTTGGTTTATCTACCCGCGCGGGCAGCGAGTGAATAGCCATATATATATATATATATATATATATCTTCACTACCCATGCGGGTAACTAAGATTCTCTACCCGTGCACATGGTAATAAAAAACCCGCCTTGAGGCTCTCGAGGCTTACGCCTCTTGGCGAGGCTATCCCAAATGCGCCTCGAGGCTTACGCCTCAGTGTGTAGGACTGAGGCTTACGCCTCACAATGTCTGAGGCCCGCCTCAAAGCACTGAGGCTCTGAGGCTTTGTTGAGGCTCACGCCTCAATTCTGAATGATGATGTCTTATGTTAACCACCAAATTGTCTACTTCCTAAGTTTATTAAAAACACTTTTTTCAAAAAAACCAAAGTTCTTGTAGTTGTTTGTTATTTTTCATTAATAAACACAATCATCATTTTCTGAGTAACATCTTTCAATCTTAATTGTTAAATTTCTCTTTGTTTGCTACCTTATTCACTATGTCGGTGAATTTCATATCATTGTTAACTATTTTTGGTTCCTCGTTCCTACTAATTTGAAATTCAGTTTATCTATTGCAATCTTTTATTCTAGTAGTATAAAGAATTGATATCTTGTTATTTTTTACATATTTATTTTGTTATTCTGGTGGGTCTTTAGTCTCCATTATTATTATGAAGTTTCAGAAATAATTACTATTTCATATTGTTGTGCTTGTATATACATATTTTGTTATACACACATTCATACACATAAGATATAAATATATATATATAGATAGATATGTATGTATGTATGTATGTATGTGTATATATATATATATATATATATATATATATATATATATATGTAAATACATGTATAAATTCATTTTTTATGACCACCTCATACATATTTTGAGGCTTACGCCTCAAACGCCTTGAGGCTTACGCCTTGCCTCACTGAGACAAAAACGCCTCGTTACGCCTCACGCATTTTTCAACCTTGCCCGTGCATCAATTTTGTAATGGGATGACACATATATGTAATGAGATAATCAAATTTGTAATGAGACAACCGAAATTGTAATACAAAAACTCATTTTGTATTACAACGTTGTTACAGTAATAAATATATATTTATTACTGTAACAGCGCTGTAATACAAAACGAGTCTTTGTATTACAATTTCGGTCATCTCATTACAAATTTGGATTGTATCATTACAAATGCATACCTTCCCATTACAAAACTAATGCACGGGCAGTGAATCTTAGTTACCCGCACGGATAGCGAAGATATATATATATATATATATATATATATATATATATATATATATATATATTCACTCGCTGCCCGCGCGGGTAGATAACACAAGTTACCCGTGTTGAAGAAGCGGTGGCATCACTTTGTAATTATCTGGAAATATTAGTCCAGTGGCATCACTTTGTAATTATAGGGAAGTATTGGTTCGGTGGCATGACGTGTAAATATGCAACACGTATTGATTTGTTGGTTTATGGACCAGATCTGTAATTCATTTTGACCGCACCTGCTGGAAAAGCGACAAAATGAGATCATGATGGGGGATGGTAGAATGGGATTTAGAGTATTTTATAATATTTCTCACTGAATCACATATCACGTTAAATCCAATCCCCACAGAAAAAGAGAGATGAACAAATACTATTTTCTAATTGATCATGTACCAACTTGAAGCATACCCATGCCCAGCGTAATGAGTCTAAAACTATTATAGTGGTGTCCTTTTGTGGAGACAAATAAACACATGAGAAATAGAATGACACTTCCGGATTGTATTACACGTCTTCTTTAGTTAAAAATTTCTTCTTCCCATCATAGTAACAAGAGTCTCCGAATTTTACGAAAAATCGGCGATTTTTCACGATGTTATAGGCTCCCGAATATTCATCACGATTAATACTCCAATCGCCGATTTTTCACGACTTTTCACGATTAATCCCGCTTTTTCGCGATTTATACGATTTTTTACGATTCTTCATGACTTTTCACGATTTTTCACGATTTTTCTCTTTCAAGTCGCTTGCTCTTTTTTTACCAAACCATGTACACAAAATTCCTAATACACACTAAACCTCAAAGCCCCCACTCCTCTGGACAGTTCATGTTATTTCTCAACTATTTTTTACTTCTTTTCCTACATTTTTACTCACTAAGATTGTATGTCTTGTGGCCGTAACAGTTACATGCATCATATACGTATGTACATACATACATTTATCTATATATATACACATGCATACATGCATATATATGCATACATATATATATGTATATACTTATATTGCCGACTTATTCTCGATTATTTCCGAATAGTTGACCGAACTTTGACCGAAATTTATCGATCTTTTCACGACTTTTCTCGACTTTTTCCGAATTCCGATTTTTTCCAGCCAGCCGAAAAGTTGCCGAATCCCGAACTTGTTACTATGCTTCCCATTACACATCCTCTGTTCTCATTACAAATTCTCTGTTCCCATTACAAATTCTCTGTTCTCATTTTGTAATACAAAAAACTAAAATGTAATGTGTATACTGATGACGGATACTGAGTTATAACGACAAGTAAGATGAAATTTTGTAATATGAAAGAAAGATTTGTAATCCGAACAGATAATTTGTAATAGAAAGGAAACATACGTAAACAAGGATGACATTTTGTAATTATAATAGATAATCTGAAACAAAGTAAATAGCAAAGAGTAAATGTAATACACGTAGAAAAAATGTAATACGAAAGAACACATTGTAACTAAAATAAACATTTTGTAATTCCAAATACTAAAATGTAATGTGTATTCTGACAACGTATACTGAATTATAGCGACAAGTAAGATGGGATTCTGTAATAAGAAAGAAAGGAGTGTAATCAGAACTGATAATTTGTAATGGAAAGGAAACAAATGTAAACAAGGATGACATTTTGTAATCTTGATTACATTTGTTTACAAATGTAGATTGTATTATACACTTTCTGTAATATACAACATATCTACGGTCCTTGTTACAGCTTCTGTAATATACAACATATATATGGTCCTTATTACAACATATCTACGGTCCTTGTTACAAAGTAACATCACTAGACATTTCTGTAATGTAGATTGTAATCTTCATAAAGTCTATTACTTATTATAGTTTCTGTTTGTATATTACAACATATCTACGGTCTAATACAATTTACTCATTTATATTACAGTTTCAAACACATTACAAAGTATTCAAATACGTTCTGGGTTACTCACGTTCGCATTCATTTTTTTATTTACATAACATAGATGCCTCAATTTCTAAAACTACTTTTCCCACTAGTGCAGTGCACTCATAGTTATTTGTCGTCTAGATAAAAATAATGGCATCACACCCCTCGTACTGGATTTTGAATAAAAAATGACAGAAACATTGTTGTATAACATACATAATTGACTTTTGCGTAATTACAAAAGATGACACCGCTAATCCATGCATACGTGATTCACTTTCTGTATATTTATTGTAGATGCCACCGCTACTCCAGCAATTGTATATGATATAGATTTATTTTCATAGCATGCCGCCGATACTCTTTGCACGGGTATTATAGCCTTGTTACCCGCGCGGGCATTGAAGCATATATATATATATATATATATATATATATATATATATATATATATATATATATATATATATATATATATATAAATGTAAAACTACGGCTATTTAAAAATAAACTAGGCAATGACTAAAACGATAATTCGCATTCATAAATTATCTCTCTACATGGATGCCCATAGAGCCTTTATATAGGCTTCTAAAAGAAAGACTAAACACACGATAGCCAATGTGGGACTAAAACCACATGACTTTACAAAAACCCATAGAAGAGAAAAGACATAATAAAATAAAACATGCCAATAAAGCCTAAATAATGGAACAGCGACGCCTACGCTCATAAGTGCGTAAAGGTGGGGTCTGTCCTACATCAACTCCTCTCGGCTGCAAAAGACTCGACTCCGTCGAGTCAGTACTGAGGTAGAGCTCCAGAAGATCAGCATCAACGCGGCGAAACTCCTCCTCGGTGATCCATGTGGCGTCTGCTGATGAACGACCTCTCCAACGAACCAAGAAACGGCGTAAAATGCCCTGGCTGGTGAGGACGGTCTGGTCATCTAAGACGGTGTCGATGCGCTCGGGCGGCTGCTGAGGAAGGCGAGGTAGAGGCAGTAACGCTGCTGACGGCGGTGAAGCACGGTGACGGTCTGAAGAAGTTGTTGTTGGTCGTGGAGGGGGCTCGAATGTACCACGATAAGGAGAAAGATCATCCACATTGAATATTGCACTAATGCCCCAATCTGCTGGCAAATCCAGTACATAGACATTGGGTCCCTATCGACAAAGTATTTGGAAAGGTCCTGACGCTCTGGCATGAAGCTTCTTGAAAGAATTTTTGGGGTAGCGTTCAGGGCGCACACGTACTAACACATAATCTCCCACATGATATTTTTGAAACCTGCGATGTGCATCTGCAGAAAGCTTATAGTTTTCATAAGACAGTAAGTTTTTAGCGAATCTCGGCATGCAAATCATGAATGCGTTGGGCAAAGGTCTCAGCAGTGTGGGAAGTGCGGTCATTAGTGGTCATAGGTACAAGATCTATAGGCTGGCGGGGTGTGTATCCATTAACAACTTCAAAAGGACTCTTTCCTGTGGATCGATTTACAGAACTGTTGTAAGCAAATTCAGCAGTAGGTAGCAATAAGTCCCAGTTGCCTAGGCGCTCACCAACAAGACATCGTAGAAGGTACCCAAGCTCCTGTTAACCACCTCAGTTTGACCATCAGTTTGAGGGTGAAAGGCCAAAGAGAATTTGAGGTTGGTACCAAAGATATTCCACAAAGTCTTCCAAAAGTAGCTAACAAACTTTGCATCACGGTCGGAGACTATGGAGGAAGGAAGTCCATGTAGTTTGACTACCTCATTGAAGAAAAGGCGGGCGATACGAGAGGCATCAGAAGTCTTACTACAGGCAATGAAGTGGGCCATCTTCGAAAAACGATCAACAACGACGAACACAGAGTCGTGGCCACGGGAAGTGCGGGGAAGACCTAAAATAAAATCCATATTTAGGTCCTTCCAAGGCTCATGCGGAATAGGGAGAGGAGTGTAAAGACCTGTATTTTGTCTTTTGGTTTTGGCCAATTGACAAGTACGACACTGAGACACGATGCGAGCTACATCACGACGTAAGGAAGGCCAATAAAATTTGTATGTCACTAGAGTGGTGGTCTTATCCCTACCGAAATGGCCAGTGAGGCCACCAGCATGTAATTCCCAAATGAGAAAATCTCGAACTGAAGTAGAAGGGATGCACAACTGCGTACGACGAAAAAGAAATCCATCACGTAGACTAAAATCAGAAGCATGGTCGGGTGTGCTACTGAGAAGTTTAGAATGAATAGTTGTAAAACCAGGACAGGTGGGATATTGTTCTTTCAGTCGGTCGAAGCCTATAACTTCAACGCTCATAAACTGAAGGGTGGTCAAGCAACGACTGAGAGCATCTGCGGCCTTGTTCTCAACACTTGAGCGATGCTTGAGGACAAAAGTGTACTCCTGAAGAAATTCACACCACTTGGAGTGACGCACATTTAAGTTCTTTTGGGAGTTTAGAAATCGAAGGGCTTGATGGTCAGACCAAAAGATGAACTCTTGATGGAGAAGGTAGTGCCTCCAATGACGTAGGGATTGCACAACAGCGTAGAACTCTTTATCATACGTGGAATATTTACGCTTTGCCTCATTGAGTTTCTCACTGAAAAAGGCAACAGGATGCCCTTCTTGACTCAGAACGCCTCCAATGCCAACACTAGAAGTGTCACAAGATACTTCAAAAGGGAGGGAAAAATTGGGAAGGCGAAGAACTGGAGCTTCGGTCAACTTAGTTTTGACTGCCTCAAAAGCACGTTTGGTTGATGGTGTCCACTCTAATATGTCACACTTCATTAACTCAGTGAGAGGAGCCATAATGGTGCTAAATCCTCGAACAAATCGACGATAAAAAGTAGTCAGCCCGTGAAAGCTGCGAAGCTCAAAAATCGAAATGGGTTGAGGCCAATTAGTGATGGCCTTGACTTTGGTTGGGTCAGCCTCAATGTCGGTAGCGGATACCAAATAGCCAAGGAATAGGACTTTATCTTAAAGGAACGAGCACTTTGTTAGATTGATGTACAATTTCTCAGTACGAAGTTTGTCAAAGATGAGTCGGAGATGAGTTAGGTGTTCGTCCTTGGTCTTACTAAAAATCAGAATGTCATCAAAGTATACCACTAAAAAATTTCCAATGAATGGTTGTAACACATGGTTCATGACATGCAAGGAGGTGTTGGGTGCGTTCGAAAGGCAAAAAAGGAATAATTAGCCACTCATATAAACTGACTGGGGTTTTGAAGGCAGTCTTCCATTCATGAGACTGCTTAAAACACGGATCTGGTGGTAACCGCTACGAAGGTCAATCTTGGAGAAATAGCGGGATCTCGTCAATAGATCAAGCATGTCGTCAAGGCGTGGGATAGGAAATCGATATTTGACAATGATCTTATTGATGGGTCGACAATCTAAACACATACGCCAACTACCATCCTTCTTGGGAGCAAGTAGTGCAGGAACCGCACAAGGGCTCTTGCTCTCACGAATGAATCCTTTGAGAAGGAGGGCATCAACCTGACGTTTCAATTCAGCATGCTCGATCGGGTTTGTTAAATAATAAAAGAAGGCAAATTGTTGTATTAGATAGGAGAAACCCTGCTCCTATAAATAGGAGAACAGGGAAGCATACAGACTTAACTAAACCCTAATGGGCCAAGACACAGTGAGGCCCATATTACAAGGACAATATAAATAACTAATAAACGGACTCTCTAACACTCCCCCTCAAGCTGAAGTTGGGAGAATCCCAAATCAGCGTGCAGATAGAGAGTCAAACTAGAAAACAAATAGACAGAAATAAAAGGATAAACCAAGCTCATACAAGAAATTGCTCCCCCTCAATATTACAACAAAGCACACATATACTCATACACTCCCCTTCAAGTAGATACTCCAAGCAAGCAGACAAGCAGGTCACAGAAGCTTCTCGATCATCTGGAGCAGAAATAAGCAACAACACAATCATCTGGAGCAAAAGATATAATAGTTGATAGGCACCAAGGTCTTCATCAACGTCGTCGTCGTCGTAGTAGCCAGAGAGTGCTGGGTCACAGGC
The DNA here is from genome assembly GCA_963693085.1 of Alisma plantago-aquatica. Lineage (NCBI taxonomy): Eukaryota > Viridiplantae > Streptophyta > Magnoliopsida > Alismatales > Alismataceae > Alisma > Alisma plantago-aquatica. The sequence continues at coordinate 58,704,182 of OY856409.1, forward strand.
AGCAAAGTCCAGAGAGTGTTGGATCACAGGCAGTAGAGGTCAACGTACAAATAAAGTACGGACGGGTCAACGTGCGAAACAGAGCACGGACAAGCCAGAGAGTGCTGGTACACAATAGTAAAGAGTCGACGTGCAAACAAGGCACGGACATGCCACAGAGTGCTGGCGCACAGCAGTAGAGAGTCGATGACGTAGGCAGATAGAAGACCAGTATCGCAGAGTAGCAAGCAAATACATAACTCCAATAGACGAAGCTCCATGTAAAGTCAGTAACAAATGTCTTCATCATCTTCCCTCTTCATAAAGCATCCATCACAGTAGCAGACATCATAAATCCAGATATCAACAGTTAATGTGACATGAAGTAGCATAACATAACTCTCCTCCATCTCATCTCTTCCCACTACTCTTTCTCCTCTATTCTCCCCCTGACGCCAAGCACGGAAAGAGTAAAGGAGTGGTTGGCGTGGACAGTAAAAAAAAACAATGGTAGAGGCAAAAAAAATCTATAGGCAAATAGGTGGAGGAGGCAACCGACAACACGCATGGATCTTAGAAAAACCCACGTAGGGGCAGCAGATGAAGAGAAAAACCTATGCCAACATGGAGGATCAGTCACTCCACCATGAGGCACAGGCACACAGAGAAGGATAAGCCTTTTACGTCGTCAACGTGCCAGAACTGGAAAAACGCCGAGGTTGTACAGAGATTGTAGCAGATGTACTGTAGCGTTGGTACTGTAGTGTTGTACTGTAGCGACGTACTGTAGCAGTGGAAAAAAAACAGAGGGAGGGTTGCGGCTGGGCTATAGGCAGCAGATCCGGCGGTCAGTAGTAAGAGCGTAAAGGAACAAGGAAGAAGGCATGGAACTAGGAAGGAATTCCCTGCGGGCAGCCAAGCACCGCTAAGGGCGGCGGCCGCCCGCAAGGGGGGCGTAAAGGAACAAGGAAGAAAAAAGGGGGGGGGGGAGTGCTCCTTTGGTTCTTGCTCTCTCTCACGTAGGGTTTTGGTCCCTAGGACGGCTGCTCTGATACCATGTTAAATAATAAAAGAAGGCAAATCATTGTATTAGATTGGAGAAACCCTGCTCCTATAAATAGGAGAACAGGGAAGTATACAGACTTAACTAAACCCTAATGGGCCAAGACACAGTGAGGCCCATATTACAAGGACAATATAAATAGCTAATAAATGGAATCTCTAGCAGGGTTCACATGGTAATGAGGTCGGTTAGGGAGCGAAGACCCGGGAATCAAATCAATCTCGTGTTGAATATCACGCATAGGAGGGAGCTCATCCGGAAGGTCGGTGGGTGTCATGTCCTTAAACTCGTCGAGAAGGGAGGCAAGTTCTGGTGGGGCTGACAATCAGACATGAGAGTCGATTCTTTGATGTATAGCACATACATGCATCCAGATTCTCGATTGGCTTCCTCAAGCTCTCGTTGAGTGACAAGGTGTGGAGAGAGTTGGGATTTGGAGGATTGGGGATCAGGCGGTGGACTCTTTTTTATAGGGGAAATGAAACGAGTAGGTGTTAATCGGATGTATTTGCCTTTGTGCTTAAAAGTATAAACGTTGGAGCGTCCCTCATTGTGGGCATCTAAGTCATATATCCAAGGACGTCCCAAAATGACATGGCCAACATCCATGGGCAACAGGTCGCACTAAATGTGGTCCGAATAAGCACCTAGAGTGATGGGTACAAGACAACGTTGGGTGATGGGCAAGCTAATTTGGTTCACCCAATGGACTTTGTGTGGTTGTGGATGTGGTTCAGGGCGCAACTCCATGCGCTTCAATCCATGGTGTGAAATGATATTTTGAGAACTACCCCCATCAATGAGGAGTTTACAACTTTTACCAGCATGTTTGAAAAAGGTTTGGAAGGGGGTGGTACGTTTCCATTCATCCCATTCTGAAGGAGCAGAAAGAACATGCATGACTTGAAGATAAGAAGGATCATCCTCATAATCAGCATCAGCATCTGAGGGTTCAGAGGCTGGAAGAACATCTTCATACTCAATGTCATCCTGTGGGGTGGTATCAGGAGAGTTCGAGGACACAAAAAGAGCACGACGAGGGCATTGAGCAGCTAAGTGAGTCGTGCTATGACAATGAAACCATTCACGGCCTCTTGGAGGAGGTCGAATTGGAGTGGATATTATCTCCTTACCTTTACTGGCTGAAGGGAGTGAAGAACCCTGGGGGATGGTTGGGGCGGAGGATAGCCCGAACGAGACGAGGTGGTGATCGGATTACTGGTTGATCGAGTACATTGGTCAAAACGAGAAAATGAAGGAAACGAGAAGCGGGTTGTAGGTAACTCTCGACCTGTTGGGCGCGGTGAAAAGCATCGTTTAAGGAGTCATATTGTTGCAATTGCATTTCTCGCTTAATATCGGGGTGTAGACGATGCACAAAGCGAGCGGCTAATTCCCAGTGGGAGTCATTGTGAACACAACGGTTTTTAGCCTCTTCAAATCGTTCCATGTACTCCTGAAAAGAAGATGTCCCTTGGCTAAGGGCCGTCCAGTCAGAAAGAAGTTGTCTTTGGTATTGGGAGGGTACATAGCGTTCAGTAGCTTGGTTTTCATTTCATCCCAAAATAGAATTGGAGGTTGACCACTACGCTCCATGTCACGTTGGACGCCTTGCTAATACCTCTTGGCAGACCCTTCGAGTTTCATTTTGGCAAACCTAATCCGTTGAGCATCTGTCATGTTATAACAGTCGAAATAATCTTCCAAATTGGCAATCCAATCGAGAAAAGCCTTATGGTCAAGTTTTCCATCAAAAGTAGGTGCATCTACCTTAACTCGGCGGGTGATATCATCCTGAGGTGGGTGTCCTGGGTGGTAGTGACCGTAAGGATTTTGGGGAAAGGTTGGGCCACGTGGGAGGCGTGAAAAGCATCATGTCCAGGGGGACGAGGACGTGGCGCAGGAGGGTGGATGAGATGATAAGGCAGAGCCATTGGTCGTTGAGGATGTGGATAATGATTTGCAGGAACGAATTGGGGGTCAGGGGCATGGCGTTGAAGGGGGTATCTCCGTGCAAGGTTTGTGTGGAGCAGCAGGTTGAGGCGTATAATTGGGAGGCTGATAATACGGTGGGTAGTAATAGTTGTTTTCCTCATAGGCATGTAGGGAGTAAGGGTCGTGTTCAGCAAAAGGGTCAGTGGCTCCTAAGTTTTGGTAGTCGGGGATCTCTTGGGGTTGTGGTGCACAGATTTGCAACGGAGTAAGAGCTAATGGGGATCGAGGTGCATTCCCTATATTTGGTGGCATGCCATACCCCAAATAAGGTGCGGGATTTTGACCGGCCTGGAGGGTATGTGTTTGGCAGATTGTGCGAAGCTCAGTCATTATGGAATTGAGTGTTTGACCAAGAGTATCCAGGTTAAAGGGGGTTTGGGAAGACACAGGGGCTGCTTCCGGAGTGGGTTCCAACACAGGGCTATGAGACCTATGATCTGACATAATGAATTGCAATGAAACAGCCAAAAATCATTGTGTCAAAGGAAAACTTAGTTTCTGAGATGTACAACGCGAAAAAAAAACTTCAAGAAAAAAATGCGGACAGAGATATGAAAGTAAATAGTGCGTTGAACAAAGAAAAACCTCTCACAAAAATAGGACTTGGCAATTTTGCTGTGGAGGAATCAAAACTCCCTATGGACCCTTTTGTGAATGTACTAGAAATGCAGAAGAACAAGGTATAATAACAATGGAAAGACCTTACCCGAATTGTAGATATTGAATACCCTTTACTTTGTGTAGAAGAGGTTGTCGTCTTCGTGGAGGACAACGATCCGGCCACAGCTTCCACCGATCCAACTCGGCGGTGAGTTGGCTGGGGGTTGCAGGGGGCCAGCGGCGTTCCGGGGCGATAGCCCTCGAAAAAAAAATTTGAGGTTGCTTACTAGTGGCCTGGGCGGTCGGTTGTCGCAGACAACAACAGCGACGGCGGTATGTCAGCAAAGGCCGACGGCAGTGGACGACGGCGGTAGCAGCAGCCAGGGACGGCGGCGGCAGCAAGGGACGGCGGCGGCGGCGGCAGCAAGGGACGGCGGCGGCTGCAGCCGTAGCAGGGGCAACAGTAGAAGCGGCAACCGTAGCAGGGGTGACAACCGTAGCAGGGGCTGCAGCAGCAGGGGCGGCAGTCATAGCAAGGGTGACAGAATAAGGAGCAACGGACGGCGGCGGCAGGCGGAAAGGGCAGCGGGCAGGGTTTGGTAGCAGCGGCGGTGGCAGCGGGTTTGATGAAGGTGGAGGATGACGGCTGGAGGGTGGCGGCTGGAGGATGGAGGATGATGGTTGGGCAGGACCTAACCCTAATGCTTTTAGGGTTAGGCTCCGATACCACTTAATGTAAAACTACGGCTATTTAAAAATAAACTAGGCAATGACTAAAATGATAATTCTCATTCATAAACTGTCTCTACATGGATGTCCATAGAGCCTTTATATAGGCTTCTAAAAAGAAAGACTAAATACATGATAGCCTATGCGGGACTAAAACCACATGACTTTACAAAAACCCATAATAAGAGAAAAGACATAATAAAATCAAATATGCCAATAAAGCCTAACTAATGACACAGCGACGCCTACACTCATAAGTGTGTAAAGGTGGGCCTGTCCTACATCACATATCTAACTTGCTTATATAATAGAAATAGTACATTCTAGAAGATATTTGCCATTTTCCTTTATTGGGTTTTGTAAGCCGATTTGAGTTAATCACAAAATTGATTACTCATAATCAGAAATAAAAAATATCAACTATAATTGTATTTCTATTCATGAGGCTATATATTTATAAAGCAAAACAGTAGATTAATATAGTCAAATAGTATACAAGTTAAAACAGTACGTTAATACTAATCAGTAGATAAATTAATAAAAAACAGTAGATAATAAATACAAATCAGTAGATAAGTAAATACTAATCAGTAGACAAATAAATACAAAACAATAGATAAGTAAATACAAATCAGTAGATAGAAAATTCAAAACATTAGATAAGTAAATACAAATCAGTCATAAATAAATATAAAACATTAGATAAGTAAATCCAAATCAGTATATAAAAAAAATCAAAGCGTTAGATAAGTAAACTCAAAGCATTAGATCAGATCAGTAGATAAAAAATTCAAAGTGTTAGATAAGTAAACTCAAAGAATTAGATAAATAACTATAACCAGTAGATAAACAAATACAAAGCATTAGATAAAAAAGTACAGCTCAGTTGATAAACAAATATAAATCAGTAGATGAATAAATAATTTTAAAAAGTAGATGAACAAATACAAAGCCCTAAATTTAAATAATGTGATGAATAAAAAATCATTAGATGAACAAATCAGTAGATAAGTAAATATAAATCAGTAGATACATAAATACAAATCAGTAGATAAGTAAATACAAATCAGTAGGTAAGTAAATTCAAATCAGTAGATAAGTAAATACAAATCAGTAGGTAAGTAAATACAAATCAGTAGATAAGTAAATCGGTAAAATAAAAAACTTTGTTACATGTATTACTTCTGGGCGCCCAGGTTGAGGCAGGCCTTGAGCCGCCTAGGCGCCCGCCTGTACAACAAATGATTTACTGTTCGATTAGTTTATGTTTTTCATCATTGCCAAGTTATTATTTTGTTATAACAATACTCAATGCCGCTTACTCTAATGTGTTTTCCGTTTTGAATGCATAGCTGGGGTGTTCGCAGGAAGAAAGAATAAGGGAGCTTAACCAAGGAGCATACCTCTGAAGGACAAGTTAGGAGTTTAGCTTAGTGGGGTGTCATCTACACCTTAGAAGATCCAATATCAAGTTTCAGAGAAGATTTATGCCATAGATTTGGTTTACCTTTCTTGTATTAGATTTTAGTTCAAGGATGAGATAGTTTATAGTATTAGTTTTCTCTTTCAAAGAACAATGTATGAATCTAAATTTCCAATTAATGTATGGTGTTTCATTTATCTTGTTGTTATTGCATATCATGTTCTGTGACGTTCCTCCAAGCCTAGTGACCCATGTTATGGACAACATAGGGTTTGCTTCCGTTGATATATATATATATATATATATATATATATATATGTGTGTGTGTGTGTGTGTGTGCTTGGAGGGGTGTTACAAGGAAAAAGAAGGGCATTCGTTGGATTGAGTGAAGGTTGAGGAAGACGGGAGGGAATAAGGAAAGAAACAACGAGGAAGGAGTGAGCATATTATACGTGGGGGTCGAGGAAAAAGAAAGAAAATGAAGGAGTGAGTAAAGAAACCAGCATAGGGTAGAGGAAGGAGGAATTTCCAGAGCAAAAGAAAGGAAATCAAGGTGGGGCGATTGAGAAAGGAATAAGGGGAAAGACGAACTAACCTGAAGGAGAAGGTCGACGAGCTTCATAGAAGGACCTTCCGCCTTCTATTGGAGAACTTGTTGCCACTTGCGGCCTCGTCAGATGCTTGCGATGGACTTGTTGCGGCCTACTCGGTTGTTTGCGATGGAGTTGTTGCAGCCAACTCTTCAGCTCTAAGCTCCAGTTGTCACTGTTGGCTGCTTCAATGGTTGTCGTTGGCGTCTGGGAGCGGAAGTGGAGGGTTTTGGGGAGCCGGAGTCAGGGGTTTGGGGGGGAATGCAGGGGCTTAGTTATCAAGGAGCCTGAGCCTCAAACTAGGCGCTCAGCCTATTCAGTGCATTAAGTGGGCGTCTAAGGCCTTTTAGGCCCAAATTAAAGCCATTAAAGGCTAAATTAGCGTGAATCCAATCTACATTTGGTCAAATTAGATCACCTTGAATCATTTTACGGTTGAAATAAGTCTGATTTAGGCCAAAACAGGTCAATTTTTGGCAAATTAGATCTGATCTGGGATAAAACATGTCTGATTTGGGGAAATTATGTCTGATTCAAAGCAAATTGGTAAGTCCTCATAGTGTTGTTTGTTAAAAAAATTCTATTTCCTCATAGGTCTATTGTTCTTGCTTCTTTTTTGTGAGTTATTCATCCTATATTCTCTCTGACTACTATGTGAGTATGTTCATATTTCTTTTTTCAGATTTGTCCTAAATCTCCTGCTCCCAAATTTACTACTACTATTTGCATATATTTGTTTTCTTTTTCTGAATTTTTCCTCCTAAATCTCCTCTCACATCTACTGTTGTTTGCATGTTTCCATTTATTTTTACCGACTTATTCTTCCTTTATATTTTCTATTTCAGCACCAGCTACTGCTGTTTTTTATTTTGTTGTGTTGAAGTCTTCCTCCTCTTTTGATCTCCTTTTACTGCCCTTGTTTTGTCTTATTCTGACTTCTTCCTGCACAACTACATTTGTATGTTTCTTTTTATCCCATTTTCTCTCACCAATTCCTAGTTATCTTCCGCTTACTGTTGTTTCTGTTTCTTCACATTAATTCTCTTGCCCTTCATTCTCCTATAGTTATCAATTCAAATTAGACTTATAATCATAGAATTAAATGTCCGATTTCGATGTCGTGTCAGATGGCCCAGAAACAGAAATTTTTCGAAATTTCGCACTAAATTTCGATATTTACGACTCTAACGATTTCGACGACCAAATAAGCGAATTAAATCATGAAAATTTACCAGGATGATCTAAACGCCAAAATCTACTCAAATATGCAATAATATTTCATATTGGATATGTGGGGGGAGGGGGGGGGTCTCCCACATTTGTAAGTGAAGGAAGCTGAACAATTTCGACAGAATTTCGATGGCAATTTAGATGGCAAAATGAAGGAATTAAGCTATGAAATTCAGCAAACACAAAGTCTAGACATAAACACACTAGATTATATAATAAATTTATATGTTTAGAGGTTAGGGTGGGATCCATGTCTTGATGTGTGAGTGTACAAATGAACAGAAATGTCAAGTCTGCTAGACAGTTAGAGACTAAGTCTATTACAAACTTACAAATTTCAAGTTTAAACAACTACTACTAGACTTTAAAACTTAGAGTTACTTACAACTTACAACTTGCAAGCTTACAAATTACAACTTATAATATATAATTATAAAATAAAACAAATTAACAACTAACAAACTTACACATTATGATGTTCCATAAGTCTTGCGTAGTAGTAAACTAGGAGTCCAACAATCCTAGTTGAAGCTTGAGTGTCGTGGTGGTTCTTGTCCTTGTGGTGGTTGACCATACATATCCTCATTGTCAAGTCTGTTAGACTGTCAAGTCCGTTAGACTGTAAATGAGTGGGATCCATGTCTTAATGAGTGAGTGCACAAATGAACAGAATTGTCAAGTCCGTTAGACTGTAAACAGCTTACAAACCCACAATTTACCACTTAGACCTTAAAACTTACAGTTGCAAGTTACAAACTTACATGTTACAACTTATATAAGTCTAGTGTTAAAATTTAGTTAGGTTACATGGGTCATGTATACATAGATCAAAGAAAATGCATTATTTTTAAGTCATTTTATGTATAAATATGTGTAATAATAACAAATTTATTGTAGAATTGCAGACTTAATACTATTAATGCATAGATCCACAAGTTTGTTTGTAGTTCATGTGATTTTCCAAAGAGAATCGCCAAAATACCTAACATATTGTAGCAGCACTTAGAACTTTGTTATTTTTCATAGTATCTCTTCACATCTTTTACAAGAGTGTAAACATAGAAAGAGGTATACATGGGCTAGAGATAGGATAGACGTAACTTAGAATCAAAGAAAATAGCCTCTATAAGCAAAGGATACAAAGAGAATTGCCAAAATACCTAACATGTAGTGGCAGCAGTCCTAGGAACAAATATCTTGTGCCATTTCGCAAAATTATGGCCCAAACTGGGCGAAATTTGCACTGTTTTGCAAAATTTCGCACCTAAGTGCGAAATTTTAGCGAAATTTCTGCGAAATGACATCCCATTCTCTGCTTACATGCGTTTCGATGTCAGATTGGAAAAAATCAAAATTTCGATCGAAATTTCGCAATTTCGATCGAAATTTTGTTCCATGCTTATAATAACATTTAATAACAAACAATTGCATTATCACATATAGTATGATACTATCATGTGTAAAAACATTTAATTATGTAACTGAAAAAAAAGTTTAAAAAAAATACCCAGAAAAACCTAGGCACGCCTTGGCTTAAACCCGCCGCCTAGACGCCTTGACAAGTATGAGCGGGGGGTAGGGTAATCAGGGTTAGGGGGAATGTGAAAAGGGGATAAGTAGATCACAACGGAAACCAGTTCTTGCCCAAGCAGCTGAGCTGTTTTTAACACGAAAAAACGGCAAAAAGACATATCAAAAGCAAAAAGATCAAAAGTAAAAACATGAAAAAATGTGAAAAATCGGCGCACTGTGTATAAAATGTGCAAAATATTTGGTGAGGTAAAAGTACGCGAAAAATCACTGATCTTTCGAAAAAAAGCGCCGATGTCTGCTCCAAAGTATGACCGATGTCTATGCTCCAGAATAAGGGGGAATCTTCAGAGTTCAGATAATTAACAGTCCAACCGATGTCTATGCTCCAGAATAAGGGGGAATCTTCAGATAATTAACAGTCCATACTATTTATCATTTTTTTTCTTTTTAACTAAACCACCTATGTTATTTTCCGTTTATTACTTTTCTGTACTAATTAGGGTATTGTTTGTTGAGCAGTACACCTAATCAGCCATTTCACTCTAAACATCAATCTATCAATCGCAATGTCTAATCCCTTAACTAAATATTTTTTAAATCTGCCTAGACACCATACAGCATCTAGGGATAGAAAAATATGCACTACAATCATGTTCTACATGCAGAAAATTTGGCACACATGGTCCCTTTACAAATTAATATCAAAACAGTTGCACGCAATTTTTACACTACATACCTTAGAAGGAAGTAGGTTCATAGCTTCCACAGAGGTCTCACCGCTACCTGATTGTCCTCAAAATGAGACAGATCAACATATCCCTCAAATCAGCCAATATGTGTCTCTATTTAATCTGAAGTGCTCTAATAATAATCTAGAAGATTCCATATGATCCAAGGGCCCTCCCTCAGAGATAAACAAACATGAAAACAGGGACCTTCTAAGCCAAGTCTTGATGTCTTTGTCATCATTTTAAGATCTTAATCATATACTTGTTTTCTGTCTCAGCAACTTTGTCCATTCGTAGGCATAGGCCGAAGCTGGAGATCTTTGATCCCTAAGGAGTAAAACTTTGCAAGATTGAGAAGACGTCAAGTACTTTATTTTTACATAAATCTCCTGAGCTAACTTAGATCCATGTTGACTTGGCTGCTCGAACTTTTTCTATTAAAGAAATATGGTATACATCAGCCCGTCAAATTAACTGGAACTGTTGGAAAGTCGTAAAACTTTGCAAACCATTTGCTTTCTTTGAGCACACTGAAGATCTGTTTTTCTGGACTTCATTTATCGATGTTTGCACATTCACGCTTATATTGTTTTCATTTTCCACATTCTAAGCATTTAAATTTGCTGCCATTATTGTGGAACTACTGAGAACTGTCTTATCTTCTGTCCTGATTCTTTAGGGTGCAAAGGAGACGATTAACTTTGTCTTGGTTTGTTAATACATAGAGTGCAAAGGAGACGATTAACTTTGTCTTGGTTTGTTAATACATAGAGTGTAAAGGAGACGATTAACATTGTCTTGGCTTGTTTTTTTTTTTGGTCGGTAAAACACCATGTTACTATTAAATGAAATCCAAAAACTTTGGGTGCATAAGTGCACGCCTTACAACCAAGATGTAAATCTAGACATGTCAACAGAGGCCTAATATAAGGACCTCCCGTGAAGCAGAAGGAGAATAAGATGAAAAACCACTATCCTATGCTAGCAACTACGACGCAGTTGTAGAGCTGCTTACAAACGACTCAATGATCATTGACAGTACGACCACCTTCAATGTGTTTCAAGCCGCCTGAAGCAGCCTTAGACTACTTGGGAAGATAGCATCATCAAAGGGGTCAGCCATCGACAGACTCGATTCTACAACCAGGCGTGCAACCGAATAGTAGAGACAGTACCAAAGAGCACATCCAATGGTCATGACAAGCGACTTATGTCCATGGAGAGGAGGCCCCCCTGTCCTCCATATGCATTCTGCTCATCTGTCTGAAAGAATGGATTTCAAGAGCGCTTTCAATCATCTTCATCAGTCGTCATCACACCCATCTTAGGAGCCTTTTGACAGCAATCTACAACCATCCAGGAAACATGCGGCTCAGGCTTTGCAAGTCCGATGAGCACAGTTAGCACTCAACCAGTTTCTTTCTGCCTGACTTCTTCTTTCTCTTTGACTAGACTTGATCATAGTCCATAGAGAACGAGTCCCAGTGTTCTGATTCGTAGTCGGAGGCGTTGGACGCCTCATCTTCACCGAACAGATTCTCCTTATAGTGGCTCGAGAAGCCACAGTTGTTCCAGATTTTGTTCAACTGAAAAGAACCGAAACCAGAGGCTTCTTCACCCCTCTTAGTGATTTCCAATTCCCTATCGAAGTTCAAACTACCTGCATTGCAAAATGGCGTACCCCCAAACATATCAGGTTCCTCCATTTGACTATTGGAAGTAGGGCGATGGGCTTGGTGAATCTCTCGTTCACTGTCCATGACAGTGTCTTAAACTTGTTGGAAGATCAGGTCGCGTAGGTTGTCATCCACATCTGAGTGGATTTCACAAGCACTGCTCGATGGTTGCTTCGCAGACTTATTAGCCTCCTTGGCATTATGTAGAACGGCTGGCTTGCCTAGCTTGACTTGAACGTCCTTTTCAGGTGGAGGTTTCCTTGTCTTCAGAGGGCACGACATCCCCCTATGCCCGAAGTTCTTGCAGCTGGGGCAGATCACGGGACGAGCAATCGGCTCCACCTTCAGGGTCTTCAGTGACGAGTCGACCTCCACCTTCGTGGCTCTAGGGAGCCTATGTTCACAGCTGACTTCAATGCAAACGAGTGCATCTCCAAGGCAACCAACAGCAATGGATTGCTCATCGACGTCGACTGGAATGCCAATGGTGCTGGCGATACAGGCAACGTGTCGTCTGGTCCACGACAGACCAGGATTCGCGATCTTGAACCAAATCAGAACCCGTGGGAAGGAGAGGGGCTGGAGAGGCGAACCTGGCTGCCACGCGTGGACGATGATCAGCGATCTGTCCATGAACCACGGCGCCTCGTTTAGCACACGGTCCTTCTCACTTTCAGTCGGCATCTTCATAATGAACCCATCACGCTCCTCAGCGATTACTTCGACAGGGCCGCTAGGTCGCCAAAGTCGTCGTATCCAACCACTTAGTTGGCCGCTAAATGCCTTCCTACCCACAAATCTCACTGAGAGGTACTCGTTCCAGTTAGGAATTGAGCAATCTTGGCTAGAGATTGTAGCACACTTCTCCCCATCACGTAGACTAGGCTCGAAGTAATCTATCTCCACTTCGATTTCTGCCCTATCCAGCCTACTGGCGAAGAACCAGTCTGCAAGGCGGACAGGACTCAAAGCCTCCGCGGATTTGCCCGAAATCGGTTTGGACCGGTTTTTTCCTACTTCCTTCTCCATCTGCCTCTGATTGGAGGTGTGGAGGAGCAAATGATTGCTCCGCAGAAGTATTCTCCCTTCCCCTTCCCCTTCCCCCTCTCGCGCTAGGAATACGCCCAGCAGTCTTGGCTTGTTAATACATGCATAATATTACATTGCCTTGGCTTGTTAATACATGCAGAATATTCCAAGGTTCATTGCATACTATTGTTTGTCATAAACAAACAAATTCATACCTTCTGTTTAATCTCATTTTCTTGTCTCTCTTTTATTTTTTATGTGTACACCAAAATCCAGACTTCAAGATGGTTAGGACAATTAGAAGCATCAAGGGTATAAAATAAGCAAAACTTGGACAGCTCAGCCGTATTATAACAATGAAAAAACAGCTGCTAATCAGCACTTAATATCCAAATATCCAGCAATGAAGATTCCACCAAGTAAAAAGTAAATTTATAGAAGAAATTGGCACTTCTATCGGAAGCAGCACAGGGAGCAGTGCTTTAGTACCTGCCGGAGTCATTTGATATTAAATCTTGATAGCTATCCCGCTGTGATTTCTCTTTGACATTTTTATGCGAAGAAGTATCACAATCATTTGCGGTGGAATGCTGTGAAGAATGCAATGGACCAGCTGATTCCACATCATTACTGGAAACAAAAGTACCAGCCTGCAAAAAAGATCAAAAAAAAAGGTACTGAGACAACTTCGTAATGAAAGACAGGACGGGTGCATGAAAAGGACCTTTAAAAATAAAATGAAGGATTTTGTCAGGAAATGGCACCGAAGAATATGAAATACTAACAGGACACTCAGTTCTAGAGCAGTCTAGAGATGTTACTCTTACTTCTATGGCGCTGGCCTCAGTGTTTGGAACAATTCTACTTTGACGACGCAAATCCTTATTGACTTCTATTGATGTTGAGCTGGATGGACTAGGACAATTTTGCTGGGTTTGATCAACTATTATATCATTTGTATTAAAACTGTCTGCATCATTATTAACTGAACTGACATCATTAACGTCAAAACCCTCAGCGCCTTCGAATGAAGTGAAAACAATATCACAAGATTGCTCTTTGGAGCTGGCAGCTTCAGAAGTTACACCTTCAGCAATGGGTATTGTATCAACAAATACTTCTGAATTAGAAATGTTAACGATATGTTCTTGCTTTGCAGAGGCATCTAAAGATATACTTCTTTCTTTTTTTATGCCAACGCCATCACTGAGAATCCTTCCATCATATAAATCTTGATCTATTTCTGACAATCTTGTGACGGTCGCACTAGCAGGCTCTTCCAGTAATTTATCAACAACAGTGCTATTCATGTCAAAACTGGTACTATTTTCACTTGTGTTGAGAGTTTCCATATCAAAGTCATGTGGATCATCAGCATTGCACGGTTCTACATTAGAATGGAGAACTTCAGATGGAATTTCACTTTCTTCAGTTTTTGGTATTCTACTTTTGGCAGATAGTTCTGAAGAATAGGCAACATTAGCAACTTGTTCTTTGTTTGAAAAGACATCAATAGATATAACTCTCTCTTCTCTCATGCCTGCTCCAAAATCGAGGACGGTGGCACTTTCATCACTTAAATCTTGATCACCTTCTGATGTTCTTGTGCAGTCAGGAGTGAGAGGCTTCTGCTGTATTTTATAATCTACAGCATTGTCTCTTTCAGATATTTCTGCATCTTTAGTTGAATTGAGATATGGTTGCTCTACGTATTGACAATCTCCACTTTTCAAAGAATTTAGGAATTCTTCGGTTACCACTTGTTCCTGCACAAGGGAGCTAAGAACAACGGGCTCCCCTTTATTTCCCTGGTTAACTTTTCTGTTATCATTAGAAGAAGCTTTGGCTTGAAATTTTAGCTTCATAAGTATGTCCCTGACGACATAATAACCACCACCTACTTCACGCCATGTCAAGACGATGCCTGGGAATTTTCCGCCATTTGCAGCTCTGAACCTAAAACACGTTTTCTTTGATTAATATTTGATATCACAGAAGAAGAAAAAATTCCGTGGTGATTGGTATATAGACAAGCGATTTGTTTAAGAATTCCAACTAAACAGCTTATTCTGACCTCTTTTTGAGAGAGAAATATGTTGGCTCGTTATATTTTTAATGCAACATAGGTAAATTTCCAACATTATTGCCTCTTTAGTTGAAAGCACGTTGGGTCAAAATCAACGGAGGTTTAGCTTGGTCATTTACTTATTCATAATAGTATATTTATCTTGTTGGTGGTATATTCTCCTCAATTGTTTGTTTTCTTATCTGGAGATGCCAGTATTCACAGACTATGGATGCAACTAGAGACTATGTGTCCATGTCCATTTATTTCATCAATCATTATAGGCACATAAGGTACGTCCAGATAAATGCAACCATGCTACCATAATTTCTTAGCACTCTCACTCACTTTCTCCCATACAAACCCATGATTAAATTGGAACACAAATATTGTTTTTCCTCTGGGTATAAATACTTAATTTGGATAGAACTTAGATTTTTAGAATTCCGTTCAGAATTTCAATTGCCATTCAAGCCAAGAAATATATTCCTTAGTCTTCTGAAGTCAGTCTAAGCAACCACGTAGCCTGGTAAGTGGACACTAACCATACATGTTGAACATGAAGCCACTTTTTTTAAAGAATCTCATGTGTATTATTTATCAATCTACGGTGTTTCATATTTTTTAAACTACTTATGCACACATGGATAAAATATATATATACATATGCACATAAATATGTGTCTGTCTAGTGGTGTGCAGATATCAATGTGTACACACACACACACACACACACACACACACACACATATATATATATATATATATATATATATATATATATATTGTAAAGAATTGCCGACAATGAGTGGCTCAAGTGATCAAGCACGGCATCCCCTGGCAGAGGACATACATATGAATGTCCATATCATCATCATCATCATCTAAGCCTCAATCCCAACTATGTTGGGGTCGGCTACATGGATCCTTCGTTTCCATTCAGCTCTATCATGGGCCATATTCTGATTGAGATGTAGAGATTCAAAATCTCTCTTTATAAGCTCATCCCATGTTAATTTAGGCCTTCCTCTTCTTCTATGAATGTCCATATATTGTAAAGAATTGCTGACAAGGAGGGGCTCAAGTGGTCAAGCACGGTGTCCCTGGGCAAAGAGACATGGGTTCAAATCCCAGCAACCACCTTGGTTTACCACCCTCATGGGCATTCGGCCTCCACCACAAGCATGGGAGAGGGGGAGAGAATGCCTCTCGTTATCTCATATATTGTAAAGAATTCAATGATGATACAAAGAAAGAATGTACTAAGGAGAGAAAAATAGTATTTGATCCTTTGAACAAAATGTTGAACCAAAGAGATGTGGAATTGAAGAGAATGCTTGAAGATCTGAAAAAGCAGAGGAAAATTTTACTGGCATAGAAGCAGAGAGAGATGGATGGAGGATGGTAAGAGGAATACAAAGATCATTCTACAGTGAAGAGAAGAGCAGCCATTAATATTAATATTTGAGCTTGTAAATGAAGAAGGTAGAGTGGTAGACAAGCAAGTAGACCTTGAAGAACAGGCTATTGATTTCTATAATGATCTAGCTCTATACAATAAAGAATTCAATGATGATCTGGAGGAAGACAAGATGCATTGGAGCTTGAAACTCAATAGAACTCATAATAAAATTCTGACAAGACCAGTCAATGAGCAAGAAATAAGGAGGCATTATGGAGCACAGGCACCAAAAACTCCCAAGTTTAGATGCTTTGAATGCTTATTTTACTTGGGTTGATAGTTTGCAATTGATATTAACTCAACAATCAACCACTTCTTTGGCCCAGGAATGATAGTCGGTGTTTGATGTTTCCAAAAAAATATCACTATATTTTGGTGTGGTTGGTTGACTACCACCCTCATTGTCTGGACACCGGAATGCATATCGTTCACACCAAAGAAAATACGAACATAAAGCATGTATTGAATTAGTATTTATACACTAAATAGCAAAAATTAGGGAGTGTAACAAAATCATGATACAGTATAAGTATATACTAGGTATGAGTATTATAGAATCAATGACACAATTTCTTAATATATTTAGGGTTATTTATTTATTTAGGTTTGAATTAATTATTTAATGACAATTAGCCCTAATAATAATATATATATAATTGTACATATGTCTATTAATTTATAACTAATATCACATTAACAAGCACATTTAAGCATAGTGACAAGTTCGGGATTCGGCAACTTTTCGGCTGGCAAGAAAAAATCGAAAAAAAAATCGTGAAAAAGTCGATATATTTGGTCAAAATTCGGTCAACTAATCGGAAATAATCGAGAATAAGTCGGCTATATATATACATATATATACTTATCTATATACATAAATGTATATATACATATATGTATATATATACATATATACATATATGTATATATCTACATATATGAATATATACATATATGTATATATATACATATATACATATATGTATATATCTACATATATGTATATATCTACATATATGTATATATATACATATGTTTGTATATATATACATACATATTAGATGCACATGTAACTATTAAGGTCACTATACATACAATCTTATTGAGTGAAAAAAGTAGAAAAAGAATTAAAGAATAGTTGAGTATTGTTAGGAGAGTGGGGGGTTGGAAGTTTAGTGCATATAAGGAATTTCTGTGTACATGGTTTGGTAAAAAAAACTACTTAAAAGAGAAATATCGTGAAAAAACGTGATAAGTCACGAAGAATCGTGAAAAATCGTATAAATCGCGGAAAGGCGGGAAAAATCGTGATAACTCGTGAAAAACGGCGAGCGACATATTAATTGTGGTGAATATTCGGGAGCTATAAAATCGCAAAAAATCGCCGATTTTTCGTAAAATTCGGAGACTTGTTATTATGCATTTAAGCAAAAAAAATAAAAATGTGATTTTCAAATTTATAAATTAATTAATAGAATACAGAGTATATTAATTTTCACATCATAATATGTTTTTTTTTCTTTTTAGTTCTTGTTACAAGTTGTTCTACTAAACCTAAGTGAAATAACTAACTATAGCAACTATATATTGATTATTTTAATATTAGAAATGATGATCTAAATAATATTTATCATAGCTATTAGTGTAGATCATCGTCGTCGTCGTCATCTAAGCCTCAATCCCAACTATGTTCGGGAAGATCTATTAGTGTAGCTCTAGTTATTATACATGTGAATCTGTCTTAGATGCGTAGAACAATGTCTAGAATACATAAATTGTGTATCAAAGTAGATCAAAAATCTATAGCATGTATTAGGGTGCTAAAAATGTTTTAAGGTGGAAGTATGTAAAAATAGAGAGGGGTTGGAAATGATGGAGAATGGACGAAAATATAATTCTTTACCTTGATCTAGGAGGATTTGAGCTCTAAATGGTGAAATCACCCCAATCCCCTTTCATCCTATTCAAACAACAGCACCAAAGATTGCAATTGTCAAAATTACCAGCAAAATTGCTTTGTTGTGCATAAAAAACCTTGAAATCTGTCAAAATTGACAAAATTCATAGAAATCATCAAAAAAATTGTAAAAAAAATCAATAGATGCAATCATGTGGACAAAATTGCATCAATTCGTAGTAAAATCCCAGCGAAATCAAATTTCAAAAAAATGATGATTTCGAAAAAAACTTCATTCCTTGGGTCGTGTACAAGTAGAAGAACTACATGTGGCCCTAACATGTTTTACAATAGTGATTAGACTTAAGAGTTTGAATCACTTATGGATAGTGGAGGAGACTCCTAGACCTAGGTTTCTGAGAATGGTGGATAGGGTGGAGTATCCCAAACCTAGACCTAGGGTTTACACTTTGGATTACGGTACCAACTGGTGGAGAACCATGTCCCACAATAATAATTTCATTGTATAAAACCTACTTGATTAATATGTCAACATTGGAATTTATAACAAAACAAGTAAAACCCTAATGATGCAACATATGTAACTAGTTGCCCAACCAATGACCTAATATACGACAAATGCACTAATCTGAATTTTGAAGCGAAGCGATTGAGTCGAGCTCAACTAGAAGGAGAAAAATCATGTCCAAGTTAATTCGGGAAGATTTTTAAGGAGATTTTGAATCTTTACATTTTCATGATAATATGACCCATAAAATTGTTGATTGGAAGAGAAGGTTCCATGGAGCAACACCAACATGGTTGGGATTTATGTAAATGATAGTTATGACGATAATGATGCCATTTCTTTGATTTATCAGTATAGGGATATGTTTTTTTTTTGTTTTTCATAATCAACGTCGTAAAAGATGACGAGCAAGTCATACTCCTAAATACCAATAAACATAAGTAATACCTTAAGTAAAAATTATGCCTATACAGGAAAAACGTGACAAGGGTAATTAAAACAAACATAATAGTAACGACTTTTACGCCTATATAGAAAGTAGGAAAAAGTGTAAATAAAACAAGCATAAGAGCAATGACTTACATACTTTTCAACAAAACTTTCAACCAGAACTTGTCTTTCTCCTCGTGGTAGCTTCTTGTAGCTCTTATTAGGATTGGAAGATTTTGATGCAACATGAGTTGTAAATGAACATAGACGCACTTCAGCATTGACCATGCGTTGTTCAGTTCTTGCTTGAATTATATCTAACAAATATTGATACAAGCAAATATCAAATAATAGAACACAAAAATACCAGTATTCATGCCTCAATAGCTTGTCAGAACAATTATTATAAGCCCCAATGATAAAATATGTCCAATTCGAAGATTACAAAGGAAAATAAAAACAAACATCCAGTAATAACAATACATAGGAACTGGGATGGCATAGGACAACATTTGACTACAGTTTGAGCAAGGCAAATACACAGCCTGTATGAAAACTTTTTGTATCTATCCATGATATCGAATTTATTATCAAGAAAATAGTAGTTGCATGAATCCTTCGAGATACTTGTATGAAAGGCACACTACAAGTGGTATCGGTTTTCTTATTCATATGTCAAGGGCAAGTAAGATTATGCACATTGTTTCAAAAAAAAAATCAAATTTTCTACCTCTTGTGCGGCTACGGACATATTCTCTAGTCTTGCTCAAAGCTTCATTCTATGCATAGTCACAAAAACGCCACTTAAAAATTCACGTAATATAAATGTGTAGAACACACGTCGTATGTAACAGTCGTTTAATACTCCCTTGTTGTTTCATACGGCCTATTCAAGTTCTATTTGCATATAAAACGTGCTTCATATTTTTAACGCGTTTATGATGTTGTTTATATGTTTAAACTGCTACTGCGCGCCGCAGACGGGTTTTTCGTAAAACATTTTTCATGTCCCCATCCAACTCAATATAGCAATTCTCCCCAACATCCTGATACCTCTCCTCTCTGCTAGGAAGAGCCCGAGCCAAGGAGCAGAAAAGAAACCTAGCAAAGGAGCATTGCTCTTACAGCCACTAGATTGACGGCCAGGAAGGAATATAGACGCTCCAATATCGGCAGCCAATAGCAAAGTTTCAGCCACAACTGTGGCGGCTGGCAGAAAAGCTCTAGCTCCAACCACGACGGCCAGTGGAGAAGCTCCAGAAACCAACCACGCAAGTCGGCGAAGGATCTCCAGCAATCAACAATGATAGCTACAGCTACACCTCTCCCAAAGTTATTTTAGTCCTCTTCCTCTCCACTTTCTTCGAGAATTCCTTTTTGTTCCTCAAGTTGTATCTGCTTCTTCTATTGTTTGTATCCTTCTTTCCTTCCTCTTGTCCTCTGCCTCCAATCGTGACTCTTTTCTCCTCCCGTTGCTCTTCCCTTTTCTCTTCTTACCCACTTTCTCTTGGTCGTCGTCCCAAAGGACAGTAGGTAGTAGGAATTGCCAGAAGCTCCATCCCAAATGGCGGCCACCAAGGAGGAGCGCAGCAGCTCCAACCAACAAGGCATGGGGAACCTCCAGCCACCCAGGCATGGAGAACCTCCTGCTATTAAAACATGACTTTGTCCTCCTCCCCCTTCCTACTTCTCTTCTTCCCTCTACTCCTCGTCTTCCCCTTTCTCCTCTAATTTACACACCTCTCCGTTTACAAAGTGACTTCCTCCCCCTCTTACTCTTCTTCTTCTCCTCTTTACTATTCTTTCCCTTTTCCACTAATTTTGCACATTCCCATTCTCCATTGATTTTACATGCCCCTCCTATTCATTATCAAAATGCCATACCCTTCTCTTCATTACAAATTGGCTTCCTCGTATTCCTCTTACTCCTCAGAAGTCATGACATTACCTCACCCTTCCTCTGTATTATAGGATGTTTCTCCCCTCCTCTTCAATACTGAGTGTCTTTCCCCTCCTCTTCAATACTGAGTGTCTTTCCCCTCCTCTTCTTCATCCTTTTCTATGTTTGTTTCTTACATATCAGACCTTAGACTCCCTCGTCTTCATATGATAGAATGCAACATTGTTTTTTTTTTGTTAAAGTTCCATAGCAGGCTAGCAGCTACATGGGATCATGCCATGTATTAGGCTAGACTTCTAACATGTAAGATGCATTTTTTATGAAGCATGCTGTAGCAAATTTAGATTTTAGTTTGTAGTATATTGGTTGCAAATCCCGATTTGTTATGTGTCTTCACATTGTTTGAGGTCTAAATTATATGTATATAGATACATACACACGCAAATGTATGCATATACGTGTGTATATATCCGGGTTTTTTTTTTACTTTTTCCAGAATAGTTGACAATACTTTTATCGGTTTTTACCCAGATTTCCGCAACATTCCTGTATTCCGAATTTTGTTAGCTCAACCCTATTCGTGACTATGGCCGTTGGAGAACTGTTGTTGCCCAGAAATAACTAAAACTTCTAGGGAATAGTCCCAGATGTACATAACATATGTTCAATATATAAAAAGCTCAGACACAGCTAGAGACATGGTGGAAAGAGCTGTGCTTTGTCCAACCTTTGGGATAAGGAGGCCAAACCGGTAGGAGGACCCGTAATTTGTGTTTAATAAATTGGTTTCTTGATGCTTTTCTTATCTTCCTTTCCAATTCCAGAGATCTTCCCCTATCCAAAACAAAACCTAATTTATGATCCTGGTGAAAAAAAAGCAATTTAGGACCAGACTCCGCCTGTCAAATTCCTATCTATATAGACAAAATATAATTTGGTGGTTGTAGAGTGCCCGGAACAATGATCCGACTAAAATACCACTGCCAATATGCATAAGCATTGCCCACAATGTTGGTCAGCTGAGCCCTAACAAGCTATTCCAAATCCACTTATTTTAGTACAGTAGGATTGGCATGTTTTTTCTTTCTTATTTCTTTTCTTTCTCATTTATTATCACAATTGCCGAGTATAATGTATTAGAATCTTCATTATATTTTGTAAAGTTTGCCAAAACGCACTCCTTTGCTTAGCTCTTCATGAGTTGCTAAAAGTTATAATTAGCAGAGAGCTTGCAGCAACTTTACCTATTGAATTGTACCAGTGGCAATCGAAAGACAAGCCAAACATGTCCCTGACAACTATAGAGTTTGGAAGGAGCGATACCTGATTTCACAGTCTGTAATCCAGTTTTGATAATCTTCCTAAGGAGCATTATCTTAATGGGGACGCTTGAAGAACCAAAACAGCAATAGTCAGAGACTGAATTTCACTGCTTTGGAAAGATCGGTATCTGCACAAAGGAGGTAAATCAGAAACAGCAGTTTGTAAGCAATAGTTAGTAGTTTTGACCAATGGACACAAAATCCAGTAAATATTCTACCAAAATAATTATACAAGCAACTACACCACAGTGTCCATACTATAACCCTAACCACAGATCTAGCTTATAATTTAACACTTTATGGTCCAAAGCAGAATTCATTAACAGACCTATTCTACAAACCATAAGGTCCCGTTCGGATGAGATATTGATAAGTACGTCTGTATTCATAAATTTTGGGAGTCTAAGTGCATTAGATCTAAATGTTGGTGGTTCAAATCTTTTTGTTTGGGTCGCATTAAAATTAGTTGCAGAAAATATCAGAACATGGAGGGGAGATACTGCAGAACAGGGAGAAGATTAAAACTGCGGCGGTGGCTGTGGAGGAAGGGGAGGGGAGCACCGACGTATGTATTTTGTTGCTGGACACCAGTTCCTATGGAAGGGCGTGAAGAGGATTGCCGGAGTAGCAGAGAAGGGACCCGAGTGGATGCCACAGCAGCGAAGAAGGAAAGCGTAGACTTGTGTGAGGAGAGATAATGGCGGAGTGGCAGCAGGGTGATCCGGACGGAGGGGTGGCAGCGAGTTCTCCGGACGGAAAGGGGGCAGCGGACGCTGATACGAGGAGAGAGAGAGAGAGAATAGAGCGGTGCGGGCGAGGTTGCAGACTTTCTCAATCACGCCGATATTGGCGTGATTCTGAAGGCCGTATTTCGCTGTATCAAAATACCGCAACCAAACTACCAGCAATCATCAACTACCTCGCTAATTAGCCAAACCGCATCTTCATAAATACTAGTATTTAGAATACCGACTGTACCCAAACGGCCCCTAATCCTCCTGATTGATAACAAAAAGCCCCCATTGATGGTGTCTCTTTCCTCCCACCTCCCACTCCTGCTCATATGTAGCTGCCGCTCCCGCGTACCCGATTCTTGAGGCATTGACACGCTCAGCCCCTTCTTACTTCAAGAATTTACATGGCACCTCTCACTTGTGTTTCCCCTTTCAGTCCTAGATGTTGTCATAGTAATGGGCATGTGTTTTGTTTTTGTTGCTTCTTCAGCAATGGCCAAGAGCAAGCTAGCTAGGGAAAAGGATGAGGTGAAGAGCATTAAAGGGGGTTTGTCCATTCATTCGCATAGTGATCCACTTAGCCAAGCTGCAACGCGTATCCATGTAAACAGGTTACTCATGTGGCATCTCCAGTATAATGCATATTGCTGATCTAACTCCCTCTTCTACTCATCTCAGCAAAGCTTCCTCCTCTTCCTACCCCTCTTCATTGTTGCAATAATTACTTGAAGAGAGACATTAAAGAGGAATATTATGATAGGGAGAAGAAAATGGCTGATAGTGTTGCACGTAGACCATTGGTAGGGCATCCGGTTGGGGTGCTACTGATGGCAGCACTTACAATGAAGTTGTGAGAAAACAGCACTAATTATTGTCATTGCCTGTTTTTAGTTAATTAGGAGAATTTTAGAGTTTGATTGTTTTCTTACTGTTGGCATTCAATATTTGAGTCTGTCCGGTTTGGTTGCCTATAACGAGTAAAATGGTGACAGTGTCAATTGAACAAATCAATGAAAAAAATAGATATGTGCTATCAACCTTCGAAATTAGAACATATTAATGAGAAAATATGGGTGTAACCATCGTCACCAAAATGTGACAGAAAGGCGCTAAAGGTCATCATGGAACTAGAAAAAGTGGTACCAAGTCTGTAATTCGCTAATAACATCCTGAAGGATGTCAGGATACGGGAAGACGATTCAAATGCAATACTCAACATACTCAACTGACTTCAAGAATTCTAACAAGATCCGTGATAAATGTAGAAATATGACTCATGATCAGCTCCGCCAATAAGTCACTTAATGAATTAACAAAAGACGGTCATATATCTTGCATGATTAGAAGTCATATTAGTAAGATTCAAATATCAAATTCCCTCAACAGAAGGCCGCCAACCAAGATTAATGTCCAATTCATGAACGCTTCACTTCGGACTGCCATGCTTAATGTTGTCACTAGGATCCCAATCCAAGACAGTCACATTCCTTGATCCCCAAACACACCAACACATTAGGGTTCAAACCCCGCATGAACCTAACATACATACCCACAAGGGCCAAAGTCAAGCAGGGTTCTATCAAATGAGCGCCCTGCTTTGGGAACCTAAACCCCACCTTAAATCGACCCTGGGCTTGGTCGATCCTAGCCAAACCGAACCTTCGAAGGGAGGGGCGCCTATCTGACACGAGCCCCCTCCTCCCTGCCAGCCTCGGGCCCATTGAAATGCTTTGCATCCATGCCCGGCCCAAAGTTGGGGTACCCTCCCACATTGACCAATTAACTCTACTTCACGCGAACACGCACCAAAAGGCTCTCGAAAGCGCGGCGCCCATCTATCGCACACCCTGCATCTATTGCCTTAAAGTCAACCAGTTTGCCTCCAAAATGCGCCCAAAAGACTCAGGCAGTGGGGCGCCCATCTAACTGCAGCCATGCCTCCATCCAGTCGCCTCTAGCTTAAAGTAGGCTCTCTCCTTAAATTGTAACCCTAGAAAGCCCCTAGCCTCTATAAATACAGCCCCTAGCTATTGATTGAGATTTTTTAGTATCATGTCCCTATGCTGCCACCAGATTTCACGGCTAAAAATTTAGATGGTGCCTCCTTATGGACGACGATTAAGCAAGGTAGAGATGTGGATCAACCACAATGTGATCACATCCCTTTTCCCCTCATTTCCAACCCCTCAGTGGTGTCATGATACGAGCACCCAGGATTGATGATCACTTACAGCCCCCTGCCTATTGATCGAGATTTTTTAGCATAGTGTCCCTAGGCTGCCACCGAATTTCAGGGCTAGAAAATTAGATGACGCCCCCTTCCGGACAACGGTTAAGCAAGGTAGAGACATGGATCGGCCACAATGTGATCCCACCCCTTCTCCCCCCATTTCCAACCCCTCAGTGGTGTCATGATACGAACACCCAAGATTAATGGTCACTTACAGCCCCCTAGCTATTGATCGAGATTTTTGAGCATCGTGTCCCTAGGCTGCCACTGAATTCCAAGGCTAGAAAATTAGATGACGCATCCTTCCAGACAACGGTTAAGCAAGGTAGAGATGTGGATCAGCCACAATGTGATCCCACCCCTTCTCCGCCATTTCCAACCCCTGAGTGGTGTCATGATACGAACACCCAAGATTGACGGTCACACATTTTTCCTTATTGCCTCTAATTTTATTTTGCATGTGATTTCTTATTATTTTCATTTTTTGTTTGTGCATGTGTCTCATTTAGAAGAAAACTAAAAAAGACCATCACTTCATTGGCATTTATGATATCGAGAGGGTGTCATAGGGTAACTAATAGGCTAATACCTTCCCCATGTGTAACCAGACCCTTACCATTTTCTCTAGTTTCTTATTTCCTTATCCATCCGATTTTAGTGCAATTCCAAGGTTTTCCTCGTTTTCCCACATAAACGCGGCGGCGACTCCGTTTTCACAACCCGACGTCCACATAAAGAACTTGGTCAGAATTATGAATTATTAGTATTGCACACTTCCCAAATTATAAAACTATTATAGCAAGATAAAGAAATTAGTCACAATTATCAGCAATGCATACCGTCACTACCCTCATATTAAAACGTCAAAATCAAGAAACTTAAACCATTATAGATCTCTCATAAAGTAATTGCAACGAACATTATCATCCAATTGCATTCAAGTGAAAACAATCTATGACAACTCTTATTATACAAGTATAAGGTGTTTAGGATATTTTTAAAAGGGATGTTTGGATGGTAATGGACCTTGTAGGTGTGTTTGGTTGCCTTCATTACCAATTGGAAGGCAAATACAATCTCCCATATTTTAATTACCAAAGTTTCTCGCACTCGGAAAATGAGGAACCAATTTCCTATCAAACAACACAGCCAGCATGTACAAGGTAAACAAACCCACAGACTACCAAGAATTATATATCCAGATGTACATAGTTGTGGATCCCGCAAATTCTCCTTGATGGTTGTGCACTCCTGACCCTACGTGTATCCATAACTGAATGGAAATAAAAACTATCACACACAATGCGTCTCTGATTGTCACTCCACCTCCAAGTTGTGTTGCGTTATGAATTTTCATTTTTATTGTTTTCCTTTCTAGTGGGAAACCAAATGCATGATAGAATTTACATCTTATTTATCTTATTATCACATCCATTCCAACCTTCCAACTTCTTAGTAGGTTTAATTTCTAGTGAGCCAAACTTGGCCTAAAGGGCATCTATATCAGGTTTGGCGGTTTGGTGACTAGGTGGTCGCTGGTGGGGTGAGCGCCACAGGAAAAGGTAGACAAGCAAAAAAAAAACCAAGTTATAATAGAAGAGAAATTGTAAGAAAAGCAAGTTTATAATACAAAAGAGGAAACGCATACAACAACACGAAATGTGTGTTTTGCAAACAAAGGGCAAGATGTCATTAGGGCATATAAATTACAAGAGATGAGCAAGTGATATAGAAAAATAGTTTCTGCAATAATTTTTTATTTATTTCATAAACTAACATGCTTTGTTTACACATAGGGCTCATATGGATCCCATCTTTAAATTAAGATATTTACTTGTGTTTAATATTTAGTTTGTTATAGTAGAAGCACGGACATGATTGGGGTGAGCAAGGCCATCCTCAACACATTGTGGATGGAGACAGACAGGACACAGTTGGAAGCAGGTGATAAAAACCACATCAACCGAAATACCCACTACCACTTTTCCAGCCAACCCCAACATCATCTCATGAGCAATAGTGGCCATGACCACTTGTGACTACCAAAGATTGTGAAATTACAGCATAAAGAATTCCTTCTGAACCCACAACCACATGTTGGTGTTACAATCAGTGTTTTAAAAAGCGGCACAGGCGGCCGCTCAGGCGGATGAGACCCTTGGCCGCTCCAAATAGGCCTTAGGCGGCTGGTCAGGCGGTTTTGCATTAAGCGGCCGCTTCATGCCCGCTCAGCCCGCTCAAGCGCCCGCCTGGACACTGTTTCTGAGCGCCCGCCTGAGTCCGCTTAAGTGAAAAGCAGGACCTAGACCCACTTCCTAGGCCCAAAAGTGAAATGTAATGATATTTTCATTATGTAATATTACACTATTGATATTGTATAACATTATTTAACATGTTAATATGATATTATTGTATTAAGTAACTATGTATGTATCTAAATATTGTATAGCAGTTAATCAGTCTGTAATACTACACTGATTCTGCTGCTATATACAGTAGTGACGACTATGTACCTATTAAGTCTGTTATAGCAAGTAATACTAACATAAAACTTACCATGTATATGTAACATAAAACTATGTAATTGTCACAACTCAGTAATATTGTACTGCTGTATAGTACTAATTACTAACTATAGAACATTAATCTAAGAAACAACCAGTGTGTAAATGTAATACAAAATCAATGCATATTTCTGTGAAGTATAGTACTATTATATTACACTAACTACTAACTACTAAGTGCATTGTATCATGGCTTGATACTAGTTAGACCTGTCAAACAGGGTCAAAATCCGCGGGCGCCCATGGGTCGACCCGTTTAAGTTGGGTTTAGGTGGCGAAATTTGCCACCCGCTAGAAATCACCCAAACCCATACCCACCCGTTTATTTAGTGGGTTTCGCGGGTGATCCGCGGGCATCCGCGGGTGCCCATTTAACTAAATAATATATTAATATAAATATATTATCTATATGACTCTTAAGACATACAACACCTATACATTTATCAATCAACTAAATTGATGACATGTAATGTATACAATATAAAGAGTTAAAGTCTAACTTTCTTTATTGATATCCTTTGTTAATTGTTTACACTAGTGGAAACAAATTCGTTAACTTCTATATTATTTTTATGCTAATGAATATATAGTATAATGTATGTTTTATATTCAATTATAACAATTATATTCTCTTTCTATTCACTTTATGTATTGGACAATCATAAGAACATGAAACATCAAGGACTTTTAGCATAAGATGACAAAATATAGTGTTGTTATGGTAATATGTTATGCTATTTGTAACATCTATATCATTTAGTTTTTTTTATTGTACATTGCAGAAATGGCTATTTTTCATTTTGTCTCTTACATTTTATTTCAAAACATCATAATAGATATTACATTGTGTTGGACACAAAAAATAGTGGAATCTTGCCCTCATTTTGTTATGTTTACATTGAAAATTATTAATGAATCATTCTACTCTTTGTCGTAGTGCAGAAACAAGCAATATCTTTTCACTGTGCACATATTATATGGGCACCCGCGGGCGACCCGCAACCCGCTGGGTCGGGTTTGGGTGTGCTACTTCCCCACCCGTTTAACATTGGGTCTTTTTGACCCGCACCCGCGAGACCCAAACCCGCAACGACCCAACCCAAACCCAACCCACCCACCCGTTTGACAGGTCTAATACTAGTATACAACTATATGTGATAAATTTATCTATAAATTGTACTAACGATTAAGTAGATTACATTATTACATGATAGTATGATACTAGTATATTGTTATATATAAGAAATGTATCTTAATGCTTCATCTATACATAATCAACTATTAAGTAGCAATATTGTTGTGTAGGGTGAATTTTACACTGCCACAAGGGTTGGGTTATGTATACAAGTTTCTTAAAAAAACATTATATATATATATATATATATACAAATGTGTGTATTTTTGTATACAATCATATAGAAACTTAAGAATCCGATTTTTCAAAAAGCGGCCACAAGGTGGTGTTCGCACGCCTCCCGCTTCCTAAAACATTGGTTATAATAATAACTAATGTTAGTATTATCAACTTTGTCCTGAGTAATAGGGAAAGTCTTATCGCCCTCCCAGTTGTGTGGCATTCCCTTAATCAAGGACCCACATTGGATCAAGGCTACACCAACCTTGACTTAGGTCAATGTCAGCACCCCTCACGCACCATTTTGCCTTCCCCTCCACAGATACCTATTGGTCGGTGGTTGCTTTTGAAGCCTTCACAAATCTCACGACAGCTCTCATGCAACCTCCGGTCATGAGGCTCCCTGTTTCACAAAGTCCTTCATGCTAGAGTGTGATGCATCAGGGTATAACGTTATTGTGATTCTTATATAAGAAAAACAATCCATCGCCTACCTAGCAAGTAGTTTGCTCTCAACAAAAAGGGCCCTTTGTTGACAAAGAGAAACTCCCTGTAATCGGTGTTGCCGCATAAACATGCCTCTGGTACAACAAACTTAGGATCCCTCATTGTGAAATTCACAGGTCACTAGAGCATTAAATACCTACTAAAGCAACACATTGTCACTCCCTTGAAGAAAAAAATGATTCATCGAACTTCAAGATTTCAACTCTGTGGTGGTATACAAACCGGGATGCTCGAATTGTCTGGCAAACAGACATCACTCGGTAGATACATCCTTTCACATTACTATCCTTCAACCATAATTGCTTGATATGGATAAACAAGGAGTCTCATTTTAACTCGACGTTTTTGGAGTTGATTTCAGTTACCATCAAGGCAAACTAGATCCCAACAAGTATACCCTCAAGCAGGATCTTTTCTTTCATAAAGGTGCATCCTCCCTCAAGGCTCTCATTCTCTACGATGGTCATTATGCGCCAGCAAGGGGATACCTTGGGTACAACCATACTTGTTGAGGCAGTTGACTAGTCAATTTGTCGCCAGAGGGGGCCGACTAGCCAGCCGTCTGTCGTGGCCTACTAGTCGGATGGTCGACCGACTAGCCAGACTGATCGGCCCAAATCCTGAGTGGGCGGCCGCTTAGTTAGATATGGGCCCCGGTCCTTTTAGCTTTTATTTCAACTTTTTTGTGTTTGCCTTTTACAATGATTTGATTTGAATATCAATTTCATCCACACTACACTAGTTTATCATATAATTTATATTTTCGTTGCAACAATTCAACAAGTACTAAAAATCTGAATTTAACAATGGTATGTCACTCTTCTCTTTCTAATTATACTTGTTGAATTACATTAAATAGTCCTCCCTGAAAATAATTTGTGATGTTTTATGATATTATTTACCAAATCTGGATTATTATATGCTTGGATACATGCTTACATTAGTGGACTTATATAATGTATTGTATACAACTATATGTACATAGTAATACGATGCAAAAAAATTACCTAGGATTGGGGGCCCAACTAGTTAACCTGGTCACCTAGCCAGGGAACATGACTGATTGGTCGCCTTGACAACTATGGGTACAACAAAACTTTACGCAAGCCCGTCATGATCTCAATTGCCAATGATGATAATAAACTCGTTCAAAAACACATTGTGTGCATCATAACTACATTACATCCACGCCTTAGGGTTGTATGTAACCCCTTCCAGTTCAAGACAACATCTGGGAGGATATTTATGGTTAAGGGTTTAGGGTGTATGATTATTTGTTTTAGGGAGGATGTCAACATGGGTTTTGTTAAAAGTCTCCTCCGGACCTTGGCAACTGAACCATCTTCATCACCCTTGATCGTCTAAGAAAATATGTTCATTCAATTGCACTCTCACATCCTTTTTATTTCTAAACCAATCATGAATGTCTTCATTGACAACATTGCCTCGAAGACAATGATAGCAATCATAAGAGAGTCCTTCAAAGCAACTATTTAGAGTGAGCTCTTTCAAACAATGGGAAGGAATCTCTATTTGAATTAATCCTACCACCCCCGAATTGATAGCCATACAAAAGTATATAATCGCTCCTAAGAAACAAATTTTGTTGCAACAGCTCTCCCGACCCAAAATATTGGCTTCATTGTCTCTCCTAGAGCAAGTTCTGGTATAAAACCTACTAGCATTCTACCACAAACACCATGTCATCCCAAGTTCATTACGGTCAGCCACCGCCATCCTTTCTTTCCTATGTTCACAGTATGGCCTTGGACAAAACACTCCAATCATGTGACGCCACTTCCTCTTGCATACTTAGAACCAAGACAACAACAAACATATAAGAACCGTCATGACCACTCCTCTAACATCAAAGAGTAGGTTTCATTGAGACTCCAACCTTACCGACAATGTTCCCTTGCTGTGCGACCCCTTAACAAGTTGATGGTACATTACTAAGGCCCCTTTCACATCTTCCACAGTATTGACTATGTTGTTTTTTACATGGAGCTCAAATTCATTTCAAAAAGTTCATATTGTCTTTCAATTTCAGACTGCAAGCTCCACATATATTACCCCTCTACATCCCACCAGCTGATCTACCAGCAACATGTCCACCTATCTCGCCCTCACCAAGCTCACATACTGCATTTC
>OY856409.1:58740900-58783400 GCA_963693085.1 Alisma plantago-aquatica
ACAATATGATTGAGTCTCAAACCATGAGATATTTCTCCCCCTTTTGACATTATCAAAAAGGTAGGGGGGTAGAAGAGCAAAAACTAGGTCTTCTCCAAGACTCAACCACACATATATGCAAAGT
This sequence comes from Alisma plantago-aquatica, assembly GCA_963693085.1. NCBI lineage: Eukaryota > Viridiplantae > Streptophyta > Magnoliopsida > Alismatales > Alismataceae > Alisma > Alisma plantago-aquatica. The sequence continues at coordinate 58,741,025 of OY856409.1, forward strand.
AATAAACAATTTAAAAGCATATATCATACAACCATGAAGGAGAACATACAATCCAAGTCAGAATCAAAATATAGCTCAACAAACACCAAGCATAAGATAACACAGAGTAAATAGCCAAAGTGCATAGCAATGATATTCCAACTCAGAAAGATGTTCTCATAAGCAACTACAACCATAAAAGCGAGAAAACAGGAAATAAGAAAATAGTACATCTCAAAATAATGTGCCAGGATGTTACTTATACAAAAGAGTCTAGAAAGATATATATAATAGACATGCTAGACTATAAGCTAAGGCAACCTCCTAGACATCTAAGCTATCTATGTCAACTGCTTCCTCGTCATCGCCTGGGTTGTAGTCCTCATCGCCATCTGAAGGCGGAGCAGCTGTGCCAGCAGCAGAACCAGCACCATCATCACCATCCTTGTCAGAAGTATCCTCAGCGTCACCATCATTAGCATCAGCATCCTCGTCGGCATCCTCAGCCTGGTCAGGCATCTCCTCGTCGTTAGGACCAAAAGAGCGACCGGGCCAACGGGCATTCTGCTCAGCCCACGACATACCAAGAGCAAGAAGCTCCTTAGCCTGCGGGAAGGACGGAGCAGAGTCCCCCAAGGAAGCGAGCAGAGAGGCCAGGGGGCCAGCAGGTAGCGGCAGATATGCAGGAGTGGAGCTACCAGAGGGATATTGAGGTGGAGCAGCAGCGGAAGGCTCGGCAGCATATGGTGGTGGAGCAGGGAAGTAATGCTCATATGCATAAGAGGCATAGGCACTACCTGGGTATGGCTGGTAGGCAGGGTAGGGTGAAGCACAGGATAGGTTCATGGTGGACATGATCGAACACAAATCCTGATGGAGGTGCTCCTGGACCTGGTGATTGTACGCCTGTTCATGCATCATGTATCCAAGAAGGGTTTCATTTGATGCTATGAAGGACGCACTGCTAGGGCGGGGATGAGGCTGCGGGGGTGGAGCATGGGTGGAGGTGGGAGGGGCACCAGAAGCAGAGGTTGAGGCTGAGGCTTGGTGCGCTCCCGCTAGAGGCTTGCAACAAGTGCAATCCACGAGGTCGGGAGGCACGGGAGAGATGGGATCTTTGCTTTCGATATTTGTACGGTCCCACACTAACTACCTACGTCTACTAAGACACTACACCCGCAAGCGCACGGGGTCGTGTCGTAGTATATGTGAGGTGACAAGTACGGGGTCGATCCGCAGAGATAGAGGGGGCGCTAGAGTTAGACGGCATGAGCTACGTTCCTAGTGCGGAGAGTAAGGTTTTTAGGGTTTTAAGGTTGATTAAACTAAGAGAGCGAGTAATAAAAGTGAGATGGAAACTAAATTATGGAAGAGCAAATAAATTAGTAAACTAAGTTATCAAACTAACTAAGCAGGAACAAGAAGGGATACACTACTCTAGCAAGGCAAGGAGAAAATATGAACTAGACTAACCACTAGCAAGAGCAAGAGCCTAAGTTAAAACTGAAGAGTAAAACTAAGCAATTGACTAAGTTAGACTAAAGCAATTGAACTAAGCTAGCATTAACAAGTAAACTAAGCGATTAGGGTTTTAAGCAAGGTGATTAAGGTGGGTGGACTGTTTGGGGAATGTCACTTTGATTTTAGTTGGGGGAGTTCATTAAACATGCATGGTGCTCAATTCACATCTAGATTACCAAACCAAACAACAAGGGCAATGCCATTAGAACATACCCTATACTACTAGTAGAAGACTAGGGTTAGGTGTAGCTCTAGTGAGATTGGCCAAATCTAGGTTTCTAGGGTAAGTGATAGTGGACAATTGAGGGTTGAGGGTAGAGATGGGAGTGGAGATGAAGGGGTTTAACCTCATGCCACTAGCCACTCTAGCCTTTAGAAGGCCCTAGGCAATTGCATCACTCTCACTTACACTAGCCACTTGAATCTCACACTCATTTGTAGGAGGAGGGATGTGTATGTAGGAACAAAGGGGGCTAGCTAGGGATCCACTAATTGGACCTAGGAGCCATTCCTAAGATTGCCACATACACCCCAATTCCTCCTAGAAATGAAGTGTCATAAAAAACCTCAAAACAAGCAATTCATACAAGAAGCACAAACCACATGCAATAAGATAGGAAAAGAGATGGAAGCAAGAAGTAATCATCATAAATATGAATCAAGTTCATTACAAGAATTTATCCCCCAACATGGTATCAAAGTAACATTTTAATCCCAAACAGCCCACCACAAGGGGGCTTAGCTAGACATAATCAAGAAAACATGAAAAGAAAGGGGTAGAAGAAGTAGGGACTCCATGAAGCTTGATGTAGAAGCCTCCTTCTTCACCTACAAGCTCTTTGTAGATGTCCTCTCTCCTCCAAGGGTGCAAGGGTGCATGAAAATGGTGGAATGGATGGATAGAAACCTAGAGAAGCTAGGTTTCTATGGTGGAAATGAGTGGAAAGTGGGTGGAAATGGGATTAAATGCAAGGAAGTAGGTGGATGGGAGTAATGGAGGCAAGAGAGCAGCTAGGGGCGGCTAGGAGGTGCTCTCTCTCGAGCCCTAGAAGCAACTAGTGCTTATATAGGAGCTAGGGCTAAGTGGGGGTAGAATAGGAAAAACAGTGAAAAGTTGTACATGGTAGGTGATCACCACGGTCGCGGTGAGTGTGCCACGGCCGTGGTGAGGGTAGTGGGGGACGACCGTGGGGTGGTGAACACGGTCCTGGGGTGAATGAAGTGGTGAAAAAACAAAGTATGGTGGTGGCCACGGCCGTGGCGGAGTGCCACGGTTGTGGTGGGTAACATGCACCACGGCCGTGGCGGAGTGCCACGGTCGTGGTGGGTAACATGCACCACGGCCGTGGTGGAGTGCCACGGTCGTGGTGGGTAACATGCACCACGGCCGTGTGGCTTAAGACGACCATTTTGGAGGAGTTGGAGGTGACCGTGGGGAGGGGCCACGGGCGTCTTGATTGTCTTCGGCCACAGTCGTGGCGACTTGGCCGCGGTCGTGGCTTGGAGGCAAATTCACTGTTGGTGACTGACTTCTTGCAATTTAATTCCCACGACTGTGGCAGGGTGCCACGACCGTGTTCTCTTCTCTTTACCATGACTGTGCTGATGGCCACGGTCGTGTTGTCTTCAGTGACCACGGTCGTGGCTGGGAGGCCACGGTCGTGGGTGATCTATGGATTTCCCCCGTGGGGTGGTGAACACGGTCGTGGGGTGAAGGAAGTGGTGAAAAATCAAAGTATGGTGGTGGCCACGGCCGTGGCGGAGTGCCACGGTCGTGGTGGGTAACATTCACCACGGCCGTGTGGCTTAACATAGCCGTTTTGGAGGAGTTGGAGGTGACCGAGGGGGAGGGGCCACGGGCATCTTGATTGTCTTCGGCCACGGTCGTGGCGACTTGGCCACGATCGTGGCTTGGAGGCAAATTCCCTGTTGGTGACTGACTTCTTGCAATTTAATTCCCACGACCGTGGGGAGGGGCCACGGGCATCTTGATTGTCTTCGGCCACGGTCGTGGCGACTTGGCCACGATTTTGGCTTGGAGGCAAATTCCCTGTTGGTGACTGACTTCTTGCAATTTAATTCCCACGACCGTGGCAGGGTGCCACGGCCGTGTTCTCTTCTCCTGACCATGACCGTGCTGATGGCCACGGTCGTGTTGTCTTCAGTGACCACGGTCGTGGCTGGGAGGCCACGGTCGTGGGCGATCTATGGATTTCCCTGTTGCAACCTGTTGGAACTTGGAAATAAAGCCACGACCGTGGCGTTGGGGCCACAGCTGTGGTGAGGTTTGACTTCTTGATTTTGCTTCTTACTTTGTCAATTTCTGATGTCTTTGCTCGGGGATGATTCTTGGCCACTGGAGGTAGGTTGAGGGAGACTTTGGGGCCTTCTTTGGGTCTCTCTCTTCCATCTAAGCATGGTCCAAGTACCTGAAAAATAGTGCAAAGACCATCCATAAGCATATTTGCAATGATAATCATATTGGGGAGAATAACATGTAATTCTAATGCATTTGAATGTGATAAAAGTACAAAATGACACAAGATACATCCCTAGAATAGGGTTGGATCACCACCCCAAACTTGAAACATACTTGTCCTCAAGTATGCTCCAACTCAATCTCTTTTCCATTTTCCACAATCAAAAGATATGACAAATGCAATATGATGGGCGACAAATGCTAAATGGGATCAAACGTGACTAGGTACATGCAAATCACTTCCCTCCTCTTCTACTTTCACAAGCCAACCATGAAGAGAGCACATAGCACATGAACTTCGCATATAATGCATGGATTGCACAAGTTATCAATATCTCATCCATAAGGTTCCGGGTAGACCGTTTCATGATGATGTTAATCGCCGATGACTAGGAGTGTTGTTTCACCTTCATGCGTTCAACCTTATGCTTCGAGTCATGCCAAATGACCCACATGGATGCGGAAAGGGATAAAGTGAGCTAGGTTTAATGTTTCCTAGCTCCATAGGTATGAAAGAAGAAGAAAGGGTTGTGGTAAGATTTGGAGTGCTTTTACACACTCTTCTTTTCTTTATTTGAATGCTCTTAAATAAGAGCATCCTTTTATTTTATTTTTGCTTCTTTTTTTTTTTCTTTGCCCTTGGTGTAGATAGGGCATATGGTGGATAGAGTGAAGTGGGGAGATAAATATGTGGCCACCCTAAACTTTTGGAGGTGGCCACGGCTAATATGTGCGCTTTGGCATCTTTTTATGAGGCGGAGAGGTATGAAGATGATGAAAGAGTGGTCGGGTCAAAGAGGGGTCACTTGGCATAATCTTCCACATAAGGTCTCCTGCATGAAAACTAGTCCAACACTTCACCATAGATATCACATCACATGAATGAACCAAATGAAATCCATATATCAAACCAGTAACTCCACAAACATTAAACGTTCTATGCTTTCTCGGATCATAATTCAATCAAACCAACACATTCCCAAGGGAGGTGATGAGCATGTAAGAAGTCACTCGTTGATACCACATAGCACTTCATCATAGAATATCATCTTGTATTTGTCAAAGATAAGCAATTTCATTCAATATGGTAAAGATTGAGTCAAAACACGCTTTTTGGACAAGAAACATCAAATCTGGGCAAAATTGGCCAAAAAGGTGCCACATTGCACTAAATCACATTCAAACACATTGTTCATGTTCTTTCTCCTACCCTTGTACATTTGATTCGACGACGTCTTCATGTACGGTAGCGTCTCCCCTAGTATACGTCTCTCTCAGGTGGTCTAGCTGCCATGCCATCAATTTTTCCCTTAACCTGTCGCCAGGTCCCCACACGGTTATTAGGGGTTCCACATGATATGGCAGCTCTAGTTTAAAATCATGCACACTTGTAGTTAGGTAAATCATTCTTTTATCCTTCATTTTTATGGTGTGCGAGCGCGTCAGATAGTTGAGGTCAACACGTTCTGCCTCAATCGCGTCTTGTGCCCCCGAGAGATCATATCCCAACGCTAGTGCAATCGAAGTCACAAATCCCCCCATGACAAATGGCTTTGTGCTCTTGTAGGGTATGGACTTCATATGATCGATCAAAAGAACTCCAAGGTCAATGTACCTCTTGTGGTGCATACCGATCAAGACAATCATATCCTTTTGGAAAATGTTGCCTTGGTTGTCGTATCTGCCCACAATCATGTTAGCCAAGACCTTCTGCACGTAGCGTGTTAGCGGGTTACATATAGCAGTAGTTTTTGATCTACCCGCGTAGTAGTCTTCTTTTCATGTGAAGGTCTTCCAGTAATAGGCATAGTCCAGAGTGCCGTCCCTCTCTAACAAGCCGTCATCCAATTTCACGGCTTCTTCAGGACTAGAGGCGAAGATAGCATTCATCTCAGTGGAAGTGAGGGTGTGCATGTTGCCCATCATGGCAAATCTGAGTGCATCACAACCCCTCACTTTTGTCTTCTCCAGAGTGGCAAAGAATTCTCGGGTCAAAGTGGGATATGTAGGTTGGGGTGTGAAAAGAATATTCCACAACCCAATCTTCTTCAAGCCTATTTCCACCATCTCTTTGATCCCAAGGTCTTCAATTGTCTTCTCGCAATCGTAACTGGAGGCGACGAATCGCCTTGTCATGCACTCGGGGTAAATGAGCTCGACTTTCTTTTGCCTGTGTCCTCTACCATAGGACACCCCCGCCGATGCTTTGCCCAGGGTTCTTTCTCTGTCAGCCTCCAAATGTGCCAAAACATCTTCTCCTTCCGGCTCAAGATCCACCTCTTCCTCGTTGTTATCTTCTTCCTCCTCCATTCTATAGGATTGTGACCCCGAACTGGTATCGAGGTTATACCAATGTGCCGAGTGTTCCTCTTCCTGCTGCAGTTGCCGCGAGGGTCGCGGCTACACATCACGTCTCGCCGCCGCGCTGGATGTCGAGTGGCGGGGTGGTGCGGGCCTTGGAGGCAGCCTGGATGAGGACAGCGCCGCTTTAGATCTCTGAGTTCTTCTTGCAGCCGCTGGATCGATCTCATCAATGAGGTTGTCCAGGTCGACCCCCATGGACTCCTCCTCTTCTTCGTCTTCTCCCTCGTAGGTAGCGTCTGTGATGTGGTGGCTATCGGATGAGCGGGAGTGTGATCCGCTCACCGATTGCGACCGGCAGAGGGAATGGTGGGCGGAAGCGGTAGGTGATGGGGTGTGGGATGGAACAGACACATCGGAGGAGGCGTTTTTAGAATGCCATTTCCCTCCGGTGAGGATGTTTGTCCCCTTTGTGATAGCCTTCCCAATCTTCTTCATTGCGTAAAGGGAGGTGAAAGTGGTGTATGAGGGAGATTTTCGGATTTGGTGGAGAAGGTGGTGTGGATGTGGTTTTGTGGGTGGAATGGAAGGATAGTGATGTACGGATGGTGGTTATATGATTAGTGGTGGATTTGGGCGAGAATGGAAGGGTTTTTGTGGAGGTTTTGTGTAGGGGAGTTGCTGGGCAGAATGGAGATGGAAATGGAGATGGAGATGCGATTGGGAGAGATTGGACAGTGGGAATGGGAGAGGGATGGCTGGGGATCGATTTGGGATGGATTAGGGATCAAATGGAGGTGGTTTTGGAGATTGGAGTTGACAAACGGGGGAGCACACGGTCATTTTCCGCTGCCACGGTGCGTTGCTAGAGGTGGAAGACGAAAGAATGAGGGGGAGGGTCGTTTTTGGATGCTTAAAAGTATATATTTTTTCCTGAACCGGGTTCGGCCACAGTCGTGGCAGGGGGCCACGGTCGTGGCCAGGGTTGGGTAGCACGGCCGTGGTGGGTGCCACAGTCGTGTTGTCGATGAAGAGAACCCCGGTCTGACCTCGCCACGGTCATGGCGGCCAGCCACGGTCGTGGCGGCCAGCCACGGTCGTGGTCCTGTCCTCATGCCACGGTCGTGGTCGACTTGCCACGGTCGTGGTTGATCTTCAAAACAACCTGTAACTTCGACCAATTTGCAGTAATAATTCCCACGGCCGTGGTCGTATCCCACAGTCATGCTTGTCCACATCCACCACGGTCGTGGTCGAGCTCCACGGTCGTGGCCAATCTTCAAAACAACATGTAACTTTGGCCAATTTGCAGCAATAATTCCCACGGCCGTGGCGAAGGGCCACGACCATGTTTGGCCAAGAACACCATGGTCGTGGTCTGTCTCCACGGCCGTGTTGGGGTTATTTTTTCAGTTTTCAAACTTTAAAACTTGAGCTTTCGATTTTATTTGTTCTTTTTGCCACAACTATGACTGAATGACCACGATTAACTTCTAGATCCTCTCTCTCTAATGTCTATCACCTGCCATCATCAAAACTCAAACAAAAACTATAAATCATAAGTGTGCGTGTGTGTATTTGTGTAAAACAAAACTAAAGTATCAAAAGAAGGGTTCGAGAATCTCAAACCACGTGGGTTGCCTCCCACTAGAGCTAAATTTAACGCCTTCAGCCAGGCTTATTGATTGTTGGACTTTTTCACTTTTTGGGAATATTCAAAAGATCCTTATAATAAATCCCTTTCTCATCCTCGTCCAAGCATTCTTCTTCCTTGAATTCTTCTTCTATAAGCATGACAATGTCGAAATCTTGGTTGGCCTTATCCGGGCTGACCTCAACAACAGATTTCAGTCTTTTCCCATTAACGGCGAATTCCTTAGCTTCTTTTACACAAATGATCACTGCCCCAGATGGGTACACCTTCTTGACAAGGTAAGGACCTTCCCATCTAGAACGAAGCTTTCCGGGGAAGAATTTCATCCTTGAATTGTATAGCCATACCCATTTTCCGGGCTCAAACTTTTTCTTCTTTATGATATTGTCATGTAGAAACTTGGTTTTTTCCTTGTAGCTCTTTGAAATTTCATATGCTTCATGCCGCATTTCTTCTAGCTCATGCAATTGAAACTTTCTTTTCATTCCGGCTTTCTCTTCATCGAAGTCCATCTTCTTCAAGGCCCAAAGTGCCTTGTGTTGAATCTCAACCGGCAAATGGCAACTCTTACCATAGACAAGCTTGAACGGTGTAGTACCAATCGGGGCTTTGTATGCAGTCCTATATGCCCATAAAGCTTCATTGAGGCGAAGTGACCAATCTTTGCGGTCCGGTCGCACGGTCTTCTCCAAGATGAGCTTTATCTCCCAATTTTCCAACTCAACTTGACCACTCGTTTGAGGGTGGTAAGGAATAGCCACACAGTGGTTCACTCCATGTCTCTTTAGCAGCCCTTCAAAGGTGTGGTGGATGAAATGACTCCCACCATCACTAATCATAGCCATTGGAACACCAAAATGGCTAAATATGTTGGATTTCACGAAATCACACACCACCTTATGATCATTTGTCCTTGTTTCCACAGCCTCAATCCATTTTGATACATAGTCTATGGCGACCAAGATGTAGACATACCCGAAAGAAGGAGGGAAAGGACCCATAAAATCAATCCCCCAAACATCAAACACTTCTACCACAAGAATAGGTGATAGAGGCATCATGTCCCTCTTTGAGATGGTGCCCACTTTTTGGCACTTGAAACAACCTTTGCAAAAGTCATGAGCATCTTTGAACAATGTCGGCCAGTAGAATCCACATTGAAGAACTTTGGTGGCCGTGCGTTTCCCTCCAAAATGGCCTTCACACACTCCGGAATGGCACATAGATAAGACTTCTTGCTGCTCCATCTCCGGAATGCACCTCCTAATGAGTTGGTCCAGGCAATACTTAAAGAGGTGAGGATCATCCCAAATGTAGTTCTTTACCATAGCAAACAATCTATTACTTTCCTCTCTTGTCCACATGCTCGATATCCTCCCACTGGCTAGGAAATTCTCTATGTGCTTGTACCATGGCTTTTGGACAGATGAGACTAGGAGGAGTTGTTCATGTGGCATTGTCTCTTTGATTGGACTTGTCACATCAAAAGGTCCATCAAGGCGGGAGAGATGATCTGCAGCACCATTTTCTATTCCTTTCTTATCCACAATTTCTATGTCAAATTCTTGGAGCAACAAAATCCATCGGATCAACCTTGGCTTTGAGTCTTTCTTGGACATGAGATACTTCAACGCAGCATGGTCCGTGTAGATTGTCACTTTGTTTTGCAAGAGATACGACCAAAACTTGTCAAGAGCGAAGATCACCGCAAGCAACTCCTTTTCAGTAGTCGTATAGTTTCTTTGAGCATCGTCTAATGTTTTGCTTGCATAATAGATAGCATGAGGAGTTCAGCCAATGCGTTGACCCAGCACAGCCCCCACCGCCATATTGGATGCATCCATTATGATCTCAAACGGCAAAGAGAAATCTGGGGGCTGCATGATAGGAGCAGAAATAAGCCTCTCTTTCAAATGATTGAAGGCTTCAACACATTTGTCATCAAACTAAAATTCGACATCTTTCTCAAGTAATCGACAAAGTGGTCTTGAGATTTTGCTAAAGTCCTTGATAAAGCGATGGTAGAAACATGCATGTCCCAAGAAAGATCGAACATGTCTTACGGTGGAAGGAAGGTCGAGTGTAGAAATTAGGCCCACCTTGGCCTTGTCAACTTCAATCCCATCTTTAGAAACTCGGTGTCCCAGAACTATACCCTCAGGTACCATGAAATGGCTCTTTTCCCAAGATAAAACTAAGCAAACTTTCACACATCTTTCCAGAACATCAGCCAGATGTAGCAAGCACTCATCAAAGGTTTTCCCGAAAACTGAAAAAATCATCCATGAAAACTTCAAGTGACGAATCAAGCATGTCATCGAAGATTGAGGTTACACATCTCTGGAAAGTGGAAGGTGCATTGCACAATTCAAATGGCATCCTCTGATAGGCAAATGTACCACTTGGACAAGTGAATGTCGTCTTTTCCTGGTCTGCCGGATGCACAACAATCTGAAAATATCCCGAGTACCCATCAAGAAAACAGTAGAAGCTCTGTCCAGCCAATCTCTCTAAAATTTGATCAAGAAACGGGAGTGGGTAGTGATCCTTCTTTGTCTTTTCATTGAGTTTCCGGTAATCTACGCACATTCTCCACTTGGATTGCTCTCTCACTGGAATAAGCTCACCATTGGCATTTTCTGCAACCGTAATCCCACCCTTCTTGGGCACAACTTGGATGGGACTCACCCACGTACTGTCAGAAATGGGATAGATGATCCCTGCATCAAGCAACTTAACAACCTCTTGAGTTACAACGTCCTTCAACTTTGGATTTAGCCTTCTTTACATTTGATGGGTCGGCCTCACATCTTCTTCCAAGTATATCTGATGCACAAAAATAGAGGGGTCAATCCCTCTCAAGTCAGCAATAGACCATATAATGGCTTGGATGTTCTTCCTCAAGACTTCCATCAAGGCATCTTCTTGCTCAGGAGAGAGATTAGAGGAAATGATCACTGGGAGGGTGTCATTTGAGCCAAGGAAAGCGTACTTCAATCCTTCAGGAAGTTTCTTCAACTCAAGAACGGGGGGTGCTTCAAGGGAGTTCTTTAAAGGTGCAGAAATAGAAGGGAGGTCCTGACTTGTAGCCACTAAGGCTAGCTCACACTCTTCATCATCGTCGTCAGGTAACTCAACAATTGGTTCAATACCTCTACCTTGAGTGGCAGTCTCAATCCACACAGGTAGGAACTCTTCAACAATCTCATCTAGGCATTCCACCAAATAACAATCTTCCTCGGTGGCTCCTATCACTTCAGCTGTAGTAGAAGACTTGAATATGTTCAACCTGATCTTCATGTGCATGAATGTAACATACATGGTCCCAGTTCTCACATGGATCACGACATCAACTGTGGCTAAGAAAGGTCTCCCCAAGATAATTGTCACCTTTCTAACTTCTTTTTCCATATCAAGAATTATAAAATCGACTGGGAAGAAGGCATAAGTGTCCTCATCAAGACGGACCAACACATCATCCACACGCCCTCTAGGCATCTTCACAGATCGGTCGACCAACTGTAGAGTGCAATGGGCTGGCCTCAACTCCCCCATTTGGAGCTCAGCAAACAGATCATACGGCATCAAGTTTACGCTAGACCCCAAGTCAAGAAGAGCCTGGTCTATGCGATGTGCCCCGATGTAGCATGAGATGATGGGAGCACCGGGGTCTTTTCTTTTCTGGGGGATGGTGTGTTGGAGAATGGAGCTCACTTGCTCAGTGAGCTTGATCTTCTTAGGCGTCCTCCCTATTGTCTTTCTTTTGAAGTTGCACAATTCTTTTAAGGAATTTTGCGTAGGACGGAATTTGCTTGACTGCATCTATAAGAGGTACATTGATTTTCACTTGCTTGAAGATCTCCAAAATATCATCCGCATGCTTCTTCTTTTTCTTTGCAACAGAAGGCTCCTCGAGTGCATCAGGATATGGAGGGAGTTGGGAACCCAATCGGTCCAAATCAGCAGTATCATCCACTGGTATCACTGGAATCACGGTATCACAGCTCGGTATCACAGTATCACTGCTCGGCGTCACAATATCAACACTGCCTCTTATCACAGTATCATCAATCTGCATCTCAGTATCAACTTGCTCTACCTCAGTGTCATCTCTGCCAACAACTGTACCATGGGGCCTCTCCAAGGTCCTGCCACTCCTCAACGTAGTCACATCCTTCACATGCTCATGGGTGGTATAAGAGGGAGCTTGTGGAGGTGGTTGTGGCTGTTGGGGTGGTGGAGGCCTTTGGTGAGGGGAGTTGGGATTTTGAAGGATGAATTGGGGTTGCGGTTGTTGTTGTGGTGGGGGATGACATTGTGGAGGTGGTTGTTGGTAAGTGTGAGGTGGAGGTGGAGCATATTGATAATTGAGCGGCGCTTGAGGAGGTGGAGGAGCATAGGGGTTTGGTGGGGCTTGGTAAGATGGTGGAACATAAGCACTCGAAGTGTTCCCTAGAAAAACCCCATCATTGTTCGGATTTGGTAGTGGTTGAGATGGAAGTCTACCTTCTTCCCTTCTAGCCAAAGAGAGAGAAATTTGGTCCAACCTCTGCTCAAGACGGTTTATAGACTGCCCATGTGCATTGACATCTTTTTTTACTTCATCTAGGCTCCTTAGCCTTCCTAGTACCTCATCCTCAAACTTGGATCTGTAGCGTGGCTTTTGCTGCCCCTGCCCTTGCCCTTCCTCGTTCTGTTGTTTCCAGGAGAAGTTGGGGTGGTTCCTCCACTCGGGAGTGTAGGAACTGGACATCGGGCCCTGGTTGTTGCGGCCACCAAAGGAATGTAAAGCGTTAACTTCCTCGTCTACAGTATCCACATCCATTGCGGGTTGGCTAGAAGAGCCACCCACTTGATTCTTCATCATTTGCATCATATCGACCATCATTTGCATCATGTCGGGGTTGGTGGCATTGCGTGCGGGAGCCACGGAGGAAGGGGGAGGGGTGTAGTTCCGGCCGCAATGTCCCCCTTTAGTGGAAGCTCGGTGGTGTGAATTCTCGGCGAGATGCTCAAACAGCGGCCATGATTCCTCGGGCGGCTTTTCCATGAACGTGCCCCCGCAAGAAGAATCGACGTTGTTTTGGCTTTGCTCCTCAAACCAGGTGTAGAAGGCCTGAACTAGCTGCCAAATAGGAACCTCATGATGAGGGCAATCACGAAGCAGCTTCTGGAACCTCTCCCACGCCTCGTGGAAGGGCTCGTTGTCTTTCTGGGCAAACAATGTGATGCATCTTCTCATGTAGGATAACTTGGTGATGGGGAAGAACTTCTTGAGAAACTCGTTCTTCACCTCATTCCAAGTGACCAACTCTGGCCTCGAGACGTACCACTCCTTGGCCTTCTCTTTGAGGGAGAAAGGAAAGAGCGTCCTCCTGATTGAGTCATCGGTGGCGGTAGGCGTGCGGAAGGTAGAGCACGTTTCAAGGAACGCGTCTATGTGGTGGTAGGGGTTCTCAATCTCCATACCGAAGTATGTAGGGAGAAGCCCCAAGAGTGCCGGCGGGATGGAGAACTGTTGACCTGGCATCTGGTCAACTAGAGTGGTGATGGGGGAGTTGTAGTTCCCCGGCGTGAAGTACTCGTGAAGCGGGCAATGTGGCGGTGGAGGTGGAACCTCCGGTGGCGGGTCGTTCTGTGCCATCTCGGCCTCTCGGTGTAGGTTGCGGCGAGCTCGACGCCTTCTTCTTCCAATCTCGGGGTTGTAAACCACCAAGTCGGTGCAAGTCGAACGTGTGCTACGCATGCACAACTGTCACCTGTGCAAGTCACAAACAAACAACAAGGAGCCAAGTTAGCGAACCAATATGCAAAGTAACATAAAGAATAAATAATAGCAATGGTGAGGGCAAAAGGAAAGGCTAAGCTACACTATCTAACTAGGCCGAGCACCTCTATCCCCGGTAATGGCACCAGAAAGCTTGGTGCGCTCCCGTTAGAGGCTTGCAACAAGTGCAATCCACGAGGTCGGGAGGCACGAGAGAGATGGGATCTTTGCTTTCGATATTTGTATGGTCCCACACTAACTACCTACGTCTACTAAGACACTATACCCACAAGCGCACGGGGTCGTGTCGTAGTATAGGTGAGGCGGCAAGTACGGGGTTGATCCGCAGAGATAGAGGGGGCGTTAGAGTTAGACGGCGTAAGCTACATTCCTAGTGCGGAGAGTAAGGATTTTAGGGTTTTAAGGTTGATTGTTGGTTGATTAAACTAAGAGAGAGAGTAATAAAAGCAAGATGGAAACTAAATTATGGAAGAGAAAGTAAATTAGTAAACTAAGTTATCAAACTAACTAAGCAGGAACAAGAAGGGCTACACTACTCTAGCAAGGCAAGGGGCAAATAAGAACTAGACTAACCACTAGCAAGAGCAAGAGCCTAAGTTAACATTGAAGAGTAAAACTAAGCAATTGACTAAGTTAGACTAAAGCAATTGAACTAAGCTAGCATTAACAAGCAAACTAAGTGATTAGGGTTTTAAGCAAGGTGATTAAGGTGGGTGGGCTGTTTGGGGAATGCCACTTTGATTTTAGTTGGGGGAGTTCATTAAACATGCATGGTTCTCAATTCACATCTAGATTACCAAACCAAACAACAAGGGCAATGTCATTAGAACATACCCTATACTACTAGTAGAAGTGTTATGACCTGTTCCAAAGCTTATTGGTAAGTTTTATAATTTGAGCCTAATTAAAGTTAGTTGAGTTAACTTATGTACTTATGATGTGGTTAGTGAATCATTAACTTGATTTAGTTGAATTAAGCACATAAGATCAATTAGTGCATAATTAAGATGATTAATTTGAGTAAAGTGATGATTGGATGCAATTTGAAACTTTGAACCAGTGAACTAGTAAATTTAACATGATATATTGCTTTGAGGGCGTAGAGAATTTTGTGCTTGAAATATTGCAAGAAAAATCGATCAATTCGGACCCCCGAGGCCATAGCTATGGCATTTTTGAGAATGTTGGACTTGAGATGCAATTTTTCCAAACTTTCACCCCTTTAGTGGGTCGGTTGATTTTTCTTTTCCTGTAACTTATCTTCTTTTCTTTCCCACCCGATAGAACACGAGAAGCGGCACACAACGCCGACAGAGCAGAAGTAAGGGGGGAGCCACGAGAGGGCGATCTAGGGTGGCTTAGGGCAGATTAACTAGCCTTGACCTCCGTTGACCTCCGTCCTCCATCCCTCCACCTTCCCTACCTCCTCCCATGCCCATCCGCAGTGCCGGCCAGCTGAGCAGCGCCGGCGGCCAGAAGTAACAGCTGCAGCTGTAGCGGCGCCCTAACAACTTCCCAACCTGCTGAAGCTGTTGCGGCCGGCCAGCAGTTCGCGGAGCCGAATAAGGGCCCCTTGGCTCGGGAAAATGCCTCCAACTATCAAGGATAAACGAGCCATCCTGTTCTGCCCAAACCCGCAACCTGACCTCCATGGCCAAGCAGTCGATTTGCAACAACAAGCTGCTACGTACGGCAGCGGCCAGGGAGCCCGATTAGGGCGCGACAAACACAAGGAATGTCAGCCAACTTCGGCCGTGAAGCCAGACCACAAATCCGCAGCCTCCCAAGCCTCGAGCAGCTCCTAGCTGAGCTCTCCTCCAAGCTGATCGTTCCTGCGTTGAGCTGCAGTAAGCGGCAGATTTATTTTGGGCAAATCCAAGGTTGAAGATGACTTGCGTGTGCCCAGAAACTGGTATCTGGACGCAATTCCAGACGAATCCGGACATCCCGAATAGCTGTGAGTAGGGTTTCATTTATTTATCATTAATAAACTCAGGCGTTTGAATACTTTCTGTTTTGTGCGCGAATTACGCTGATAACAGGCGTTATCAGGCGTCGGGCAGCGTTTGGCGTCGCCCGACCTTTTTAGTTCATAAAATGCTTCTAGACACTGTTATATGATTAAATTTAGCATTTGAACAGTATGGATTGAATCAGTAGATTTATATGGTTCATTGGAACCTAAATTGCTCATTTGAATGTTGAAATTAGAAATTCATGTCTGAAAATGGTATGATTTGGGTATGAACCCAGACAATGAAGATTTCTGATAAATTATCAGATGTACGATTTCAAAGTTGATATGAATAAATAAAATATGCATGAAAACCCTAATTGCATATATCTTTTGACGTTAATATGTGTAAATTGATATTTACATGAAATGGCACATTTCTCTGAAATATTACCAGAAATTCTCAAGTATTGTTATTAAATTGTATTGTGATATGTAATTAACTCTTAATTGAGTTAAGTGATGCACAAACCAGGATTAGGGTTAATGTGCACGTTTTTCGAGAATTTCAGAGAATTGACAAATGTTACGTATGAATTCTCATATGTGAAGTAAATTACTCTTAGCAGTGCACTAAGATGTACAATTGAATGAATTCAATATGCATGTGCCAAATTGACTTGAGTTTGGGATATTTATGAATTTTAAATCTGCCTGCATGCATGATATAAGGATAGGGTGTTGCCATGTGATAAGTGAATGAGGTAACTGAAACCCTAAGGATAGGGTGTTCAATGAATCATGTTATGGTAATATGAAAGGTCTCGATATGAGATGTGGTGATACTTAACTCTTGAATTGTATGATTCTAGTGCATTTAACTTTATATGCTTGTTCTCTCTGAGTTGATATCTACATACTGCAGGGCTTCTTATTTTAAATACATATCTCGTAAATTGCAGGTGATGAGATATGACATGCCCTAGAAAGGGATGTTACTGAGACATGATATATGTTGAATACATGAGTTATGATGTTTCTTATGATATGATATGGCAGGCCGTGTGAGCCTTGTGAGAAATGTTAAATGAGTTATGATTCCTGTTTAAAATGTACCTATAATGTTAATGTTAGACTTAGGTGCCCTGAACACCGTAGAACCCCTTTGAGAGGTCTGCACCTTAGGGGTGAAACTCGTGTCCAACATCAACCGGTTGAGTAATTCTGGTGGCACGAGGGTTGATAGGGTTATCCAACACCAACCGGTTGAGTAATTCTGGTGGTAACCCAGTGTTGACTCCCTGCGCCTGTGTGCTCAGGTTAGAGGAGGAGTCCAGAGCACTCATGGTGAGTGCAGAGCAGGCCAGAGAGCCTGTGGGTCCTGTAGCAGACCAGGACGGAAAGTCAGACTTAGCATTTCCCGGGTGTGTCGCTAAGTCTTGTACGGTGTGGCCGTAGTGCACTACGAGTCTCTATGCAGAGTACACTGCATAGATCAGGGCATAAGCTAAAATATGATCATATAGGTTCACAGAGTTCCTTATAAATGAAAGAGTTAAGGAAGACTAGAGCATAGTCTTCTAGTAGTTATTCTTTGGATGCAATATTTACATTCTTTGTTATTTCAATTATATTGTTTTAGAACTGCTCAGTGTAGTATTTCTTGTATATTAATATGAATAATAAACTTGACGAGTTGTTTAGTGATAGTTAAATGAAAAACTATTCACTGAGCGAGTAGGCTCATCCCTCTACTCAAACATTTTCAGGTCAACATCAGCAACAAGATTCGGAAGGATCTTTTCATCCTAACTCTTAATCTGTAGAAGGTATATGTAGTTAGTTTAGTTAGATAGTGGTCTCTTAGTCCTTTCCCCTCGGTCCTTGGGACATGGTGTGGGTGAGAGAGAGTGTGTATGTGGAATGTGTATAAAGATGTAAATTAACTGTTATGTTTACTTTATGTTAAACAATGTTACATGTTGTAAACTCTGTTTACGTACTCTAGCCAGTTTAATTGAAATGCTTCTGCAATAGTTTATTTTGTTTTAGTTTACATCAATAATCCGGATATCATTATGAGGTTTTAAAAAAAAAGTTCTCTGTGATTTGTTATGTGATAATCCCTCCGTCGCGCCCTAATCTCGTGATTAGTGGTTAGTGTGAGATCGGGGTGTGACATCTTGGTATCAGAGCATAGGTTGAGTATATGAATACTCTAAGTCAAGGTCAGGGGACGATAAGAGACCAATAGGATTAGGACTTAAGTGTCTTCCTTCTAACTGCAATTTTCTAACAAGAAGTGTTCTGTTATACTATTGCAGATGGCAGGAAGAGGATGTGGTCATGGGAGCCAAGTAAAGAGTTTATGTTGAATCGTCAGGGATCATTAGGGTTGAAAGATAGAGTTATAAGTGAGAAAAATAAGAAGTGATATGTCTTTAGCTCTGGGAGGTCTGAGTGTTTAGATACCCTGGCCAGGTGTCTGAATACTTAGATTGACCAGTATCAAGCTACTCTGTCTATTCTTCTCTGGATGCCCTGGCCAGGTATGCAGAGGAAGGATGGGCTAGAGAGAAACCCTAGAAATCTTAGGGTTAAGAAACCAGAAATTAATGTAGGAGTAAAAGATTAAACATAGAATGTGATACAACTCTTGCTTTATATTGCTTATTTGATTGGAGATCACTAGAAATGCTCTTATATGTATGAATTTAGATTTTCAGTTTATAGAATATAAATGATTCTTTTATATTGTTGTGCGTCATAAATTGGTTTATTTATTGTTTATATTCTTTGTATTAAGTAGACCAGAAGCTATGTTTAAATGAGTTTGCCCTAAGTGGATATTCTTTCCACATGTTTGATATCAATAGGAGTTGGTTAATCCTGAGTAGCTCTTGGCTTCAGGACTGCAGGTTCGTCCTAGTCCGGCTGACAAGATGTGTTACTGGGATCTAACAACTCCTATAAATAGTATAATAAGAATATACTCTGGATAAATCTGACATATCATAGTAAAAATGTACATACACTAAGATGTTGAAACATATGGGAAAGATTAGAGTAGCAAAGAATCTGTTGGAACTGGTATCGGAGGCTCAACGTTGGAGTCTCGTATGAGCAATCCTTAATTGGAAATAAAGGAACACAATATAAGGTTCAGATTAAGTTTAATGATTAGTGTTATATGAACTCTAAATATGAGAATATGGAAAAGATATGAGAAAAGTATGTAAGGGCTACGATAGTAAGAATCAACTATGGAATGGATTATGTAATAAAGTAAAATATTTTTATGTACTTCAAAGCAAATGGAAAATAGAAGAAAAGAGTTAAGTATACAATAAGTATATAGAAATAAAGAGCCTTATGTAAATCATAAGACCAGGATAAGAAATTTAGTTGAATCAAGAGAAATGTTAGAAATGATCAGCTTGATTAAGGAATGAGGATTACATGACATAAATGAGAGTATGGAATGCACATCTTTATTATAAAGTTGAATATATTCATACGTACTACCTTGGAATTCTGAGTCTTTATGGACTCACAAACTAGTTCTTAAAATAAAGAACAAACGCATAACTTAGAAAATGAATGCATCATATATGTTGCATATCTACCATGGTAGAGACATTTAAGTAAGTGAAATGATGACACAGTATGGTGATGAAACCCTATCAAGGTGAATTGAGAATGTAATTATCTGAATGTCCAAGTAAGAGAAAGGAAATTTCAGTAATAAGATAATGAAGATTTTAGTAAAATTTATGAGATCCAAGTTTGAATTTCAAACTAAGGAAGTAAAATCACATCACAATAACGCTATGTTATTGATAAAGATGAAACCCTAGAATGTTTAGAGTTGTGGTAGTTCAAGGAATGTCATTATTGATTTGACCTTGAATACTAGCATCTCTATAAAACAAGATCATGAGATTTGTTCTATGAAAAATAATCTGGCACTTATAGTGATCCAGGGTTTAAATGTAGCCAATCTGAAAGGTAGATGAACAATATGAAAATGACTCGGAGAAAAGAGTGAGATATAAATTTGAAATGTAACAAGTGTGTTTTGAACAAAAGAAGAAATATAATATAAGTGAAGTGCGTTATGAAATATATTTTTATAGTAATAACATGAAGTAAGTAACATAGAATGCAGAGTATTACCCGATATATGATATGAAGTTAGCTGTTGTAGTTCATGCTCTTAAGACACGGCGTCACTATCTTTATGATATGACGATAGATTATCACCCTGGAAATACGAATGTGGTAGCAGATGCTTTGAGCATAATGTTAAGTTCAACACTTGATGCATTCTCTATGGCCTGTTTCAAGAAAGACATGCTAGTAGAAATGTGAAAGTTGAACTTAGACTTAGGGGTGACAGAGCAGAGTGGGTTGATTGCACAAATGCAAGTCAACCCTACTTTTTATGATCAGATCAAGAAACTACAACAGGGTGACAGTGAGTTACACCAAATCATGCATAATATGACAAAGGGAAAGAGAACAGAGTTCAGGTTTTCAGATGATGGTGTATTGTTTTACCATGACAGGTTGTGTGTATCTCGAGACAGTGATTTGAAAGAAAAGATTCTTGAGGAGGCACATGCATCGATGTATGCTATACATCCAGGCAACACTAAGATGTACATGAATCTCAAGGAGTTGTACCGGTGACCTGGTATGAAGAGGGATGTAGCTGAGTATGTGGTTAAGTGCAGAGTGTGTCAGCAGGTTAAGGCTGAGCACCAGAAACCTACAGGTACCTGCCAATCTTTTCTTACACCAGAATAGAAATGGGAACATATCACAATAGATTTTGTGATAGGGTTGCCCAGGACACCTAGAGGTTGTGACTCGATATGAGTGATGGTGGATAGACTAATTAAGTCTGCTCACTATCTTCATATTAAGTCAACCTTTGATGTCCCAAAGTTGGTTAAGATATATATGGATGAGATACTCAGGTTGCATGGTACCCCAATTTCAATTATATCTGATAGAGATCCTAAATTCACATCCAGATTTTGGAATCAGTTGCATCGTGCTTCGAGCACAAAGTTGAGATTCTGTACAACTTTCCATGCACATACTAACGGTCAGTCAGAAAGGGTCATTCAGATTCTTGAGGACATGCTGAAGGCAGTAGAAAGCTGCATAGGATAGGCAGAAGAGTTATGTTGAGATGAGACGTTAACCTCTTAGAGTTTGAGGTTAGTGATGAAGTGTATTTGAAAGTTTCACCATGAAGAAGAGTGTTGAGGTTTGGTAAGAGAGGCAAATTGACTTCTAGGTTTATGGGTCCGTATCCTATCATTGTGAGGATTGGACCTGTAGCCTATTGGTTGGAATTGCCATCTGAATTGGCTAAGTTACATGATATGTTTCATGTATCGATGTTGAAGAAGTGTTATCCTGGTTCAGAGAAGATAGTGGATCTATAATCTGCTCAGCACAGACCAGATGTATCCTATGTTGAGGGACCAATTCAGATAGTTGATCGAAGGATCAAGGAACTCAAGAATCGTGAGATATCATTAATGAAGGTTTTGTGGAGGAATCATAACCTAGAGGAAGCTACGTGGGAGCTTGAATCTGAGATGCGTAACAAGTTTCCTTTTCTCTTTTAGGAATTTCGGGACAAAATTCTTATAAGGGAGGGAGATTGTTATGACCTGTTCCAAAGCTTATTGGTAAGTTTTATAATTTGAGCCTAATTAAAGTTAGTTGAGTTAACTTATGTACTTATGATGTGGTTAGTGAATCATTAACTTGATTTAGTTGAATTAAGCACATAAGATCAATTAGTGCATAATTAAGATGATTAATTTGAGTAAAGTGATGATTGGATGCAATTTGAAACTTTGAACCAGTGAACTAGTAAATTTAACATAATATATTGCTTTGAGGGCGTAGAGAATTTTGTGCTTGAAATATTGCAAGAAAAATCGATCAATTCGGACCCCCGAGGCCATAGCTATGGCATTTTTGAGAATGTTGGACTTGAGATGCAATTTTTCCAAACTTTCACCCCTTTAGTGGGTCGGTTGATTTTTCTTTTCCTGTAACTTATCTTCTTTTCTTTCCCACCCGATAGAACAGGAGAAGCGGCACACAGCGCCGACAGAGCATAAGTAAGGGGGGAGCCGCGAGAGGGCGATCTAGGGTGGCTTAGGGCAGATTAACTAGCCTTGACCTCCGTTGACCTCCGTCCTCCATCCCTCCACCTTCCCTACCTCCTCCCATGCCCATCCGCAGCGCCGGCCAGCTGAGCAGCGCCGACGGCCAGAAGTAACAGCTGCAGCTGCAGCGGCACCCTAACAACTTCCCAACCTTCTGAAGCTGTTGCAGCCGGCCAGTAGTTCGTGGAGCCGACTAAGGGCCCCTTGGCTCGGGAAAATGCCTCCAACTATCAAGGATCAACGAGCCATCCTGTTCCGCCCAAACCCGCAACCTGACCTCCATGGCCAAGCAGCCGATTTGCAGCAACAAGCTGCTGCGTACGGCAGTGGCCAGGGAGCCCGATTAGGCCGCGACAAACACAAGGAATGTCAGCCAACTTTGGCCGTGAAGCCAGACCACAAATCCGCAGCCTCCCAAGCCTCGAGCAGCTCCTAGCCGATCTCTCCTCCAAGCTGATCGTTCCTGCGTTGAGCTGCAGTAAGCGGCAGATTTATTTTGGGCAAATCCAAGGTTGAAGATGACTTGCGTGTGCCCAAAAACTGGTATCTGGACGCAATTCCACACGAATCCGGACATCCCGAATAGCTGTGAGTAGGGTTTCATTTATTTATCATTAATAAACTCAGGCGTTTGAATACTTTCTGTTTTGTGCGTGAATTACGCTGATAACAGGCGTTATCAGGCGTCGGGCATCGTTTGGCGTCGCCCGACCTTTTTAGTTCATAAAATGCTTCTAGACACTGTTATATGATTAAATTTAGCATTTGAACAGTATGGATCGAATCAGTAGATTTATATGGTTCATTGGAACCTAAATTGCTCATTTGAATGTTGAAATTAGAAATTCATGTCTGAAAATGGTATGATTTGGGTATGAACCCAGACAATGAAGATTTCTGATAAATTATCAGATGTACGATTTCAAAGTTGATATGAATAAATAAAATATGCATGAAAACCCTAATTGCATATATCTTTTGACGTTAATATGTGTAAATTGATATTTACATGAAATGGCACATTTCTCTGAAATATTACCAGAAATTCTCAAGTATTGTTATTAAATTGTATTGTGATATGTAATTAACTCTTAATTGAGTTAAGTGATGCACAAACTAGGATTAGGGTTAATGTGCACGTTTTTCGAGAATTTCAGAGAATTGACAAATGTTACGTATGAATTCTCATATGTGAAGTAAATTACTCTTAGCAGTGCACTAAGATGTACAATTGAATGAATTCAATATGCATGTGCCAAATTGACTTGAGTTTGGGATATTTATGAATTTTAAATCTGCCTGCATGCATGATATAAGGATAGGGTGTTGCCATGTGATAAGTGAATGAGGTAACTGAAACCCTAAGGATAGGGTGTTCAATGAATCATGTTATGGTAATATGAAAGGTCTCGACATGAGATGTTGTGATACTTAACTCTTGAATTGTATGATTCTAGTGCATTTAACTTTATATGCTTGTTCTCTCTGAGTTGATATCTACATACTGCAGGGCTTCTTATTTTAAATACATATCTCGTAAATTGCAGGTGATGAGATATGACATGCCCTAGAAAGGGATGTTACTGAGACATGATATATGTTGAATACATGAGTTATGATGTTTCTTATGATATGATATGGCAGGCCGTGTGAGCCTTGTGAGAAATGTTAAATGAGTTATGATTCCTGTTTAAAATGTACCTATAATGTTAATGTTAGACTTAGGTGCCCTGAACACCGTAGAACCCCTTTGAGAGGTCTGCACCTTAGGGGTGAAACTCGTGTCCAACATCAACCGGTTGAGTAATTCTGGTGGCACGAGGGTTGATAGGGTTATCCAACACCAACCGGTTGAGTAATTCTGGTGGTAACCCAGTGTTGACTCCCTGCGCCTGTGTGCTCAGGTTAGAGGAGGAGTCCAGAGCACTCATGGTGAGTGCAGAGCAGGCCAGAGAGCCTGTGGGTCAGGCCGGAGAGCCTGTGGGTCCTGTAGCAGACCAGGACGGAAAGTCAGACTTAGCATTTCCCGGGTGTGTCGCTAAGTCTTGTACGGTGTGGCCGTAGTGCACTGCGAGTCTCTATGCAGAGTAACCTGCATAGATCAGGGAATAAGCTAAAATATGATCATATAGGTTCACAGAGTTCCTTATAAATGAAAGAGTTAAGGAAGACTAGAGCATAGTCTTCTAGTAGTTATTCTTTGGATGCAATATTTACATTCTTTGTTATTTCAATTATATTGTTTTAGAACTGCTCAGTGTAGTATTTCTTGTATATTAATATGAATAATAAACTTGACGAGTTGTTTAGTGATAGTTAAATGAAAAACTATTCACTGAGCGAGTAGGCTCATCCCTCTACTCAAACATTTTCAGGTCAACATCAACAACATGATTCAGAAGGATCTTTTCATCCTAACGCTTAATCTATAGAAGGTATATGTAGTTAGTTTAGTTAGATAGTGGTCTCTTAGTCCTTTCCCCTCGGTCCTTGGGACATGGTGTGGGTGATAGAGAGTGTGTATGTGGAATGTGTATAAAGATGTAAATTAACTGTTATGTTTACTTTCTGTTAAACAATGTTACATGTTGTAAACTCTGTTTACGTACTCTAGCCAGTTTAATTGAAATGCTTCCGCAATAGTTTATTTTGTTTTAGTTTACAGCAATAATCCAGATATCATTACGAGGTTTAAAAAAAAGTTCTCAGTGATTTGTTATGTGATAATCCCTCCGTCGCGCCCTAATCTCGTGGTTAGTGGTTAGTGTGAGATCGGGGTGTGACAAGAAGACTAGGGTTAGGTGTAGCTCTAGTGAGATTGGCCAAATCTAGGTTTCTAGGGTAAGTGATAGTGGACAATTGAGGGTTGAGGGTAGAGATGGGAGTGGAGATGAAGGGGTTTAACCTCATGCCACTAGCCACTCTAGCCTTTAGAAGGCCCTAGGCAATTGCATCACTCTCACTTACACTAGCCACTTAAATCTCACACTCATTTGTAGGAGGGATGTGTATGTAGGAACAAAGGGGGCTAGCTAGGGATCCACTAATTGGACCTAGGAGCCATTCCTAAGATTGCCACATACACCCCAATTCCTCCTAGAAATGAAGTGTCATCAAAAACCTCAAAACAAGCAATTCATACAAGAAGCACAAATCACATGCAATAAGATAGGAAAAGAGATGGAAGCAAGAAGTAATCATTATAAATATGAATCAAGTTCATTACAAGAATTTATCCCCCAACCTGGTATCAAAGTAACATTTTAATCCCCAACAGCCCACCACAAGGGGGCTTAGCTAGACATAATCAAGAAAACAGGAAAAGAAAGGGGTAGAAGAAGTAGGGACTCCATGAAGCTTGATGTAGAAGCCTCCTTCTTCACCTCCAAGCTTGCTGTAGACATCCTCCCTCCACCAAGGGTGCATGAAAATGGTGGAATGGATGGATAGAAACCTAGAGAAGCTAGGTTTGTATGGTGGAAATGTTGGGTTTTAGGGGAGACAGAGAAGGCAGCGGAAACAATAATTTTCTCCCCAAACCCATACCGAGGAAACGCGTCAACGTCTATATAATAGGAAAGGATGGTTTGTGGAATCATACCTTGTCCTGAGGCTTGCTCGGAGACAATACCTCGTGCCTTGCGTGGTCTTCGACTCCGGTCTTGGACGGCGTCTGTGCAGCTCCTGGTCGCACCGGGACTGACTCCTCCTCCTCCTACCGGACTGTCAGATGACAGTTGTCCTCCTGAGCGGCAGTGACCTCCCGCCTCTGTAGTAGTCCACACGGACCACCTGGAACTCCACACTCCTTGTCCCACAAGGAAGTGGAAGGAGTCGCACCCTCCTGTTGACGTACTAGTCGCCAACATACTCTCTTGCTACCAGTTGCAACTGCAGTTGTCCTTCCCTTGCTGCACCTCCCTTTTACGGGAAGCACTTGCTCGGGATCTCTCACGGTTACCAAAACCAGAGAGAACGACAACTTCGCAAAGCAACCGGCTTGCATTGAGTTGTACTTTGAGAAGCCCCCAATACCCCTATATATATAGGCGGGTCATGGGACAGGGTTCTCTGTGTCCGGCAATATGGGACTAAAGCAGGAGTAGAAGGGTTCGAGAATTTTCCACAAAAAGAAACCAGTTCGCAACTTGAAATGATTAGTTCACAACTGAACCGATCGGTTCGGCCATTGAGCCGATCGGTTGGACCTGAGCCGATCGTTTGGGGCACTCCAACCGATCGGTTGGTGCCCTGAACTGATCGGTTCATAGTCCTAATCCGGCTCAAAAGGACTTTCCTTGTTTCGTTCCCAATTGGTATCGAATACCAATGTTATTCCCAATCGAATTGGGCAATTTGAAACCAAAGGAAAATTTTTGCCGACATGACTTTTCCCAACTGGTCGGTTGCACCAGTTGAGCCGATCAGTTCAACCCTTGAACCGGTCGTTTCAACCTAGGAATGAGCCGATCGGCATGGACACTCCAGCCGACCAGTTCAACAACCTCAGCCGACCGGTTCATCACATGAACCGATCGGTTGGGAGCACAGGTTGGGCAAAATCAGTCAATTGCGATTTCAATCAATCCGATACTCCAATCAATGCGTCCAACACCTTGAACCATATGATACTGAGCTATCTACTGATTGAGTGTTTAATTGAACTACTAAACTCCTTTAGTAATCAATCTAAATGTTGCTTGTGGACAAAACTCCTCTTCCAGGTTAAATCCTATGTGTGTGACCCTGCAGGTCCATTTCACGTTGGCAGTGAAAGTCCATAACACTTATGACTTCACAAGCAAAGAGCGGTGCCTAGTCACACATCAGTGCTACCCAAGTGAAAGTAGAAAGTTGGAGAACAACTTTCATCCTACAATCCGTGAATGGTGTTACAGTGAATGTATAATTCCTTTGTCACTGATATCCCGAATGAACTCGAGGCATGGAACAGTCATCCTGTCAACGTTCATTCACTTTCTTGATCTCAGAGTAGATTGAAGGAGATATGTATGACATCAATATCACATACTGATTCACACATGCGTGCGCACGCCTATCTCAATCCTACTCATCAAGTGGCCTTGGATATTCAACTCCCTCAGGAGGGACAAATCCCATATCTATCACTCACCCCTCAAAAGCCCCATGTGTCAAAGCCACCCAATCATCACCTTTATAACAACCCATGTTTCAGGACTACGTTTGATGATGTCAAAGTGTGCCCAACGACATGTGTTGAGTGTAGTGATTTCAGGTCTAAGAATCACACTCACCACCATCACTGTGAGTACTGACTGTGACTACCATCTCATGGTTCCATGTGTCAAACTCACGGTGGGTCTGTCCGGTACCTTGTTCTCTAACAAGTACCTATGTGTTTGGTTTGATATCTCTATATCATGACTAATGAGATTCTGTCATCAACCAACACCACAATCTAGTCTTGTGTGTCATTACTATCTATCTACCTTCCACAATGACATCCGACTAGGGACATAACAAGAATGTACAAACTCTTAGCATTCGTATGATCTCATCGTTCAGGTCCTTAACCTGAAAGCATACGTCATTAAGTACTGTCATTCTCTAGACATTCAATCTGTTCTATCACTATCTCATATGACTGAACCAGAAAGAATTGGAAGCTTGCCTTTGATGCTTATCAAACCAATCTTAATGTATCCCACCAATCATCCCATGATTGGCTCTCAGGGCATACATACCAACAGACTCCCACTTGCACTGCGAGCCAATCACCCTTGAATCATATTCATAGTGATCTTCAAACATGTTCCACATGTTACTGTGCTCTAGTGCGAACATAGTGAGTAATGGCAACACCTTGCCAAAGTCAGTATAAATTGCATGTCTCACATCTCTTCATTGTACGTCACACGTATGAGATGGAGTTGTCGTAATATGCGATCTAGTATTCCTTTGCTAACCTTTAGCCACATTGCATGATCAAGGATTCCAGACTTGTCATCAATGACCAGAATATCTATAAGTTCATCTCATGAACTTCCAGATCCATATAGTATCCACTGTTGTTCTCTAACACACGGATACTCGGCATTTCCCTTTTAAATGGTTTTATTGGAACACTTCCAATTATCAACAAACTTTCACTTTTATATATCCTATATATATTTTGCGATTTATTTTATGTCCTTTCGGAAGTTCACATCAATGTAACTCTTTACATAGAACTCTTCCTTATCTCCATAGAACTAGTACTTCCCAAGTACTTATCAAGTTCTTATGGTATTCCAGTAACCCTTACTGGAAGTAGACAGACATCCACTCGTCATGTCCTACATACGAGTTATCAGGATGAGCACATCATATTGCTATGTCCTACATACAAGATGATGAATGCATTTTATTCTTGACATGTCATACATGCAAGACAATGGGCTGATTGCATACATGATAGATCCATATCTATTCTTAGTGTTCCCATTCTTCATAAGAATTGGACACTTGGCCTTGGGATACTAATATCCATATAACATGGACAAGTTTTCTCCCACTGAATCTGTGCATACTGAACCCTTCAGTACAGATTGCCAATGTATGCTCTCTCTTTTCCAGGTCAAGAGATTTGTTGAGAACTATCTCTATAGATCTCTATTCCTATCATATAGGAAACATCTCTATCTTCCTTAAAGATAATTTCCACTTTTGGATTTCCATTCTAGAACAATTCCATTTCACATCCATATGTGGAATGTGAATAGGCTCCCACTAAATCACAGATCCTTCTTTATCTTTGACATATCAGTCAAACCCTTTGACTATATCATCAAAGTAAAGATCCAATTTTGAGTTGCTTATACTCAATCAATCACATTAATTAGTCCATTGTAACTTATAGACTTCATTTGCATTAGTGGATTCATAAACCTTATAGGTTGTGTCACGTACACATCCTTGTTTTATTCCTCATAGGAATGCGGTTTTAGTATCCATATGCCAAATGTTTCAGTCATTAAGTTGCAATCAACAAGCATCATCCTTCTCAAAATGTTATCCATGTGCCTTAACACTTAAGACTCATTTGCACTTATGGATTTCATCCAATGAGTGCTACCATCAAGGTCATACCTTATGGTTCACATGGATGTCATTTAGGATGTAATGGTCTTATACCATAACTCAAAATCTGATTCCTCATATTCATCTAGATAGTTGACTCATCATATGAACAACTCATCACATAGATAATTGAGGTGTATCTATCAAGAATATAAGAATTCACAACCCTTGTGATTCTTAATGTCCTTTATTAGTGTGGGGTATTCTTTTATTAAGAAGAATTCAGTTATTTGATAATCATTCTCTAACTCCTTAGAGTATGATTCCTTCTTGATTCAGACATCACCATGCCTTAATCATGAGTTCACTATGATACACTATCATAATCACTCATAAGGATCTCAAACATTTGGTTCAAGTATTTCATTCATTGATCTCATCAAGAATTAACACTTTACCAAATTTGTACTTCATCTATGATAATCTTAAACACTTCAAGATATTC
The DNA here is from genome assembly GCA_963693085.1 of Alisma plantago-aquatica. Lineage (NCBI taxonomy): Eukaryota > Viridiplantae > Streptophyta > Magnoliopsida > Alismatales > Alismataceae > Alisma > Alisma plantago-aquatica. The sequence continues at coordinate 58,770,444 of OY856409.1, forward strand.
ATATTGGTATTTCTCTAAACACCATTTGAAGTATTAGCATTTGTTCCAATAGGTGTGTAAATACATCACATGTATTATACCTAATAGGACAATCATTCTCCCACTACCATTAGTGAAGATTGATTAATCATGTACAAGAGATTCATGTCTCTTACTGGTTCTCTAACCAAAAGAGTCTAGATTTATCCATCATATGGAAACTAGAAATGAATTTCTCATGATTGATGCTAATTTGATTGTTTGAGTTATCTATAACTTTTAGGTATCATTTTATCTTATGCATATCAAATACCACAAGATAAGCAAGGCATTGCCACAAAGATTATATCTTTAAGATTGAAACATCAACTTTATTAATTGCCATCATTGTCATACAATATGCAATAATAAAGTGTTTCTATCTATTGGCAATATATGAAATAGCAGTTCTCAACTCTATTTTGTGCCCTTTAGGCTGAAATAAACTGAAAGATACTCCTATCTATGGCAGCAACACTTGCTCCAATGATGGGTATTTCTTTCTTGGTCCTTTCACAAAGGCCATCACTTCTTTGTGGATATTGCATATCATATATGACATATCCATATCTTGGTATCATATACCTCATATAAAGAAGCGGTTCATTTCCTGATACCTTAGGTGGAAGTCTCCATCCCCTCCTTCATCTTCTTTTGTTCTTCCAGATATAGAGGGCAATCCCTCATACACCCTTTCCCCATGTGCCTTGAGGCTGAAGACGGCTTGGATTTCTGGCCAGCATCAGAACACTTCTTAGCTTTGCCCTTGTCCTTGCCCTTAAGAATTACCTTTTCTTTGATCACATCAAAGACTATGGTTTGTCTTTCTTCATCTTTGCCTCTACTATCCTCAACATGTCCAACAACTCTGTCAACGCTTGTCAAAGTTGTTCATGTTGTAGCTTATCATGAATTGTATGATCCTCGCAACATTTGTAGTATCATACCAATAGCCAACTCTTGGCTCAGAGGGAATCCTTCTTAGTCAGGTTTTTCCACATACCCAATCACATTGAGTGTGTGAATACCTTACTGGATCTCCTTCTGTCATGACATACTAGGACAGTGTCTTGGAGACATCATATGTCTCATGTTGTCTCTGCAACTCATAGTTAAGAGAACACAACATCAAGCACTCCTCATCAATGTCATCCTCGGTATGCTTCCATAAGCATACTTTCAGCCATTGATGTGGTGGGATCGAGTTCATCTGGTTCTGGTTAGGGGTGTAAACGGTGCGGGTACGGTGCGGGTATGACCATACCCAGAACCGTACCCAATTGTTTTTGCGGGTACGGGTACGGGTCCAGACCCGCATTTCTCAGTAGCCAGACCCGCACCATACCCGGAACCGCATATAATGCGGGTACACGGTGCGGTTCCAAGGGTATACGGTTCTGTGTAAATTTTTTTTTAAGCATTAAAATTGATGGTTGCACTTGTTTTTAAGCCCAAATTAATGTATACATTTACTGATGTTCGAAATTTTCAGCATATAAGCTGCTAGAGTAACCCAAAGCTGCTGTTTTGGGGGGCTTTGTGGACTTAAAATCATTCAAGTACCTACTTTTGGGCCAAAATCTTTATTAAAAAAACATGTGAGCTGCTAGAGTAACACAAAGCTGCTGTTTGGGATGCTTTGTGCACTTAAAAACCATTCAAGTACTTAATTTTTGGCCCAAAATCTTTACTAAAAAATCATATCATACACATATGGTTTAAGCACTAGAAAAACCCACTAATAGAACACAAAGAAACCGTAAAATGTATGAGTTGTGTGCTATAAACAGCCCAGCAATTTTCAACAATCAAATGCACATCGCCAACATTCATAACAATAAGGATGTTACATCAATATTACCACTCAATAATCAACTAGCAACTTCACAAAATACATCATGGCCAATTGTCTATTGCCAACATTAAGAAATTCACCAATAGTAGAATGAAATATTGTTCAATGATCAACGGGATTGTTAAAGATAGCTCAACACAGCAAAATACATCATGGCCAATTGTCTATTGCCAACATTCATAACAATAAGGTTGTTACATCAATTTTCAGCAATCAAATGCACATCGCCAAATGTAGAAAATGAATGGTTGTTCATCAAGATGACGTGATAAGGAAGAGTACAAAGCACCTACAAACAAAATGTAAACAATTTATCAATATAAATAAACAAGTATAAAGATTATTGTGGGCATAACATGTGAAAAACTTAAACTTAAAATTAACATACCAATCATTCCATCTCTATGACGACAACATACCCAAGTTCTTGCTCATCTTCCAAATCATTTCTTACAGAACCTAGCATTGCACCTCCACAATCTTGTCCTACAAAAGAATTATAAAGTAAGAATTGCTTCAATAGTCTTTGCAATAAGTTAAAATAGTTTTAATCTACATACCACGCATATTACTTCTCATCCAATCTTGGGCACATATGAGAGCTTCCACTGTGTTTGGCTTTAGAGAACTCCTATATTGATCAAGAACTCTTCCACCTGTGCTAAATGCAGCCTCAGATGCAACAGTGGAGACAGGAATAGCCAAAATATCTCGTGCCATTCTTGCAACAACTGGGTACTTTGCACAATTGAGCTTCCACCATTGTAAAATATCAAAAGTATCAACCAAACTATCTCCACCTATTTGTTTGGGTTGAATAGCCTCTTCAAGATACAAGTCTAAATCAGTCCTAGTTGGTTGTGTGGCTTGTACCTTTTGTAGATGGTTATCAAATCTCCCTAAAATCTTCAACAAGCCCCCTACTACTCGGCTTTTGATGCCCCGATGTATCATTTAAGCATCCAACCCTATCACATGTGCTATCAATGTATTCGAAGTTTGTTCCACCCATTTTAGGTCTAAGAATCACACTCACCACCATCACTGTGAGTACTGACTGTGACTACCATCTCATGGTTCCATGTGTCAAACTCACGGTGGGTCTGTCCGGTACCTTGTTCTCTAACAAGTACCTATGTGTTTGGTTTGATATCTCTATATCATGACTAATGAGATTCTGTCATCAACCAACACCACAACCTAGTCTTGTGTGTCATTGCTGTCTATCTACCTTCCACAATGACATCCGACTAGGGACATAACAAGAATGTACAAACTCTTAGCATCCGTATGATCTCATCGTTCAGGTCCTTAACCTGAAAGCATACGTCATTGAGTACTGTAATTCTCTAGACATTCAATCTGTTCTATCACTATCTCATATGACTGAACCAGAAAGAATTGAAAGCTTGCCTTTGATGCTTATCAAACCAATCTTAATGTATCCCACCAATCATCCCATGATTGGCTCTCAGGGCATACATACCAACAGGAAATGAGTGGAAAGTGGGTGGAAATGGGATTAAATGCAAGGAAGTAGGTGGATGGGAGTAATGGAGGCAAGGGAGCAGCTGGGGGAAGCTAGGAGGTGTTCTCTCTCAAGCCCTAGAAGCAACTAGTGCTTATATAGGAGCTAGGGCTAAGTGGGGGTAGAATAGGAAAAACAGTGAAAAGTTGTACATGGTAGGTGATCACCACGGTCGTGGTGAGTGTGCCACGACCGTGGTGAGGGTAGTGGGGTGGTGAACATGGTCCTAGGGTGAAGGAAGTGGTGAAAAATCAAAGTATGGTGGTGGCCACGGCCGTGGCGGAGTGCCACAGTCGTGGTGGGTAACATGCACCACGGCCGTGTGGCTTAACACGGCCATTTTAGAGGAGTTGGAGGTGACCGTGGGGAGGGGCCACGGGCGTCTTGATTGTCTTCGGCCACGGTCGTGGCTTGGAGGCAAATTCCTTGTTGGCGACTGACTTCTTGCAATTTAATTCCCACGACCGTGGCAGGGTGCCACGGCCGTGTTCTCTTCTCCTGACCACGACCGTGCTGATGGCCACGATCGTGTTGTCTTCAGTGACCGCCACGGTCGTGGGCGATCTATGGATTTCCCTGTTGCAACCTGTTGGAACTTGGCAATAAAGCCACGACCGTGGCATTGGGGCCACGGTCGTGGTGATGCTTGATTTCTTGATTTTGCTTCTTACTTTGTCAATTTCGGATGTCTTTGCTCGGGGATGATTCTTGGCCACTGGAGGTAGGTTGAGGGAGACTTTGGGGCCTTCTTTGGGTCCCTCCTTCTCTCTCTTCCATCTAAGCATGGTCCAAGTACCTGAAAAACAGTGCAAAGACCATCCATAAGCATATTTGCAATGATAATCATATTGGGGAGAATAACATGTAATTCTAATGCATTTGAATGTGATAAAAGTACAAAATGACACAAGATACAGCCCTAGAATAGGGTTGGATCAAGGCTGAGGCGGAGCCAGAACCACCAGGGGCAGAGGTAGGAACCGGGACAGCCTTCAGAAGGGTGGTTTCACTAATGCACACTCCTTTTCTAGCAACCGGGTAATGGAAGTCAGAAAAGAGTGATTTATCAGTGGCGAACTGGAAGAGACCACAGATCAGGGCTGGGTATGGAGGATGGGTGCTCTTGGTGTTCTTGCCGGTGTCAAAATAGGTCATATGGTGTAAGATGTAATGAGCCCATTTGACACCTATGTTGTTTAACAAACAATACATCATGACCGATGTGTTTTCCGCAATGTCCATTTGATTACGCTTGTGATGGATATTGCAGTTAATCACAAGGGCCAAGATGCGCCTCTGGAGGTCAAGGGAGGATGAGGGCAGGGTTGACCGCTTCTTGTAGGCCGCGTCGGGTTTCTTTAAAAACCGATGAATGTCCGGTAGCATCAATTCATGATGTTTATAGAAACCTTCTGGGTCAAGAAGATCGAAATACTCACCATAGTCCTTACGCCAAGTGTTGTTTTCTTCGTCTCCGACAAGATAGTAGTTGAAAGTTTCCTCGGAGAGTTGAAAATGACGACCGGCGATCATCGATGTAAGAACTACTTCAGTATTCGGCGGGGGAACAAGCGAATCATAGTTCCAATGCAGATTTGCATAGAACTCGTGAACTGCTTTTGTGCTAGATAACTGATTATTGAAGCAGTCATGTTGGATTGCTAGGGCGGATAAGTGGTGTGTGGCAAGAAGCCTCAAAACAGAGGTGATACACTCTTGAAAATGATTTGCATCAACTAAGGGGCGAAAAGGAAAAGGAGATCCTAGAAGAAGATCCTTATACCGATTTACCGCCTCAATAGACACAAAAGAGGTGTTATCAAAAGGAATCAAGCGATTTACAGAGGAGGAAGCTGGAGCATTGCTAGGGGTGGCACGTTTTCTCCTATGGGAAGCCATGGAAATGAAAACAAGAAGAGAAACCATGCACACAAGCAAGACAAACCTGAAAAGCCGAAGAAGACACACCACAGACGCCCGGGAAGGTCAAGAACAGGTTGCTAAAACGTCCTAGGGTTAGGAATGGGAGAGGGTTAGGGCTTGGGTTGAGAGCACGGGCTAGGAGATGAGGAATCAATCGGCTATTTTCTAGTTGCAAGGGAAAATAGTCGGCCGATCCTGAGTTTTAAGTTGGCGCTGCCCGTCGATCGGTCGAGTTCTGAGGGTGTACAACTCGACCGAACGGTCCACTGAAGACAAGCTCTCGGCTCCTGATCGGTCGAGTTTTCCAGGGTGGAAACTCGACCGAAGGTCAACCTGACCTAGCAGTCTAAATCTTAGATTCTAGCCATATACATGCCGATTAAATTTATTTTTCCATTCTATTATGCATAATTAACATACCTAGGCACATTTTGCTCATCATTGGGCACTATTTAGCGATAAAACGTGAAATTTGATAAAACCCAAAAACAAGCATAAAACTAAGCATGTTGATAGACAAATTAAGCACAAACAAGCATGTATATGAGCAACATAAGGTGAAGATTGACATGAGCAAGCATATAGGAGAGAGACCACTAGCTAGATCACATAGCAATATCATTTAAATCAACAATGAGCAGTTTAGATCGAATAAAATTAAATTGATCACATAGCTAGAGGTTTTGTAAAAATGTCCGCCAACTGATTTTCCGTATCCACATGTGTGATATAGATGTCTTTCTTTGCAATGTGGTCACGAAGAAAATGATGGCGAACCTCTATATGCTTGGCTCTACTATGCAATATAGGATTATAAGATAGATTAATTGCACTAGTATTGTCATAAAAGACAGGAGAAGCATCAAAAAATATGTTAAAGTCTTGGAGCATTTGCTTCATCCATAGGACCTGTGCACAACAACTCCCGGCTGCAATGTATTCAACTTCAGTAGTTGATAATGCCACTGCGCTTTGTTTCTTAGAGAACCAAGACACTAAGCATGGTCCTAGGAGGAAGCAAGTGCCACTTGTGCACTTTCTATCAATCAAACACCCTGCATAATCCACATCACTATATGCTCTAAGAGTAAAATCCCTTGATTTAGGATACCATAGACCAAAATTTTGGGTTTTGGCTAAGTACCTCAAAATTCTCTTAACAGCAGTGAGATGCGACTTCTTAGGGCAAGATTTAAAGCGAGTGCACAAGCCAACACTAAACATAATATAAGGTCTAGAGGCAGTTAAATAAAGTAAACTTCCAATCATACCTCTATAGAGCTTCTCATCTACCTTTTCACCTTCTTCATCTTTGTCAAGTTTGGCGGTGTTTGGCATGGGTGTATCCATCGGCTTCATATTCTCCATCCCAAAGCGCTTGAGTAGTTCAATTGTGTATTTGCCTTGGTTGATGAAGTTTCCTTCCTTTATTTGTTTGATTTGAAAGCTGAGGAAGAAGGTCAATTCACCCATCATGCTCATTTCAAATTCATTCTGCATAAGAGAACTAAACTCCTTGCAAAGATCAAGATCAGTCCCGCCAAAAATGATATCATCAACATATATTTGAATTATAAGAAAATGGTTAGAAGTGTGTTTTATAAACAAGGTAGAATCAACTTTGCCCATGACATACCCATTATCTAACAAAACGTTCTTTAATTTCTCATACCAACCTCGAGGTGCTTATTTGAGTCCATAGAGAGCTTTTTGCAACAAATAAACATGATTGGGTAATTTGTCATTTTCAAAGCCCAGAGGTTGAGCAACAAATACTTCCTCCTTGATTGTACCATTCAAAAACACACTTTTAACATCCATTTGATATAACAAGAAATTTTTATAGCTAGCAAAGGCAAGTAGCATACGAATAGATTCTAATCTAGTAATAGGAGCATAAGTTTCATCAAAATCAATACCTTCCTGTTGGTTGTATCCTTGTGCTACTAACCTTGCTTTGTTTCTTACCACTTTTCCATGCTCATCTAGCTTGTTGCGGTAGACCCATTTGGTGCCAATGATTTTTCTATCACTTGGTCTTGGCACTAAGGTCCACACGCGATTCTTCTCGAATTGCTCTAGCTCTTCTTGCATGGCAAGGATCCACTCATCATCACCAAGGGCTTCTTTGATGTTCTTTAGCTCTAGTTGAGAGATGAAGGCGCTATCTGCTTGTTCTTTGTTGTGAGAAGCTCGTGTCCTCACTCTCTCAAATGAGTTGCCAATGATCAACTCCTTGGGGTGATTCTTTACAAAGCGGGGAGTGGGATCCTTCTTTTCTTCTTCTTTTTCTTCTTCAATCACCTGCTTGCCTTTGTCCTTGATGTTGAGGTCTTTTAAGATAGGAATTATTTCATCTGCAACATCATCATCACCAATATGCTTGCCAATAACAGGGTTAGTTTCAATAAACTTAACATTGATAGATTCTTCAATTTTAGACAATTCAATGTTAAATACTCTATATGCCCTGCTAGTAGTGCTATAGCCTAGGAAGAAAGCCTTATAGGATTTCAGATCAAACTTGTCGAGAGAATCCTTCGTGTTTAAAACAAAACAAGGACATCTGAAAACATGAAAGAAATCAATGGACGGCTTCCTACCACGCCATAGTTCATAGGGGGTTTTCTTGAAAGTCGGATGTGTAAAAACTCAGTTTTGCACAAAACATGACGTGCTAACGGCTTCAACCCAAAACTTCTTAGGAGTGTCATACTCAAGAAGCATGGTCCTAGCCATCTCTTGTAGCAACCTATTCTTCCTCTCAACAACCCCATTTTGTTGAGGTGTGCGAGGAGAAGAGAAATTGTGCGAGTAACCCGATTTTTCACAAAAACACTCAAAAAGATCATTTTCAAACTCTCCCCCATGATCACTGCGGATAGAAACAATATGGCAAGAAGCTTCATTTTCAACCCATTTACAAAAGCTCGAGAAATCATCAAGAGTATCGCTTTTAGAAATGAGAAAGGAAGTCCAAGTATATCTAGAGAAATCATCAACAATAACAAGACAATACTTGGAGCCACGAAGCGTTTGAGTTCTCATTGGTCCGAATAGATCAATATGAAGAAGTTCAAGAACTTTCTTGGTACTCATGACTCCTTTGGATTTGAAGGAGGATTTGGTTTGTTTCCCTTGTGTACAAGGTTGCATTCCTCATCCTTATCAAAATCCAATTTAGGAAGTCCTCGAACCAAGTCTTTTTTGTTCAACTTCTTCATTTGATGCAAATTCACATGACCCAAACGACGATGCCAAAGAGAAAGATCATTTTTATCCACAACTAAGCATCTATTTAGTATGTGCTTAAGAGCATCGAGAACAATAACATAAATATTACCATTTCTAGTTCCCTTATATATAACATTGTAGGAGAGGGAATCTAGAAGCAAGCATTCTAAAATAGTAAATAACACAAGATAACCATTATCACATAATTGGCTAACACTAATTAAATTGTGATGTGGGCCATCAACAAGCAATACATTTTTAATACATAATTCATTGCCTACATCACCCTCACCTATAACCTTACCCTTCTTGTTGTCCCCGAAGGTTACCGATCCTCCTTTCTTTTTCACAAATTTGCTGAAATGGCTGATTTCTCCAGTCATATGCTTAGAGCAGCCACTATCAACAATCCATTTCTTTTTAACCTGCAAGAAAAGAGGATGTCAGAACCCAACTCAAACTTTGGGGTCCGGGGTTAGCTTGGGGACCCGTTTCATCTTTGGGTTGGTCCCCTTGGGCTTGTAAGGACAATAGGTAGAATAATGGTCATCACATTTGCAATGAATACAAACCATAGGGTTTTTAGAGCCGGAAGACTCTCCATTGAAAATTGGAGGTTCAACATTCTTCTTCTTACCCTTCTTCTTATTACCTTTGGGAGCAGTCCCATTATATCCTAAACCACTAGTACCAACTTGTTTGGTAGAGTGCTCTAGGACATCATTTAGGGATTTCTTTCCCGAAAGAAACCTTTGCAAAGTAGATCTTAATTTAGCATTATCATTACTAAGATTTACAACAGTAGTAGATAGACTAGCAATATCTTCTCTAGTATGCAAAAGGTCAGCCTCAAGACAGAGGGCTTTAGTAAGAAGAGAATCTTTTTTTAGAGTTAAGCTAGCAACTTCATTTCTAGGCAAAATAGGTCTAGAAGATAAATCATTAATTTGAGCAAGCAATTTTGTATTTTCAGATTTAAGAACAACTATCTCTCTTTGATAGGCATAGATTTGTTCTCTCCTATCATCATCAATAAGCTTGAGTTCTACATTTTCAGTTTTAAAAGTATCAAGCTCATCTAGGCACTTTTGGTTTTCTATCTTAAGATTTTCAATATTTTTAAGATATGTACCATTCTCAACCTCTACTCCATTGTATTGAAGTTTAAGGTCAAGATATTTCCTTTGCAAGGATTCTATGCTATCAAGATGTAATTTTTCATTTTCATCAAGAATGTCAATTTTTGCATAAAGATCATCAACTATTTTGCCTAATCTTTTCCTATTAGATTTACATTTAGCAAAAGATGATTGGCATTCATTAAGCATATCAACGAGAGTTTCCTTAGATATCTCAAGTAAATTAACATCACTAACCTTACTTACCTCACTTACCTCAATTACATCTTCACTAGTTGAGGCCATGAGGGCAAGATGGCATTCTCCATCTTCGGAACTTGAGGAGCTTGAAGAAGACTCCTCCCATGCCGCGTGAGCTGCATCTTTAGATCTTTTCTCCTTCTTGTCTTTCTTCTTGTACTTTGCTTCTCTTTTGTACTTGTCATCCCTCTTGTGGCCGCTCTTATGATGGCTCTTCTTGGCCTTTGGGCAGTCACTCTTGTAGTGGCCTTTTTGACCACACTCGTAGCACCTAGGAGTTGAGGAGGAGGGCTTGCTCTTGAAGTGTTTCCCTTTTGAGTAGTTGGCTTCATGATCATTGACACCTTCATCTTCACTTGAGGAAGGGCAGGGAGACTTCATGGCAAGTTGTTGTTGTCGGACCATTTCTTCAATTTGAGCTTTGAAGGCTGTGTCCTTTATCTTCTTTGATTCCTTCTCTTCTCTTTTCTCCTTTTCTTCTTGCTTGTCGAGCCTAGGTTCATGGGCTTGGAGGTTACCAACCAGCTCCTCGGTTGACAACTCGCTTAGCTTGTAAACTTCTTCAATTGAAGTGACCTTTGGCTCCCATCTCTTTGGAAGAGATCTCAAGATTTTGGCATTGATTGTACCTCTATCCATGACACTCCCAAGAGCTGCAAGGCTGTTCAAGATGACGTTTAGCCTTGTGTACATATCCGCCACTCTTTCATTCTTCCCCATCTTGAAGTTCTCAAGAAGACCACCAAGCATGCATACTTTGGCCTCCTTGACTTGCTCGGTCCCTTCATAGGTGACACACAACTTGTGCCATATCTCATGCGCCGTGTCCCAAGAAGAGATCCGGTTGAACTCGGATGGAGTAAGGGCGACGTAGATGATGCTCACGGCTTTGGCGTTGAGTTGAGCACGCTTCATCTCATCTTCTGTCCATGTGGTGATGTCCCCTTTTGGATCTTCATACTTGATATGGACAATCTTCCACATTTCGTAGCTCACCCCTTGTAGGTAGAATTGCATTCTCCTCTTCCAATATAGGAAGTTTGTGCCGTCGAAGACCGGGGGTCTCATTGAGAAGCTTCCTTCAAGGTTGACTGACCCAAGAGCTGAATCGCCCATCTTCTCCTACTTGTTGAAGTAGCTTGGAGAAGACCTGCTCTGATACCACTTGTTGGATCAATGGGCTCTAGAGGGGGGGTGAATAGAGCTACACACACTTCACAAAATCAATTAGACCACCAATTTAATCGTAGTGCAAAAACTAAAGCAAGCAACAATTTGATGTCCTATTCTAGCATACAAAGCAAGGATAAGAGATAATAAATGGCATGCACTTGGACAGGCGGTTTAGAGTGGTTCCACATCCTAAACTTAGGAGCGATGTCAGTCCACTACCTAGAGTTGGTTAGACTCTAGGATTTGCAACTTGGTTCTCTTATATATCACTATAAGATTACAAGATACATAAACCACACAACCAAGAGCTTAATTTCTCAAGCTAATATCTTCTACCTATCCAAGGACTTACCCACAAAGCAAGATTCTTCAGCCTTCTTCAAAGGACTTACCCAATCTTACCTTTGTCTTCAGCCTTGCAGGATTTACCTATCTCACTTGAGCTTTGCCTTGCACCTCTCCTTCACTTGGAGAGCTTCTCCACGTTTTCCCTTCACCAAGGGATCTGGAGCAATGAGCTATCTTCACTCCTGAAGATCAGCAACACATCTTCCCCTTCACTCGAAGAAGAACAACAACAACTCCTCTTTCACTTGGAGAAGTAGCTTCAATCAATCTTCAATGGGATTTGGAGGTAGGAAGAGAGAAAGGAGAGCTTTACATAACACAAAGGATATCTCTCATACACATGGACCTAACTCACTCTCACGAAATTGTCTTGAAGGTAGAGAGAGAAAGGGCTCAAGGGCTTGGAACACTCTCAACTAAGCTAGAACCAAGTTTGCAATGGAAGAGCAGCTTGGAATTAAGTCCAAGGGGTTCTATTTATAGTTGAGGGTGGCCCTTTAAGTTGTGGGACAATTGGATGCAAAAGTAGTCATTTTTTGTTCAAGAAAATGGCTCTATTTTTGCCCAAAACAATTCACCAACGGTCATATTACTTTTTCTGCAAATTCCGTACAGTGCAATCGGTCGAGTTTCAATGGGTGTAACTCGACCGATCAAGTAATAGGCAAACCGATATTCAAAGGATCGATCGAGTTTTTCTTGAGGAAACTCGACCGACCATTTCAACTGGAAATGGCCTGCTACCTGATCGGTCGAGTTCTGTGGGTACACAACTCGACCGATGCAATCTTCATAAAATCGACCAAGGTTGATCGGTCGAGTTTCAGGCTAGGGAAACTCGACCGACCAAGTGCCTGAAATTGATTTTCTAATTTGCAATAAAAGTGATTAGCACTTGGTGAATTTTGTCCCAAACATTTTTCTCTTCTAAGTTACAAGCCAATTCATCATTACAAGTGATTACATGGATGTTCTAAGGTCGTTTACATAGAAATCCTAAATTGCACACTCGTAGCCATTTTGGCTTGCACTTGGCCCATTCTAGGGCTTTGTATATATGATCCTTTTCATGTACCTAATGCCTGCAAACAATCTTAAACGCACATATTAGATACATATGAATGGAATGGTTAAGTCATTATCAAAATATAGGTAATGTATAACCTCTAGGTCAACACAAATTATATTATTTTTGGATGAAATTTTATAGGGAGCTAGATAAAATGCTCCTCTACAATTGCGAAAACAAATTTAAAAAATATTAGGAAGGGTGCGCGGGTAGCTACCCGCGTGGGTATTAAATAAATCCCAATATATATATATATATATATATGGCCTTCAGTACATATACATATATATATACATACATACATATATATATATATATATATATATATATATATGGCCAAAAGAATTGTGTACTTGAGTACATATAAAGTTGAGCATTCAGTTAATTCGATCGGTTACGGTTAATTTTATTCAATTAAATGGTGAATTTG
>OY856409.1:58788400-59098400 GCA_963693085.1 Alisma plantago-aquatica
TGGGATGAGTGTAAGTCACTCATCTAAGGACAACAAAATCGACGTACAAAACTAATTTGCAATACATGATTTTTGTCTCCTTTAGATGCACGACCTATAAGTGTCTAAATGAGCTGAAGTTTATTATATAGTATGTTCTTAAGATATTTAAGAAGATCAACAGTTTCATTTTTCAAAAAGTTACTTCATCTTTTAAAAAAGGGACCAGCGGAATTCGCCAACCCGGCTATTCCCTTGTCGGCTCTCTCTTTCTATGTATGTATGTATGGGATTAAGAGAGAAAGATTTCTCTCCCCCTCTCCCATAACCCGTGGCGGAGGCCGGTTGCCCGGGAGGGTGATAAATCAAGAGATACTTCTCCGTGTGATTTCGAACCCGGGTCCCTTCATTGGGGACCAGTGGGATTCGCCAACCAGGCTATTCCCTTGTCGGCTCTATGTATGTATGTATGTATGTATGTATGTATGTATGTATATATATGTGCATATATATATGTATATATATATTATTTTTACTGTTTTAAAGGAAAATAAAAATTACATTTGTATTTACAAAATGAGTCATGGTCGTCTCATTGCAATTATATATCTTCTTGTTACAAACATATCCATGGGTAAAAAATGTTAGTTACCCGTGCGGGTAGTGATATATATATATATATATATATATATATATATATATATATATATATATATATATATATATATATATATATATATATATATATATAGGGCGTTCATTTAATACCCACGCGGGTAACCTGGAATTCACTACCCGGCATCCAAAAAAGTAACTCTTCTGGTCAGGAAAGTAAACCTACTATTAAAAAAGTAACAATGCGACTGAAAAAGTAAATCCGTGAAAAATACACAACAGATATGTATATGACCGTATTTTTGAATCTGTTGTTGCAAACCTAACTATCTATGCATGAAACTTTACAGTTTGCAAGGTAAAGTAACCCTCTACATGATAAAAGTAAGAAACTAAAAAAAAAGAACCAAAATAGGGGGCGGGTATTAAAGATGGACCCCCCACACACACACACACACACACATATATATATATATATATATATATATATATATAGAGAGAGAGAGAGAGAGAGAGAGAGAGTTAAGTGGGAATACACTTGAGTGTAGCAGAGATGTTATACACCTCAATCATTTTCCATCATGAAGCAATCATTTTTTAAATCAAAACCATTGGTCTTCTTAAAATCTTAAGAACATATCATATAATAAATTTGAGCTCATTTAGACACTTATAATTCATGCATCTAAAATATTTAAAAATTATGGATTTCAAATTAGTTATGTGTGTTGATTTTATTATCCTGAGATGAGTGACTTGGACTCACTCAAATGGGCTCAAATTTTGTAAGTGGTCTACTATTATTATAACAATGAAGATCACTAGATTAGATTTTACAAATATATGGTCTAGATTGGCAAACATTGTTGAGTGTACAATGTGATTTGTACACTTGAATGTATTCTAGCCTGAGTCTCTCTCTCTCTTTATATATATATATATATGTATATATACATATATATTTCTTTATATTACCTTGGCACTTATATATATATATATATATATATATATATATATATATATATATATATATATATATATATATATATATATATATATATATATATATATATATATATATATATATACTTTACATATGCACGCACACACACAGATATATATATATATATATATATATATACTTTTAATTGGAGTGATGGGGGTGAAAGGCAGTGGTGGCAACACTAAGGGCTGCAATTTGAATGTCGTGTGGGATCACGATCGAGAACTAAAAAGCTACATGGGGACCAAAAGGTTATGTAGGAAGCGGGGGCACAGAGAATGGTATCTCAGTACCGGAGATTGGTACCCTAGCACCTACTCGCTCGTTGGGAATGGGATTACTTATGATGTGCTAGATAGCCACTTAGATAATAAATGAGATATAGAAAGATAAAAAAAATAAGAGGGAGAAAATCATTTTGCTCATAGCTTCTAATCCAGTTCGATTTTTGCCTGAAAGAATTAGATTTTCATAAAAAAATACTTTCTAACAAGACCAGTGCTGACATAATTTGAAAAAATATTTATATGAGAAAAGCGTAATACTTGTATTTTAGGGTAAATACCCATGATAATAGGTACAATACTTCTGGCTACAGTACATCAACATTAAGCATTCCAACTATACCCCGAAAAGGTGAATAATGTACTCCAAGACATTGGTCTTATACACCTGAGTATATTACCAATATTTTAGGGTATAATACCCATGTATTTTGGGTAATATATATATATATATATATATATATATATATATATATATATATATATAGGTACATTATGGGGTACAACACTCTCATGTTGTGGAGGTACAATACTTGTATTTTGGAGGTATGGTGCCTATATTTTGAAGGTACAATACCCATTATTTGGGGTACAATACCCTTGTTTAGGGTACATTACACCCACTTGAAGGTATCTCACGAGTGTTATTTTGTTGATGTATTGTACCTTAAAATAAAGATATGTATCCCAAAATATGAGTATTGTACCCTACAACACATGTTTTATATTTCTCTTATATGATCTTTTCTTGAAAGTATATCAACATTGGGTCTTAATAAAAAGTGTTTTTGTAAGAAATTTAGTTCTTTTTATTTAAAAAGAAAAAATTACAATTTAGATGTTATGAGGAAAATGATTTTGCACTTCCCTTTATGTTTTTTATAATACTCTCATATTATTGTTTCTCCAAAACATGTCAACATTACTCTTTTTTGGAAGTATTTCTTGTAGGAAATATAATGTGTTTTATTTTGTCTAAAAAAAATCTTTGTAAATTGAAAGTTATAAGAACAAGAATTTTGTCTTTGTTCTCTCACTTATTACTTTATACTCATCATTTCATTGTGGACAAGTGTACAACAGCACCCCCACTCCCAAAGTCTAGGTGGGCGGGCTACTAGGCTTCGTACATTGCCAAGAATTATTCTTCAAATATCTAAAAATGAAAATACAATCCAACATGGATCCTACAACTCAACCACCACAACAAGCCCAAGAAAAATACTCACAGGACACCTGAGGATCTAAGCCATGAAAAGGTGTTGGAAGGTACACACCCTAATATGGGAAGCACAGAAGTGTCGCCGAAGACGCATCACACAAAGGCTGATCTATTTAGTAAAGTGGTCTCTAGCAATAGTAGGCAGAAACATCAAGAATGTTTCTTGGAAGAACTCTTCAAGGATAAACTTTCAATGAAAGATGTCATCCTAGGAGAGATTGATATAAATCCTACTTTAAAAATTGTACCAAACAGTGAGGATGATCTCATGAAGCCATGGAAATATGTTGTAGTGGTGTGACTGATTGGCACTAAGATAGGTACCTAATACCGAGAGATCATTAAAGCTCCAGTGGAATATATTTGGGTGGTTCAACATGTGTGAAATATGCATGCGTCACGTTGTTGTTCAACTTTTGTGTCAACCAAACTATGATACATCTATGAAAAATGGCCCTTGGAAGCTTTTCGTATGTAATGTATTGGTGTGGGAGTGTTGTGGGAGTGATACCCTATGTTCGTGTTGGCGCAGGATTATCTAAAAATAATTTTATCATGGGTGCACATCATAATCTACCTCTCCATCTATATGTTTGCACTATATCTGAATACAATGATTGGCTCTTGGTAGAGTGATTAAAGTAGATACCCACACGGCATCCATGAAGCAAATTTTCCAGAATGGTCTTGGAACTAGACACTAAAATGCCTTTAATTCTAGCAATCTTGATCAATGATATGGAGTATGAAGTCTGAGTATGAAGGTTTTCCTTTGGCACGCGCTGCCTATGGGAAAGAAGGACACACATCAGAAAACTATAAAGATCATCGTAAAGATCCCTCTACCAATTTTGTAGATAGAAACAAAGTACAAAGGGAGGAATATTATGAGGCGAACAAAAATAATTACAACTAGAAAACTTAGAGGTAACTGAAGAAGGAGAGGCATGTTGACATATAGACTCCCAAACAACAAAGCCAATAACAACTGATTTGCTAGACTAATGAACTAAGGGGAAGGTGACACCCAAGAAATAGAAGTAGAGAACATTGACCCCCCACCCGGAAGTCCAAGAGTGCATCAAAAGACTGGCTAGAGCTTCAAAAAAAGGATGTGATAAAAAAGAAAGGAGAGGAAGAGCCTACCATAATCGTTTTGGGGGTTGTTTCAAAATTAATCACAATATTAATCAGGCACAAGAAACAAGAAAGAAGAGGCCCAGA
The DNA here is from genome assembly GCA_963693085.1 of Alisma plantago-aquatica. Taxonomy (NCBI): domain Eukaryota; kingdom Viridiplantae; phylum Streptophyta; class Magnoliopsida; order Alismatales; family Alismataceae; genus Alisma; species Alisma plantago-aquatica. Next base: position 58,792,728 of record OY856409.1, read on the forward strand.
GAGAATCCCATATGATGGTTAACCCTAGGATAGATGAGGTCATTGAAGTTCGTGAGGAAGTTGACATGCACATCAACACAATAGAACTAGAATATAATATCATGAGCAACCCTACTATACAAGAAACACCATAAACTAAAACAAAGACAATACTTGTAGTTGACTCGACAGGGAGAAAGATCAAGGGAGTGGGACTAAGATGAAGAGGAAAGGAAAAGCAAGACATGTTATCCATCCGAACCAAAGAAAAAAAAGCCCATGAAGGCTGGACAATGCTGACAACGTAGATATTACATTTGATAAGATAATTGAGGAAGGCAACATTAATAAAGAAAACTAGAATCCAAGACAACTGGAGTAAGGTAACACCTCGTTTGGTTTTCCATTTTTCTTTTGATGCTAGAACTTCTATGTTGGAATGTGTGTGGCATTGGCAATGAAGATGCATGTAGTTTGAAAGACATCATTTTTACGTGTCACCTAAATGTAGTAGCCATCTTGGAGCCTCAGATTAGCAGGATTCAACCTACAACTATTGGATCAAAGGTATCTAGGGGGTGAGTAGAGCTAAAAAGCACTTAAACAAAATCGATTAGACCTACAAATTACTTTAAGAGGTAGGATTGCAAATATGAAATTTGATGTGCAACTAAACATACATAGAAAACATGAGAGAGACTGATTAAGCACAAGAACAAGCTATGTAGAGTGGTTCCAATCTCCAAACTAGGAGAAAGTCACTCCACTACTTAGAGAGGTCAAGCCCTAGGATTTTTGCAACCACTGCATACTTATATACCATTATAAGACATACAATATGTAAGGACCCTGACCTTCGTTTAGGGTTTACCCTGTTTGCTTTGCTTAATCCTGGTGCTTTGTTGCTTGCTAATCACCTTTGGTGGTGATTAGGGTTTTGGCTGTGCCTTGTTGAGAGTTGGAGGTGCTACTTGCAAATAAACCAAGTCTAGGGTTTTGTAGGCAAGTTTGTCACCTTGTGAGGTGTTCCTCTCTTTCCTTGCTTCCTCTAGGGTAGAGAAGTAGGCTTGGGCTCGTTGCTTGAGTTCTTTTGGGCCTGATGGAGCTTGTTGGGCCTTGAGGTGCCTTGTTTTGGCTTGGTTGAGCTTTGTATCAGCCAAGGGGAGAGTGTATCGCCCAAGATGGGGAGTATATCGGCCTAGGTGTATGTGTGTGTTGCCCATGGGGGTAGAGTGTGTCGCCAATGGTGTTTGACCTAGCCTTGACCTTGTTTGTGTCACCACTAAGTGGACACTTGGTACATACCTTGGACATGTGTATAGAGCTTGCTAAAGTGGTGGCTCGTGTACTAGGACAAGTGTCCCTAGGTAGGCGACACCTTGCTTGGTTCCACCTTATTTTCTCCTCCCTTTCCTTCTATATAGGTGGTTCCTTTCCTTAGCTAGGAGTTCCTTTGGTCCCTTGGTTCCTCTCCACCTTGATGTGTACGACACACCCTTCTTCTTTGCAAGTGGTGGCGGATACCCCCTTGGAGGAGCAGCTGGTGGCCGATAGCCTTGGAGTCTCCATCTTCCTTGCTTGGTGGTGCTTGGAGCTAGGAGCTTGGAGCTTGCTTAAGGCGGGTGACATAACTCCTAACCCTAACTACTTTACCTTCCCTTATGTTCATGTTGCTTAGAATCGGGTATACATGTTAGTGGCTTAGTTTCTTGTTTAGTATCCATGTTGGCCGATCCTTATGATTTAGGGTTTCTTGGTGAGCAATACTCCTTTCTCTCCTTGGTCTAGAGGAGTGAGTTTAAGCTTCTAATATCATGAGCAACACCCCTCTTTCTCTTAGTCGATTGAGGTGAGCTTGTGATCTAGTTGCTTGAGCAACACTCTCCTCTCACCATGGACTAGAAGGGTGAGCTTGGTCATGGGGGTGACTCTTTCTAGGGTTTCTCCTTGTGACCCGTTTGGTGATAGAAGATGTGCAAGACCCCTCTTTCTTAGTCGATTGAGGTGAGCCTCTTCTTGACCCACTAGGGTTTCGGGTGTTCTTGTGCTCAAGGTGGAAGATGACCTTCTAAGTTAACACCTTGGATGACATGAGCATGGGGAGGTGCTGCCCGACAACCCTCTTGACCTAGACCCCTTGTACGACACATGTGTGGACGATATCTCCTTTGGTCCCTGACCTGTGACGGGCGTCACAGCCTTTTCTTTGCTTTGTGACGGCTTTTAGGCCTTGATCAGTTGGTTGCACGATATGTGGGATGAGTTCTCTCTCTTGGACGTTAGCTTTTTGTGGTGACCTGGCCGATAGCCCCTGTGACAGGCGTTGCTGTGCGGTGTGTGACGGGCGTCACACTGTGTTGGTCGATATCCTGAGTTGTGACGGGTGTTGCCCGATAGTGCTTGTGCCCGACACACCTTTAGTGCGCGACACCCCTCTGACGCGGCGTTGTTCTGCTGCACGTAACACATCGTTGTTGCTTGCTTATGTATTGGCCGTTGTGTGTTAAGCTTTGGGTAAGGGCAGGTGACCCGATACAGCTTTGTAGTGAGGGATCTCGGTACCTCTAGTGAGGGCTCCTAGCACATATAGTGAGGGTTTCACGGTTCATGGAAAGTAGACTGTTATATATATGTCCTTGCTTAAAACGATGGTAACTCCTTGCTTATAAGGGTGATGATAATGATAATGGTGATGGTAATGATAATGGTAACGTTAGTCCTTTGTATCTAACATGACTATATGCATGAAGTGATCACCTTGGTTATCTACTTTATACTGAGATGAAGATAAGCACATAAATAGTTGTTTAATGATGTGTCTTATGCCCATGATCATCAGTTGATGTATGATTGATAAGTATAGAATCTTGAATATCATCTCATGATGGTAAGCATAGTCCTTATGTTGAAACTATGATTATTGTGTACACTGACCATGTAGGTGATGATTAGCCATGAAAAGGCTATGAGAGATATGTGATGAGTAACATCACTTTGATAATTACTCTTGTTGATGAGATTGCATATATGATGTGTTTGTCCCATGATGATGATGTGAGCCTTGAAAGGCAGTGGCAATATATGATGAGGGATTGAGATCCCATGGTATGTGATGATCCTTGAGATGGATCTGGATGATTGGCAAGAGGCCAAGTGATAACATGTGATGTTGGATCCTTGAGATGGATCAAGTTGATGTGATTACAATAAAAGCATAATGTTGAGCTTATGTTGTCTATTTTCTGTTATAACTTGCATGTTATACAACTTGGTTGAATCTTGCAATCCATATAAAAGATACTAAATAATTACAGTGGAATATATCATGTAGTTGCCCTGGCCATAGATCCATCACCGTCAGGAATTGGTGATGGTGAAACGGGTTCTCCTGCGGGTTAACCCGGAGCGCATATTGTTGAGTATGCGAGGTTTCTCCTAGCCTAAAGTGAGGAGGTAAGAGTGCAACTTTGATTGTAGACTCCAGGGTGCAGATTCATGCCCGTAGCCCAATTGTGATAAGAGCATGGTGAACAGGCCCATGGCTCAGGATATGTGATATGAGGAGCATGAATGCGTTCATGGCTCAGGGCACGGTGAACAGGCCCGTGGCTCAGTTTCACTAGCGCCGAGACCTGTACCAAGGAGGGCTAGACAGAGGGTAGCCTGACCCTGTGGCTAAGACCACTTCAGCATGAGACTGTGGTCCTACTTATGTTGTACTCGTGCAGTGACCACAAGGTGGGAGGTCGTGGAGTCCAGCTCTTCCATTGGCCTTGTATGGCACCGGCTCCGGGTTTCGCAGGCATCAGTTGGACTTGAACGGTACGGTTCACCTCCTCAGGACATAGTAATACGTAATTTAGTCGAATAGTACTACTGCTTAAGACAAACACGAAACATTGGTTGAGGCCTTGTTTGTGTAGTTACTCCCATCATATCTTGCAGTTGCTTTTATGTTACTCATATGTAGTAGAACTTATATATCTTATCTTGTTAATCATGTTTCACAAGTAATACTTGAGTACATCTGGTAAGTTTGCTAGGTATAGACATCTTTATCTTATAACTGCTCTTGTTATACTTTTTATAAGTTAGCTGCTATATATACATCTGAGGTTTTGTAGTTTCGGCGGGGAGTTATGTTTCTCGCTGGGACAATGTTCAATTGTCTCACTCCGCTGGTTTACACCCTTTTTAGGTGGTCGAGCTAGACGTGGTGGTGGTCGCAGAGTTGCGACTGAGCAACAAGAAGAGCAGTAGAAGGCAAGCGATGGATATGCTGCTGTTTTGGATGTTTTGTAGTAGAGTCTTAGAGTCATCCCTGTACCCTCAGGTCCTTGGAGGTGTTTGGCGATGTTTCATGATGTCTAGCCATCGATGTTTTGTATATCCTGCTGGTGGCCGTATGTGGGCCCTTATGTATGTAAAAATAGGTGATGAAGTCATGTGGTGACAAGACAGCTGTTGCTCTAAGCTGTGGATAAGTTTTGTATATGCTTAAATAACCTATTTTCTTGCATGATGTCGACTGGAATGTAATAGTTTCTCAGTTTATCAGTTTTCCGCAATCGGTTTTAATTAACCCATGTTTTGGTAATCTATGGTTATGGTGATTTCCGCACGTCTTCGCGTAACACCTCGCTGTCTGTGTGATAGTGGGATGTGTTTCCACACAATAATGCCTTCCCTTTGTATGGCAAGGATACCTAGTCTTCCTAGCTTTCTAAGGATCAAAAGAAGCCAATAAACCATACAAGGTCTTACCTATCCTTGATGTAGAGTCTTCAACCTCTATAAGGGATTACCCACTCTTGTACAAGTTGGACACCTTTTCCAAGAAGCTCCCCTCTTGCACAGAGTCTTCTGCCTTGAAGGAATTATCTACTCTCCTCAAGGATCTTCAGCCTTCCCCTTGGAGAAGTTTTCACCAACTTTGCTCGTGAGAAAGGGCTTAGGAAAGAGAGGATATGACAGCTTTACAAGAGTAAAATGGAGAATCTCTCTCACATATATCCTATCTCACTCATAAGGATGTTTTAATTAGTAATAACAAGAAAGAAGGAGGCTCTTGTGGACAAAGTCACTCAACTATAGCTAGGAGCAAGGTAGGCAAACTTGTAATGAAGTCCAAGGGCCCCTATATATAGTTGAGGGTGTCCACTAGCCAGTAGAAGCACTTATGAACAAAATCTAGTCATTTGGGGTGTTGCAATGGATCTATTTTTGATGTTTGCAACACTCCAAAAATTAGAATCACTTTTACTTCACACTCCGTACAGTGTAGTCTATCAAGTTTCCATAAAGGTAACTCGGCAGATTGCACTATTTGACAAGCTAATTTTGAGTTTTCGGTTGAGTTTATCCTGTGATGTATTTTAGAAAATGTCATAAAAATGATTAAACGTTCAAATTAAGTGCCCCTAATTTTTTCTCATATTAATTACAGGTCATAATGTCAATACAAATGATTACAAAAATTGTCCTAAGTCATTTAGGGATATTTCCACAAAAGTGCATTTGACTTTGGCTTGTATTGGATCAGTCTAGGGCTTGATTGAATAGATCCTTTTCATGTACGTAATATCTGAAATTAGTCTCAAGTAGATGTGTTAGATACATGTGAATGGAATGGTTAAATCATTATCAAAACATGGACAATGAATAATTGTTAGGTCAACATTCTCCCCCTTTTTGACAATGCAAATCGTTACTCAACATATTGCAAAAGGACTTGGAAATTTAAACTTTTACCTTGCTAATTGTAAGGGGATACATTAATCAACAATTGCAATTGCTCCCCCTCGATTCATGCTTACCTTTGTATGTATTGTTAGTTTCTCCAAAAAGCAACCATAGCACATATATACTAATGAGTCCTCTAACAAGTCACATGATATTTTAGAGAATAGGCTAGTAAAGGAGAACAAAACAATATGATTGAGCTTTCTCCCCCCCCCTTCATCATATCAAAAAGGTAGGAGTAGAAGAGCTAAGAAACACATGTCTTATCCATAGAAAAACTACACATGCAACTAATGGATCCACATTCATCGTGATATTTCGTCACCATTTTTGGCCCGATTTCGATTAATACATGCACTTTTGCTTCTTGAAACCCTATGATATTCAATTTTGCTCAATTCAATGGATTGTTATTAACTTGTGATTATAATTGTGGATTTTCTACAGACTAAATGGAATAGTTGGTTGCACATCCACCTTCAACATAATCATCACCATCGGTTGCTTCATTCCACCTTTTCCTCCTTCTAGCTTTCACCACCATCATCACCACCGCCAATTGCCCTAGCGGTTTGGACCATCTAGTTTTGGACTTGCGGTCTCCACCCCTGCCCTTTCGGTCTCTCCTTCATGATCCCTCAAGACCGAGCAGACTCCTCCTTCTGTCGAGACTGCGAGGACCTGCATCAACCACCTTTCCATTACGTCCCTCGCTCCGTCATCTCCTTCTCCTCCATTAACCTACAACAACCACGACGGTGCCGCCTTCCTCCGCCACAGGTCCTCACATGCCATCTTCATCACCTGCAACCCTTGTCTTCCTCAACATGTCTGTGGATGACCTGCAACACTTGCAAACGATGCTCAACAATAGCAAGGACCACCTGCGACCACCCACAACATCACTCAACCTCACGCCTTCAACGCTTCGCTCTCCTACACACATCCATGCTACGACCTATAGCACTACCTATTCCTCCACGATCCACCACCGCCCTTGCCGCACTGACAACACCCTCACAGTCTCAAGACCGTGAGAGCCCTCTTAGTTTCCAAACTGAGCAGAAGGCAGCGATCATCCAAGACCATTTGGATGGAGACCGCGGGACACCAAGACCATGAAGATGATCATGAAGAGGCCACTTGACGCCCAGACCGCAAGGAAGCTGCTGCCTGTGCAAAAATGCTAGGCCAGAGACCAGTTGAGCACCCAAAGAATGAGAAGAGGGGATCATTTTACCAAACCATGAGGACTCCAGTAGCCAAAGAATGATAAGGGTGCAAGACCGATTGCCCAAGACCATTTGGGTGCACGTCGAAACCGTTAGAAGGCAAGACTAGTTGAAGCAGCGAGGAAGCAAGACCGTGAAGAGAAATCGATTGGAGACCAAAACGTGAAGATCCTTACGGTCTCAAGACTGTGAGGATGTTTATCGATCTCCGAGACCGTTTAGACGTGAATACTCTAAACCGTGAAGGCTGTTGAGTTCCAAACCATGAAGGCTTATCAATACTAAACTATGAAAAACTTAATGGTTTACAAAATTGTGTAAAGAGGACTCACACCAAAAATGTGAAGACCCCATCCAAGCCTATAAATAGGACCAACATGGTCCTCATTTTGGCATCGGATCAGGGATGCCGCCAGGCTGCTCCTTTGCGAGCTCGGCCCCTACTCCCTCCGATCTACAACAACAACTCCACCACCAGGCTGCACCTAGTATGCTCGACCCCTGGGCAAATCCTCCGCCTACGTATCTCTACATCCTCCACTCCACAACCAGACTACGTGCCTCCACGTTCGACCCCTGGTGGAGGACGATCTCCACAGCCAAGCTGAGTGGCAAGCTTGCGAATCCGCATGTCATCCACTCCACCTACGCATCCACAAACTGCTCCTCCTGCTACGAGTAAGGAGGACGAGACGAGAAGGAAGGTGGAGAGAGAAAGACTGTCTGGTCTGTCTTGGTGTCCTTCGCTCCTCGTCCAGATCTGCTCCGATATGGCGTAGAAGACTGCATCATCTTCACCGAGCTGCGACACTCTTCTACACCATGCTCACCGCAGAATCTTCCCTCTCTCTTGTTCTTCTTGTCTCTCGCATCATGAGCGAGTAGTTTCATTTCACTGGGGTGCGGGGACTAGCTCCGCCCGCTGCCCATGCTTTCATGTCCTTTCATTTTGACATTCCATGGCAATGTATATAACTTTTCATTTCATTGTTAATCGTTGATGTTTGCTTGTAGATTGATCACCTACTTTCTTTTATCATGTTCTTTCCTATGTTGCTAGAACTTCAATATGTAGAATAGAATGTCGATTAATGCGGTTGACTCCCTGACTAGAAATGGGATGGGATTCCCTGAGGTGGTAAGTGAATGATCCGTGAGGGGACGAGCCATATAGCCTACGGTGATGCTTCTATGTGCCTAAACATCCCTCAGGGAGGGTCACAACTTTAGTTGGATATATGTATCTTCAGAACTGTAAGTGCATGATTCGGATGGTGACGAGACATCTGATGCCTAAGGTGATGCTTATGCGAATCTAAACATCCCTTCGGGAGGGTTCGTAGAAGTTCTATTTGGATAGTTAGATCTTGCCTAGATGTTTGTGATTGGATATGTTTGCATGTGTAGTGGTGGTGAAACCCGAGACCACCCCATTGATCTCCATCATTAATCTAGATTCAACTTTAATTCTGTTCTTTACTTTCTTGCAATTAGTTTAATTAAACTCAAATCAACCTTTGTTCTAAATATTAGCCTTACTTGAACTAGACTAGACTAGCAATGATTCTTAAAAATGTTGTCCCTTGGGATTTGATCCTTAACTATACTGCAATAAGACCCGTCCGCTTGCGGGTGGTATTATTGCATAAGGTTTTGGTAAAAATTCTGGGATTTCAACCCCGAGTGGATTTGCTAGTGCGATAATAGACCACGCCAGTAACCATCATAATAAGAACCAAAAAGAAAATTTAGAGAGAACAAGAATTCTAGAATCATAATCCAAATATGGAAGAGCATACCAAGTACTCATAAGATACAGCCAAGTCATAGAGTTAAGGTACATATAATCAGATTACAACACAAAATGTGTCCTATCAAGATGAAAACTACAAAACAACAAGATATGAAAATAGTATGCCTCAAATACAATGACCAAATGTTCAATACATGATAGATTACAAAAATATATAGATATGAGCACCCTATAGACTAAGAACTAAACATCTAGGGCATCTATGTCAACTTTCTCTTCGTCCTCTAGTTGGTAGTCCTCATCTCTATCTAAAGGTGCATCTGGGATGGAAGGTGTAGACTCATCACCATCTCCATCAAAGTCGGAGTCATCATCACATCCATCCTCATCACCATCCACCTCATCATCATCCTCAACATCCTCATCATCCATATATGTGTCCTCATCAAGACTGAAGGAATGAGGACCGGGCCATCTGTGATTTTTCTCTACCCAAGAGATGCCACACTCAAGTAGAGTTTTTCGTTGCTCATAAGAGGGTACAAAACCCAATCATATATAGCAAGGTAGGTGGAAGCAGGACCAACTGGAAGAGCAAGAAAATGAGAGGCAACATGGGCATGTCCACCATCAGAGGTAGGAGTTACATCGAAAGCAGTAGGTGGAGGGGTAGGGTACAACTAATTGTATGCATAGGAAGCATAGTCAACGCCAAGGTAGGGCTTGTAGGTGGGGTAGGGATGGGTAAAGGATAAGTTCATGTTAGACATTATCTGAACTATATCTTGGTGGATGTGGTCCTCAACTTGGAGGTTGTATGTCTATTGATGTATCATGTAGAGGTTTCATTTGACACCAAGAACGAGACACAATCAGGTCTAGGAGGAGGTGAAGGGGTTTGGTGGAGGTTGAAGCACTAAGTGTGGTAGAGGAGGTAGGATGAAAGTGTTGGCTAAATTGGACATTAATATACCCTTTGTTTTAACAATGACAAACATTTAACTCTTGTGGATCTAACATGTTATTTGAGTATTTCAGGGTTCAAAGGAATAAGGAAATCCTACTAAGTGGGAAGATGAAAATCAATGCAAATCAAATGCGCTTAATTGTATAAATGTTCATGATTATACTCAAATGTAAATACCCACGCGGGTAGCTACCCACACACACTTCCTGATATTTTTTTTTGCAATTGTAGACGAGCATTTTATCTAGCTCCCAAAAAAATTTGATCCAAAAATAATATCTTTTGCCCCCCCCCCCAAAATAAAAAAAACCATCCATATATTTATTGACTGTATATTTTCTGCGCAGTTACTCTTTTTCTCTCAGAGTTACTCTATATATCAATGCAATTACTCTTTTGATTCAGAAGAATTACTCCAATGTACCATATAGTTACTCTTTTAACCCCGAGTTATTCCAGCGGGTAGCAAAAATCTGGCTACTCGCAGGGGTAATGAATGAACAACCATATATATATATATATATATATATATATATATATATATATGTATATATATATATATCGGTGTTCAGGAAATCGGTCCGTGCGGCCGCATATGCGGCCGCTTAAGCGGTTCGGACAGGGGACCGCACCGCATATGTCAAAGCGGACCAATAATCGGTCCAGGCCCGATTATGCGGCCGCTTAATCATCACTTTTCCAAACACACATACATGGAATTGAAGAAATGAAATTTATATGATATTTTTGTTGTTTCTAATTAAATATTTATATGATATTGCTGCTCCCTTTCTTCTAATTAATCATTCAATGTTGTACTTGTATGTAATTGTTCAATGTGATATGTAATTCTATATGACTGATATATAAATATACTTAGATATATTAATTAATTAAAAAAATCCAAAACCGCATATACTCCCGCATATCGCATATACTCTATTCAGTGCCCCGTCTGCCCGTACACCAAATAGCACTTTTCTGAACACTGATATATATACATATATATACATATATACATATATATACATATATACACACACACACACACACACATACACACACACACACACACACACACACACACACATATGGGCTCATTTTTAATACCCGCGCGGGTAGCCTAATTTTTTGCTACCCGCCCATCCAAAAGAGTAACTATGTGGTACACAAGAGTAACTCTAAGACCAAAAAAGTAACTGCGTAGAAAATATACAATCAGTAAATATATGAACGAGTTTTTTAATTTTGGGGGGCAAATTATATTTTTTTGGATGAAATTTTTTGGGGAGCTAGATAAAATGCTCCTCTACAATTGCGAGATTTTTTTTAAAAATATATGAGGAAGGGTGTGCGGGTAGCTACCCGCGCGGGTATTAAATAAATCCCTATATATATATGGCCTTGAGTATATATATATAAATATATGGCCTTGAGTATATATATATAAATATATAAATATATATATAAATATAAATATATATAAATATAAATATAAATACAAATATAAATATATAAATATAAATATATATATATATATATATATATATATATATATATATATATATATATATATATATGGCCAAAAGAATTGTGTACTTGAGTACATATAAAGCTGAGCATTCAGTTAATTCGGTCGGTTACGGTTAATTTTATTCGGTTAAATGGTGAATTTGTGGTTTGAGATTTTAACCATTAACCTAACCAAATTAGTGTCGGTTAGTTTGATTATGGTTAATCGGTTAATGGTTAATTCCAACGTTTAATTTGGTTACCCAAACAACACTCTTGTAATAATATTTTAAGAATATAATTATATAATTTTGACCAATTATTATATTATAGTAATATCACATATAAACATTATAATACATAGTTCATAAAAGCTTGATTATTTAATAGACGGGACATTTTTTTTGAAATAAAAGTAAAATTATATATGTATATATATGAATAAAATATTTCTTTTTGAATAAATTATGACTATTCAGTTAATTCGGTTAACCAAACACAAAATATTTTTAACCGATAAATTAAATGTTCAACCAATTAACCAAAATAAATTAACCAAATTAATAGAATTGTCTAAAAAATAACCATTTGGAATTAACTATTCGGTTAATCAGTTATTAACAAAATTCTTATATGTATCTATTTTTATTTATGATGATTGTATAATTCTATAGAAAAATATAACCTTATAGATGTGGTGCACACCCCTTAGATGGCATGTTCGTTAAAATCGCCGTCATCTCACATTCCAATATCACATAAATAAAGAAAATGTATATTTTCTAATCAATGGTAAGTTGCAAAAAGTGCAGGAACCATTTAATGATATCTTGTTACATCTCATGAAATACATGTGATATGGTTGTGGTTTTTAAAACACATGTAATCTAAATAATGTTGATTCAATCTGTAGGGTTGGATTTGACTAATGAGTTCTCCATATGTCATTTTAATGGTGGGTATATATAAGTTACATGTATTGATCGATACACACTTTCAAACCCATATATATATACATATATATATATGTATATATATGTATATATTCATGTCAGAATACACTTGAGTGTACAGATCATGTTGTACACCACAATGGTGTTTGTCTATCTAGATCATGTTTTTCTAAAATTTAATCCACTGATCTTCATGGTTACGATAACAATAGATCGAATACAAAATTTGAGCTCATTGGGATGAGTGTAAGTCACTCATCTAAGGATAACAAAATCGACACACAAAACTAATTTGCAATACATGATTTTTGTCTCCTGTAGATGCACAACCTATAAGTGTTTAAATGAGTTGAAATTTATTATATAGTATGTTCTTAAGATATTTAAGAAGATCAGCGGTTTGGATTTTTCAAAAAGTTACTTCATCTTTTAAAAACGATTGATGTGTACGGTGCCTCCGGTACACTCAAGTGTACACTAGCCTGGCTCTCTCTCTCTCTCTCTCTCTCTTTCTATGTATGTATGTATGTATGTATGTATGTATGTATGTATATATGTATGTATGTATGTATGTATGTGTATATATATATATACATATATATTATTTTTACTATTTTAAAGGGAAAATAAAAATTACAGATTGTATTTACAAAATGAGTCATGGTCGTCTCATTGCAATTATATATCTTCTTGTTACAAACATATCCATGGGTAAAAATGTTAGTTACCCGTACGGGTAGTGATATATATATATATATATATATATATATATATATATATATATATATATATATATATATATATATATATATATATATCAGTGTTCAGGAAATCGGTCTGTGTGGCCGCTTAAGCGGTTCGGACAGGGGACCGCACCGCATATGTCAAAGCAGACCAATAATCGGTCCAGACCCGATTATGCGGCCGATTACCCGCTTATGCTGCCGCTTAATCACCGCTTTTCCGAACACACATACATGGAATTGAAGAAATGAAATTTATATGATATTTTTGTTGTTTATAATTAAATATTTATATGATATTGCTGCTCCCTTCTTCTAATTAATCATTCTATGTTGTCCTTGTATGTAATTGTTCAATGTGATATATAATTCTATATGACTGATATATAAATATACTTAGATATATTAATTTATTAAAAAAATCCAAAACCGCATATACTCCCGCATACCACATATACTCTATTTAGTGCGCCGTCCGCCCGTACACCGAATAGCATTTTTCTGAACACTGATATATATATATATATATACATATATATTATTTTTATTGTTTCAAAGGGAAAATAAAAATTGCAGGTTGTATTTACAAAATGAGTCATGGTCGTCTCATTGCAATTATATATCTTCTTGTTACAAACATATCCATGGGTAAAAATGTTAGTTACCCACGCAGGTAGTATATATATATATATATATATATATATATATATATATATATATATATATATATATATATATATATATATATATATATATATATATATGGCATTCATTTAATACCCACACAAGTAACCTGGAGTTCTCTACGCGACAGTAAAAAAAGTAACTCTTCTGATCAGGAAAGTAAACCTGCTATAAAAAAAGTAACTATTTTGATAAAAAAAAGTAACTATGCGACTAAAAATGTAAATCCGTGAAAAATACACAACAAATATGTATATAACAATATTTTTGAATCTGTTGTTGCAAACCTAACTATCTATGCATGAAACTTTACAGTTTGTAAGGTAAAGTAACCATCTACATGACAAAAGTAAGAAACTAAAAAAAAGTAACCAAAATAGGGGTCGGGTATTAAAGATGGACCCATATATATACATATATATATATATATATATATATATATATATATAGAGAGAGAGAGAGAGAGAGAGTTAAGCTGGAATACACTTGAGTTTAGCAGAGATGTTATACACCTCAATCATTTTCCATCATGAAGCAATCATTTTTGAAATCAAAACCATTGGTCTTCTTAAAATCTTAAGAACATATCATATAATAAATTTGAGCTCATTTAGACACTTATAATTCATGCATCTAAAAGAAAAAATAATAATTGGTTTCAGATTAGTTATGTGTCTTGATTTTATTGTCCTCAGATGAGTGACTTGGACTCACGCAAATGGGCTCAGATTTTGTAAGTGATCTACTATTATTATAACAATGAAGATCACTAGATTAGATTTTACAAATATATGGTCTAGATTGGCAAACATTGTTGAGTGTACGATGTGATTTGTACACTTGAATGTATTCTAGCCTGAGTCTCTCTCTCTATATATACATATACATATATATATACATATATATTTCTTTATATTATCTTGGCACTTATATATATGTATATATATGTGTGTATATATATACTTTACACACACACACACACAGATATATATATATATATATATATATATATATATATACACACTTTTAATGGGAGTGAGGGGGTGAAAGGCAGTGGTGGCAACACTAAGGGCTGCAATTTGAATGTCATGTGGGATCACGATCGAGAACTAAAAAGCTACATGGGGACCAAAAGGCTATGTAGGAAGCGGGGGCACATAAAATGGTATCTCAGTACCGGAGATTGGTACCCTAACACCTACTCACTCGTTGGGAATGGGATTACTGATGATGTGCTAGATAGCCACTTAGATAATAAATGAGATATAGAAAGATAAAAAATAAGAGGGAGAAAATCATTTTGCTCATAGCTTCTAATCCAGATCGATTTTGCCTGAAAGAATTAGATTTTTATAAAAAAAATACTTTCTAACAAGACTAGTGTTGACATAATTTGAAAAAAATATTTATATGAGAAAAGCATAATACTTGTATTTTAGGGTAAATACCCATGTTTATAGGTACAATACTTGTGGCTACAGTACATCAACATTAAGCATTTCAACTATACCCCCGAAAAGGTGAATAATGTACTCCAAGACATTGGTCTTGTACACCTGAGTATATTATCAATATTTTAGGGTATAATACCCATGTATTTGGGGTATATATATATATATAGGTACATTAAGGGGTACAACACTCTCATGTTGTGGAGGTACAATACTCGTATTTTGGAGGTATGGTGCCTATATTTTGAAGGTACAATACCCATTATTTGGGGTACAATACCCTTGTTTAGGGTACATTACTCCGACTTGAAGGTATCTCACGAGTGTTATTTTGTTGATGTATTGTACCTCAAAATAAAGATATGCCCAAAACATGAGTATTGTACCCTACAACATATGTTTTATATTTCTCTTATATGGTCTTTTCTTGAAAGTATATCAACATTGGGTCTTAATAAAAAGTGTTTTTGTAAGAAATTTAGTTCTTTTTATTTAAAAAGAAAAAATTACAATTTAGATGTTATGAGGAAAATGATTTTGCACTTCACTTTATGTTTTTTATAATACTTTCATATTATTGTTTCTCCAAAACATGTCAACATTATTCTTTTTTGAAAGTATTTCTTGTAGGAAATCTAATGTGTTTTATTTTGTCTAAAAAAATTCTTTGTCGATTGAAAGTTATAAGAACAAGAATTTTGTCTTTGTTCTCTCACTTATTACTTTATACTCATCATTCTATTGTGGACACGTGTACAACAGCACCCCCTACTCCCAAAGTCTAGGTGGGCGGGCTACTAGGCTTCGTACATTGCCAAGAATTATTCTTCAGATATCTAAAAATGAAAATACAATCCAACATGGATCCTACAACTCAACCACCACAACAAGCCCAAGAAAAATACTCGCAGGACACCTGAGGATCTAAGCCATGAAAAGGTGTTGGAAGGTACACACCATAATATGGGAAGCACAGAAGTGTCGTCGGAGACGCATCACACAGAGGCTACTCTATTTAGTAAAGTGGTCTCTAGCAATAGTAGGCAGAAACATCAAGAATGCTTCTTGGAAGAACTCTTCAAGGATAAAATTTCAGTGAAAGATGTCACCCTAGGAGAGATTGATATAAATCCTACTTTAAAAATTGTACCAAATAGTGAGGATAATCTCGTGAAGGCATGGAAATATGTTGTGGTGGTGCAACTCATTGGCACTAAGATAGGTACCTAATACTGAGAGATCATTAAAGTTCTAGTGGAATATATCTGGGTGGTTCAACATGTGTGAACTATGCATGCGCCACTTTGTTGTTCAACTTTTGTGTCAACCAAACTATGATACATCTATGAAAAATGGCCCTTGGAAGCTTTTTGTATGTAATGTATTGGTGTGGGAGTGTTGTGGGAGTGATACCCTATGTTCATGTTGGCGTAGGATTATCTAAAAATAATTTTATCATGGGTGCACATCATAATCTACCTCTCCATCTGTATGTTTGCACTATATTTGAATACATTGATTGGCTCTTGGTAGAGTGATTAAAGTAGATACCCACACGGCAGCCATGAAGCAAAATTTCCAGAATGGTCTTGGAACTAGACACTAAAAGGCATTTAATTCTAGCAATCTTGATCAATGATGCAGAGTATGAAGTCTGAGTATGAATGTTTTCCTTTGGCACGCACTGCCTGTGGGAAAGAAGGACACACAACAGAAAACTATAAAGATCATCGTAAAGATCCCTCTACCAATTTTGTAGATAGAAACAAAGTACAAAGGGAGGAATATTATGAGGCGAACGACAATAATTACAACTAGAAAACTTAGAGGTAACTAAAGAAGGAGAGGCATGTTGGCAGATAGACTCCCAAACAACAAAGCCAATAACAACCAATTTGCTAGACTAATGAACTAAGGGGAAGGTGACACCCAAGAAATGGAAGTAGAGAACATTGACCCCCCACCCGGAAGTCCAAGAGTGCATCAAAAGACTGGCTAGAGCTTCAAAAAAAGGATGTGATAAAAAAGAAAGGAGAGGAAGAGCCTACCATAATCGTTTTGGGGGTTGTTTAAAAAATAATCACAATATTAATCAGGCACAAGAAACAAGAAAGAAGAGGCCCAGAGAGAATCCCATATGATGGTTAACCCTAGGATAAATGAGTTCATTGAAGTTCGCGAGGAAGTTGACATG
This sequence comes from Alisma plantago-aquatica, assembly GCA_963693085.1. Classification (NCBI taxonomy): domain Eukaryota; kingdom Viridiplantae; phylum Streptophyta; class Magnoliopsida; order Alismatales; family Alismataceae; genus Alisma; species Alisma plantago-aquatica. The sequence goes on from OY856409.1 coordinate 58,809,938, forward strand.
CACATCGACACAATAGAACTAGAGTATAATATCACGAACAACCCTACTACATAAGAAACACCATAAACTAAAACAAAGACAATACTTGTAGTTGACTCGACAGGGAGAAAGATCAAGGGAGTGGGACTAAGATGAAGAGGAAAGGAAAAGTAAGACATGTTATCCCCCCGGACCAAAGAAAAAAAAGCCCATGAAGGCTGGACAATGCTGACAACGTAGATATTACATTTGATAAGATAATTGAGGAAGGAAACATTAATAAAGAAAACTAGAATCCAAGACAATTGGAGTAAGGTAACACCTCGTTTGATTTTCCATTTTTCTTTTGATGCTAGAACTTCTATGTTGGAATGTGTGTGGCATTGGAAATGAAGATGCATGTAGTTTGAAAGACATCATTTTTATGAGTCACCTAAATGTAGTAGCCATCTTGGAGCCTCGGATTAGCAGGAGTCAACCTACAACTATTGGATCAAAGGTATCTAGGGGGTGAGTAGAGCTAAAAAGCACTTAAACAAAATCGATTAGACCTACAAATTACTTCAAGAGGTAGGATTGAAAATATGAAATTTGATGTGCAACTAAACATAGATAGAAAGGATGAGAGAGACCGATTAAGCACAAGAACAAGCTATGTAGAGTGGTTCCAATCTCCAAACTAGGAGAAAGTCACTCCACTACTCAGAGAGGTCAAGCCCTAGGATTTTTGCAACCACTGTATACTTATATACCATTATAAGACATACAATAATACCTTCTCTTTGTATGGCAAGGATACCTAGTCTACCTTTCTAAGGATCAAAAGAAGCCAATAAACCATACAAGGTCTTACCTATCCTTGATGTAGAGGATTCAACCTCTATAAGGGATTACCCAATCTTGCACAAGTTGGACACCTTTTCCAAGAAGCTCCCCTCTTGCACAGAGTCTTCTTCCTTTAAGGAATTATCTACTCTCCTCAAGGATCTTCAGCCTTCACCTTGGAGAAGTTTTCACCAACTTTGCTCGTGAGAAACGACTTAGGAAAGAGAGGATATGATAACTTTACAAGAGTAAAATGGAGTATCTCTCTCACATATATCCTATCTCACTCATAAGGATGTTTTAATTAGTAATAACAAGAAAGAAGGAGGCTCTATGTGGACAAAGTCACTCAACTATAGCTAGGAGCAAGGTAGGCAAACTTGTAATGAAGTCCAAGGGCCCCTATATATATAGTTGAGGTGTCCACTAGCCAGTAGAAGCACTTGCGAACAAAATCTAGTCATTTGGGGTGTTGCAATGGATCTATTTTTGATGTTTGCAACACTAAAAATTAGAATCACTTTTACTGCACACTCCGTACAGTGTAGTCAATCAAGTTTCCATAAAGGTAACTCGACAGATTGCACTATTTGACAAGCTAATTTTGAGTTTTCGGTTGAGTTTATCCTGGATGAAACTCGACTGATGGATGAAAATAAGTTTGCATGTGGAAGGTGTCGATTGAGTTTATCCTGAGGTAAACTTGGCCAAACTTGGACATTTTCTGAGACCCATCCTTGGCGTCGGTTGAGTTTCTGGGAGGGAAAATTGGCCGATCAAACAACCTGTGATGTATTTTAGAAAATGTCATAAAAATGATTAAACATTCAAATTAAGTCCCCTAATTTTTCTCATATTAATTACAGGTCATAACGTCAATACAAATGATTACACAAATTGTCCTAAGTCATTTAGGGATATTTCCACAAAAGTGCATTTGACTTTGGCTTGTATTGGATCAGTCTAGGGCTTGATTGAATAGATCATTTTCATGTACCTAATATCTGAAATCAATCTCAAGTAGATGTATTAGATACATATGAATGGAATGGTTAAATCATTATCAAAACATGGACAATGAATAATTGTTAGGTCAACATTCTCCCCCTTTTTGACAATGCAAACCGTTACTCAACATATTGCAAAAGGACTTGGAAATTTAAACTTTTACCTTGCTAATTGTAAGTAGATACATTAATTAACAATTGCAATCGCTCCCCCTCAATTCATGCTTACCTTTGCATGTATTGTTAGTTTCTCCAAAAAGCAACCATAGCACATATATACTAATGAGTCCTCTAACAAGTCACATGATATTTTAGAGAATAGACTAGTAAAGGTCACAAAACAATATGATTGAGCTCTCTTCCCCTCCTTCATCATATCAAAAAGGTAGGAGTAGAAGAGATAAGAAACAAAAGTCTTATCCATAGAAAAACTACACAGGCAACTGATGGATCCACATTCATCATGATATTCAGTCACCATTTTTGGCCTGATTTCGATTAATACATGCACTTTTACTTCTTGAAACCCTATGATGTTCAATTTTGCTCAATTCAATGGATTGTTATTAACTTGTGATTATAATTGTGGTTTTTCTACAGACTGAATGGAATAGTTGGTTGCACATCCACCTTCAACATAATCATCACCATCGGTTGCTTCATTCCACCTTTCCCCCTTCTAGCTTTCACCACCATCATCACTACCTCCAATTGCCATAGCAGTTTGGACCATCCAATTTTGGACTTGCGGTCTCCACCCCTACCCTTTCGGTCTCACCTTCATGATCCCTCAAGATCGAGCAGACTCCTCCTTCCGCCGAGACCGCGAGGACCCGCATCAACCACCTTTCCATTACGTCCCTTGCTCCGTCATATCCTTCTCCTCCATTAACCTACAACAGCCACGACAGTGTCGCCTACCTCCGCCACATGTCCTCACATGCCATCTTCATCACCTACAACCCTCGCCTTCCTCAACATGTCTGTGGATGACCTGCAACACTTGCAAACGATGCTCAACAGCAGCAAGGACCACCTGTGACCACCCGCAACATCGCTCAACCTCACGCCTTCAACGCTTCGCTCTCCTACACACATCCATGCTACGACCTACAACACTTCCTGCTCCTCCATGATCCACCACCGCCCTTGCCGCACCGAGAGCACCCTCACAGTCTCAAGACCATGAGAGCCCTCTCAGTTTCCAAACCGAGTAGAGGGCAGTGATCATCCAAGACCATTTGGATGGAGACAGCGGTATGCCAAGACCGTGAAGACGATCGTAAAGAGGCCACTCGATGCCCGGACTGCAAGGAAGCCACTGCCTGTGCAAAACCGCTAGGCCAGAGACTGGTTGAGCACCCAAAGACTGAGAAGAGGGGATCATTTTTACCAAACCATGAGGACTCCAGTAGCCAAAGAACGATAAGGGCGCAAGACCGATTGCCCAAGACTATTTGGGTGCACGTCGAAACTGTTAGAAGCCAAGACTGGTTGAAGCAGCAAGCAAGCAAGACTGTGAAGAGAAACCGATTGGAGAAAAAAAACGTGAAGATCCTCACAGTCTCAAGACCATGAGGATGTTTATCGATCTCCAAGACCATTTGGATGTGAATACTCCAAACCGTAAAGGCTGTTGAGTTCCAAACCATGAAGGATTATCAATACCAAACTGTGAAGAACTTAACGGTTTATAAAACCATGTAAAGAGGACTCACACCAAAAATGTGAAGACCCCGTCCAAGCCTATAAATAGGACTAACACGGTCCTCATTTTGGCATCAGATCTAGGACGTTGCCAGGCTGCTCCTTTGCGAGCTCAACCCCTGCTCCCTCCGATCTACAACAACAACTCCACCACCAGGCTGTACCTAGTATGCTCGACCCCTGGGCAAATCCTCCGCCTACGTATCTCTACATCCTCCACTCCACCACCAGGCTGCGTGCCTCCATGCTTGACCCCTAGTGGAGGACGATCTCCATAGCCAAGCTTAGCGGTAGGCTTGCGCATCTGCCCGTCATCCACTCCACCTACGCATCCACAAACTGCTCCTCCTGCTACGAGTAAGGAGGATGAGACAAGAAGGAAGGTGGAGAGAGAAAGACTGTTTGGTCTATCTTAGTGTCCCTCGCTCCTCGTCTAGATCTGCTCCGACACGGCGTAGAAGACTGTATCATCTTCATCGAGCTGCAACACTCTTCTGCATCATGCTCATGGCGGAATCTTCCCTCTCTCTTGTTCTTCTTGTCTCTCGCATCATGAGCGAGTAGTTTCATTTCACTGGGGTGCGGGGACTAGCCCCGCTGCCCATGCTTTCATGTCCTTTCATTTTGACATTCCATGGCAATGCATATAACTTTTCATTTCATTGTTAATCGTCGATATTTTCTTGTAGATTGATCACCTACTTGCTTTTATCTTGTTCTTTCCTATGTTGCGAGAACTTCAATATGTAGAACAGAATGTCGATTAACGCAATTGACTCCCTGACTAGAAATAGGATGGGATTCCCTGAGGTCGTAAGTGAATGATCCGTGAGGGGACAAGCCATCTAGCCTAGGGATGAGCATCAGGCCGGGTTATACCGGGTTTTGCCTGTCCCAAACCCAACCCAAATTTTAAAGCGGGCCACAGGTCGGGTTTGGGCCCAGATAAAATTGAAAAATGTCAGCCCATACCCGGCCCATGTAAGAATGATGGGTTTCGGGCCAGATTCGGGTTTGCCCATATAACATCGAATGAGCATATCAAAATTTTCTAGATCTAACTTGCTAACATGAAAACTGAATTAGTATGATATGTATTTTGTGATAAACCTTCAAAAGAATGTATATACACTTTGTGATATGTATCTGAAATATGTATACCTTAGTTGTGTGATACCGTACAACAACGAAAAGGATATTGAAAGAGTAACAAATCATTTTCATGTACATGTAAATGTATGAGACTTAAAAAATCAATGGAGTCCACAATGTTGTGCCTTTTTGCTTCCTCATCCTATATGTATATACAATGAAATGGGTTTTGGAAGGATAAAAGATCATTTTCTCCTACATGTGGGCATATGAGCAAAAAGATTAGCATAATCTACTATGCATTGAGCAAAAGATCATTTGTATCCTACATGTGGATACAATGAGATCAAAACAAAGAAATCAAATACGTCTATTCATGTCAATGATGGTTATCTTACTAGTATGAATTCACTAATCATGTTAATTGATTACATAGTATCCATGTTGTTATTGGTTAGGTACATACTACATATTACATCAAGAAATTTGTATGTTTTTCTTTTAGGACAAAGATAGATGTATACATATATAATGTACATAAAATCTAATCTGAGCATTCGGGTTTTCGGGCCTGGGCTTACCTCCACTCGTACCCGACCCAAATAAAATATGGGTTTAAATTTTAGGCCCGACCCATCTATATTATAAACTGGGTTCGGGTCTGGATCGGGTTATGCGGGCTGGGTCGCGGGTCGGATCGGGCCGACCCAACCTGATGCTCATCCCTAATCTAGCCTACAGTGATGCTTCTGTGTGCCTAAACATCCCTCAGGGAGGGTCACAACTTTAGTTGGATATATGTATCTTCAGAACCGTAAGTGCATGATTTGGATGGTGACGAGACATCTGATGCCTAAGGTGATGCTTATGCGAATCTAAACATCCCTCCGGGAGGGTTCACATCAGTTCTATTTGGATAGTTAGATCTTTCTTAGATGTTTGTGATTGGATATGTTTGCATGTGTAGTGGTGGTGAAACCCGAGACCATCCCAGTGATCTCCATCATTAATCTAGATTCAACTTTAATTCTGTTATTTACTTTCTTGCAATTAGTTTAATTAAACTCAAATCAACCTTTGTTCTAAATATTAGCCTTACTTGAACTAGACTAGACTAGCAACGATTCTTAAAAACATTGTCCCTTGGGATTCGATCCTTAACTATACTGTGATAAGACCCGTCCGCTTGCGGGTGGTATTATTGCACAAGGTTTTGGTAAAAATTCTAGGATTTCAACCCCGAGTGGATATGCTAGTGCGATAATAGACCACGTCAGCAACCATCATACCAAGAACCAAATAGAAAATTTAGAGAGAACAAGCATTCTAGAATCATAATTCAAATATGCAAGAGCATACCAAGTACTCATAAGATAAAGTCAAGTCATAGAGTTAAGGTACATATAATCATATTACAACACCAAATGTGTCCTCTCAAGATGAAAACTACAAAACAACAAGATATGAAAATAGTATGCCTCAAATACAATGACCAAATGTTCAATACATGATATATTACAAAAATATATAGATATGAGCACCCTATAGACTAAGAAATAAACATCTAGGGCATCTATGTCAACTTTCTCTTCATCCTCTAGCTGGTAGTCCTCATCTCTATCTGAAGGTGCATCTGGGATGGTAGGTGTAGACTCATCACCATCTTCATCAAAGCTGGAGTCATCATCACGTCCATCCTCATCACCATCTACCTCATCATCATCCTCAACATCCTCATCATCCATATATGTGTCCTCATCAAGACTGAAGGAATGAGGACTGGGCCATCTGTGATTTTTCTATACCCAAGAGATGCCACACTCAAGTAGAGTTTTTCATTGCTCATAAGAGGGTACAAAACCCAATCATATATAGCAAGGTAGGTGGAAGTAGGACCAACTGGAAGAGCAAGAAAATGAGAGGCAACATGGGCATGTCCACCATCAGAGATAGGAGGTACATCGAAAGCAGTAGGTGGAGGGGTAGGGTAGAACTAATTGTATGCATAGGAAGTATAGTCAACACCAAGGTAGGGCTTGTAGGTGGGGTAGGGATGGGTACATGATATGTTCATGTTAGACATTATCTGAACTATATCTTGGTGGATGTGGTCCTCAACTTGGAGGTTGTATGTCTATTGGTGTATCATGTAGAGGTTTCATTTGACACTGAGAATGAGACACAATCAGGTCTAGGAGGTGGTGAAGGGGTTTGGTGGAGGTTGAAGCACTAGGTGTGGTAGAGGAGGTAGGATGAAAGTGTTGGCTGAATTGGACATTAATATACCCTTTGTTTTAACGATGACAAACATTTAACTCTTGTGGATCTAACATGTTATTTGAGTATTTCAGGGTTCAAAGGAATAAGGAAATCCTACTAAGTGGGAAGATGAAGATCAATGCAAATCAAATGCACTTAATTGTATAAATGTTCATGATTGTACTCAAATGTAAATACTTGTAAAAAAATATAATGTAAAAGTACTTAGTCATCATGTAAATCAAGCGTTAGATCTTCCATACCCATTTATAACCCTTAGATAGGTTTCCCCCAAAGTTAGAGTCACCAATACACATTGAAACACACACTTAGTAGGTGATTCAAAAGTCTAATATAGGGACACCCTTGGTCGAGGAACTTGTCAACCGAAGACACACTTGGTCAAATTTTTTGTCGAACGAGAACCACTTCGGTCGAAATTGTGAGCATTGTCCAACAACTTACAAAATTGTGCTCTAAAAATTCTTCGATCGAAGATAACCTCGATCGAGTAAGCAATGGTCTAAAGCTTGCGACCGTTAGACTGAGTGGTTGGTAGTTGGTAGTTGAAAATAGACGTTGCAACACTTTTGCCTTAAACCCAGGATCGGTCGAAGAAAAGCTCGATTGAGAGATAGTTCGACCGACCAAATTGTCGACCGAGTAGGGATCTGGATTGTTCTTTTTAAGTATGAATAAATTAGCAATTGCTGGCCAACTAATGTACATCTAACATCTAGTTAAGCACTAAGAACACTCTAGATACTACCTACAATGTCCCTAATCACTTGTAAACCATTCCTATAAATAGGAGAGGCTTTAGGGCACCCAATACATAACTTGCATACACAATACCCAAGCTACACTTGAGCATCCACTATTGAGAGCAACAAAGCTAGAATTCACTTGCCATATTCATCCTTGTTCTCTAGAGTTGTGTCCTATAGTTACAATCTCCCAGACACCACATATAGACACGTCCATCCTAAGTGGATAGGATATCTAAACGCTTGATATAGGATCAAAGTGTTGTACTTGATTGGTTAAGTATTTCTTTCTTCCAATCTATTTCCTCTATATTGTATTTTGTTCTCCTTGACTACTCCTAGGGTTGGAGGTTGTTGAAAGGAGGTTGTTTGGTGCTACTTCAACAAAGTGAAGGCTGCTACAAGGTGTGCTTGAGAATACTTCAAGAAGGCTTATTCAAAGGAGGTTGGATCTACTTCTAGGTGAAGGCTATCTCAAGGTGGTGGAGCTACTTCAAGGTGGTGAAGGGTGCTCCAAGGTTTGCTCATGGTTACTTCAAGAAGGCTGCTTCAAGGGGGTTGGGGATACTTCAAGGTGAAGGCTACTTAGAGTGGAAGGTGATTGTATTTTATGTAACATATTTTCAAGGTAATAAAATAAATTGCTTTCAAAATCCCAATTGGAAACAATTGGGTAGTGGACTAACTACCTTTGATTTCAAAGGTAGGAACCACTCTACATCCAAGTGACTTACTTGTTTCTCCCTCCTTTTTTTTGATTGTTTAATTAATTTATAAGTTCCAAAAAGCTCTATTCACCCCCCTATATCTTTCAATTGGCATCAGAGTAGGTCTTCAAGGAGACATAATAGGTCTTGAAAAATGGGGGACAATGTACTTCACAACCTCAATCTGGAAGGAACCTACGTGAGCCGACCACCACCCTTTGATGGAAGAAACTACACTTATTGGAAGAGAAGGATGCAATTTTAATTCCAAGGGATAAGCTTGGACCTTTGGGGAATGGTATCTACACCCAATATACTTCTGACGATGGAATATGCAACATGGGATCCAAATACAATAAAACAAGTTCAATTAAATGCAAAGGCGGTAAGAATTTTATATTATTCTATTTCAGTAAGTAAGTTTAATAGAATATCTTCATGTGATACAACTTATGATATATGGCATAAACTATCTATACACATGAAGGTACTATCCAAGTTAAAAATACTAAGATTAATATGCTTAAACAAAAATTTGAACAATATGATGGAAGCTCCTCAATATCATATACGCAATGGCAATGACCAAACTATCTCAATAGACACATCGGGTAGAACAGGACACACTATTCCAACCACGAAGAATGATCAGCTACTTAAATCCAAAGCATCACTATCCCACAAGTTGAAATGTCAAAATAGAACCTCATCCATCTCCATTACACATCTACATGAATCAAAATAGGGAGCCACTGAGCAAGATCTTCTCACTCTTAGACATGTTAATCAACCTAGATATGCTTCACCAAATACTCTTGTGTAATAATATAATCCGGACCAAAGGATTCCTTGAATGTGTGAGGGCCAATACACATCCCTAGATAAATCTTCAAGACCTTTAAGGGTCTCAACATCTTTCCAATCAATTAGGATTCTTCTCAAAATTGGTAAGATCCACCCAATATAAAGATCATGGTGGTATCTTTTCACCAAATCATTACTACAACACCTACTACTATCGTCATCACCTGACCAAGAGTTTCTTCAAAGAACAACTCAGCCAAAATGGTGAAAGTATAGGCCCATAGAAGGGGAGAATTTAGATTTATATCATCTTTACTGGCCTCACTCTTGCATAGATCCCAAAGAGAAGTCAACTTGATGAAGTGGCCAACTCAACTAGCCTTTGAGAAGATCTAGATCTCTTGACACCTAGCAAAATCAGCTAGCTCCATAGTCTAGCTCCACTTGTTTGCAACAATGGGCCAGTGGCCGTAAATAGGAAGATGAGTAATCTTATCTACATATTCCAGAGTGGGAGTCAGTATGATGTACCAAAAATGGAAGGTGTGACAAGGAGGATCCCAAAAGGGGCCACCATTGACATCAGTCCCTTAGAAATAGGAACACAGGATAAATGGCAAAGTTGATAGGTCATGCCAAATCTTGCCAACTCAACTTCCTCCATTTCAAGTCTATCCATAATCCAGTATCACAACAAAGACAGGTTCAGTAGAAGCTATCTAAAGAGCACAAATTCTTTGATCACCAACCGCACCATGGATCCAAAACTCAAAACCCAAGGGGTCCATAATAACACAATAATCATGTTATATTTATACATCTCTAAAGCATTCAATATGGACACACTTCCCAAGGCATGCATGATTCTCGATCTTGATACTTAGAAAAATAGATCATTCCATAGCCAAGAACTAGTGGCGGAACATGGGATTCCACCAATCGGGCATGGGCTCCTACAAATCTAAATCCCAATCTAGTTCGAAACATTAATTAAACTGTAAAAAGAGATTTTCAAATCTCAAAAAAAGGTTTTTTCCCTCAAAGTCAAATTCTAAATTCATATGTTTAATCAAAGCTCATATGTTACTAAATTTTACTAAAAATACTAATACATTTTTTTCTTGAATTGGAAATAACAACATAAAGAGAAATAGAAGATACATAAGCATAAAATAAGAAGTATGACAATTTCTTCAGTTTCATCTTCAACCAACATGTCAAGCACTTGGTCAAAGTTGATATTCAGAAGATGAGGACATAGAAGATCTACACTCTTGATTAATGTTAGGATGAACAATGTTGGTGAACCATATAAGCCCACAATATGGGCTATTAGATTGCACATCCACTCCCAAAGATGCATCTCTAGGTTGAGCAAAATCAACCTCAATAATTGCCAAAGTTGGTTCCACAGTAACCACTCGACTATGGGGATCCACAACAAAGACTAGGTCCTCTAAGAGGAAATCACTCATGTTCACACTAGGACCATGGAGACCCTAAGCTTGCTAAAAGTGTTGTTTCTGCTCATATCCTATCAGGATACTAAAACTGAATAAATACACATATACTTAGTCGCTCAACATCACTCTCTTGGCAGGATGAAGTCTAGCCAAAATTTCCAAAAAAATGACATGAAGCTCCAGTGCCAAAATCATAGTGAGGTTGTGATCTTGGGGAGTCATTAAAGCCCAGGGTAGGCTCAGGATAAGGAGGAGTCTATGAACAGTGATATTCTTTAGGAGGAGGTGGGCATAGTAGCTTATAACCAAGGACATTGGGCTTCAATCATTGCTAGAGAACACATTTCAATTTATTACAATAAACCAAATAGTTGTAGTAGATGTAAACTCTTGGCAACGGAGCACATGCAAGATAATCATACTCTTCCTATGAGAATAATATTGGTTGACCATCCTATTAACACCACTCAAGATAGATAGTATGGTCCACATGGCCTCCCATTAGCGTCCATATTGATTGATTGATCCATGTACTAGAGGAAATCAACCCGGAAGAGGATCAAATGTGATGTACTGACTACAAGCCCATGGATGAGTAGTATGCTCGCCCATATACAAAAACTCTATAAAGGTGACTGAAACTGGATTCTCTGTGCATCCAAGTCCAATGAGTGGAAGTACATAGTGCTTGGTGTGCTCATCTCACCAAGTTAGAGAAGATCATGAATCTGACCTAGGAAGCGCAAAACAAATGGAGGAGTCAACTAAAGTATGTGCATACAAAACAAGAAATATTAAAGAAAATGGATATTCTTACCTATCCAATAGACATTATCTCTAGTTAACCTATTCATTGCTTATAAGACACCCTACTTCTATTCCCAGATCAATGATGGTAGGTGGGGTAGAGAAGTATTCAAATGGTCAAGAGGATCACTCTGAGTGACATATATATTGAGCCTAAAGTGTTCATATACCCAAAGATACAAAGCAAAGATCAATGAAATTAGTCACAGAATAACATCCCAAGCTAATTCAAAAGCAAAGATGTAAATTTATAGCTCAAGCAAGCCCACAAACCCTCCATAACTCTTTGTATCTCTAATAGTTCCTTTCAAAGAGAAGTCACCAACAAGACATATCCTCAAGCACATCAATAGGTGGGCATGTATGCCTCCACCCCAGTCAAAAGAAGGGACTACCTCCACGTCAATCAGGTATGAGAACTAGACAATTTCTCCTCGATTGAAAGAATTGTCCCCAAAAAGGCAACCAATAACAAGCACAATCAAGACCACACAAAGTCGCAAAGCAGAAAGAAAAGGAAAACCCACGTTCCATCATCCATTATTCATTAGAAAGGTCTTGTAGAGACAAGTATATTTGAATTCATACTCCAAAGCCATGTCAATCTTAGATGGATCTGCCCTGGGAAACTTAGCAAGGCACGGCCGTCCACCTAGATGCCTCTTTGGCAAACTACTAATAGGGCCTTTCCGCATGTTATTCTAGTAATTCCAATAAACTCACTATGAATAATGGACAACTCCTAAAATAAAAGTGAAAAGTACTAGTTTTTGGGCATAAATGCTCAATCAAATGGATGATATAGTTCATGGATACAATTCCACAATGATAAATGCTCATGAAGCCAGTCTTCTGCAATAACTCCAAATCCTCATACACTAGTTCCTCATACAAACCCCAACTCATTCTAACAAGTCCTCTAATAAACATTTGTGATCTCTATTCATTAAATTTAAAAGAAAAAGATGAAGTCAAAATTCATAATCATGAAAAAAATGATCCAAAGACGTTCCATTTTGGCAATCAAAGAGAAATAATGGAGGACAAAGGTTCTAAGTAATACATCATGGCTTTCTCAATGTCCCTAGAGGTGATCATTCATCCACAACATGTCTGGTATTGTCTCAAATTCATTAGTAGGAAGGATCTCTCCTTGAATTTGTATCTACACCTTCATTGTGGCTGCCCAGACCAAACAAAGACAAAATAAATCCTAGCCTAGTGGGAAGTCGAAAAAAAGACAAAAGACTATACTTGGGTTATGTCTCAACTATTGCACCATCATCGACAACATGATCATCCATGACAGAATCCTCACGACAGACATTCACATCCTCCAAGTTGTGCTATCCATAGGATGCCATATACAAACACAAATTTGCATCTGCAAAGACATTAACTTTCTATAAGTTGAATCAGCACAATCAGACACCAGACACTTTTGAAAATAAAAAATACAAAAAAATAGATGAATTGCAAGACAAAACATGAGCTCATTCATCTTCAACCTCAAGATTTCAAAGAACTTTGGTAAATAAAAAAATTGGATTCTTCTACCACAGGTCGTAATGGCAAATATAAATATAAAAATATAAATATATACCTCCTTGAATCATAATGAACCTGGAAATCACTAGCAATTTCCATAAAAAAATCACTGGATCCAACACTTTGTCGTTGTTGTGTAAGTATAGTGAACTGGGAGGTTCCATAAAGGAAATTGATGGTAAAATGCCATATTTTGCTACATGTTCTCTCTCTTCTCCTCCAATCATTGATGTTGGATCATGTGTGGGCTTCTGATCATTGTTGATGCTCAAGATTGATAGAATGAGGAGGATATTTGACATCCCCTCATTTTCTCCTCTTAAAATCCATTTCTAGAAAAAGTAAAATAGGTCATTAGGTTGTTTTGCTAAATTTCTAGAAATCCTTTGAAATTCATGAAAAAACATATAAAACTCAAAAATAAAAAATGAAAAAATGTGAAATTATGAAGAGCAAATATTTCTTTAAAATCTAAAAAAAATCACTATTACAAGGAAGATAACATCTTTGACTACCAATGTGACTTGATCATCTCCTAGATCATGAATCATGGATTGATGTCCACATTCTCCCAACTTAATCCTCCAGTCTCAATCCAACCTTAAATTTCAAAACTCCTAATAATATCTAACTCTATGTCATCTAAAATGTGTAGCCCTACTACATATAGAAATTTCAATCTTCGAATGGGTCCTGGATCATGACCTTAAATTGAACAAATGGATCCTAGTAAATGAACTTAAGCGAGACATCATACCTTATGCTCAACGTCATGTTCCAAATAGCAAGTTGCATTTCAAAACCCTTCATCAAGGCGGTACCTTTAGTTAGCTCCTAGATCATGACGTTAAACTATATCTCCTTAAAACAATTAATTTGTTGCTTTAGCGTTGAAGCCTTGCACAAAGAAGGCAATGTTCCTTAGTGAACATGACTTTTTCTTGAAGGTAAAGTCAAAATTCATTCATCTCAAGCCCAAACCTATGTAGGCATCCTATATTTCATTCTCTTAGTACAAGTCCTACTATAAATAGGTATTCTATTTTCATTTTAAGTCTTAGAAATAATAGGTATATAGTGCTCAAATTCAAAATCCTATCTTTAGTATGTACTTTGCATTTCAGAAAGCATATCCCGCAGAGGAAACTCTGTACATTTTTATTTTAGGATTGTGATCCTATACCTAAATTTGGTCCAGTGAATTAGGTCTCCTAATTGACCTAACTCACTTTGATATCTAATTGAAAAAGATAGAGGTGATAATTCTTTCATATCTTTCAAAATCAACATTTTCCATGATCCTTCAAGATTACATACTCTTGACTGTATTTATCTTTCTATAAATCTCAAAAAAATACAAGTCACTTTTATATCCACACTTTTAATCACTAAGGCATGAATTGGTGAGAGAACTAGATATAGAATGAATAAGAAATGAAGTGACAACAGAAGACATTTACAAACTCTTTCGATGGCTCACTAGTACTCCAGAGGACAAATGATTTGTCACATGCAGGCACACTCCTTGGATATAGCCTAACCACATCATTGGATGATCATTTTTACTCAATCTTATGTTCTCCACTAATGGCTATTACATTTATCTTTAAGAAATAAAAATAGATCACCTATGTTTTCACCCTTCATGAGGTTTAATAGAACATCCTTGATGAGTCTCACCCTTTTGGCCTTCATAACTAGAAAGGGAGGTAAAACCTTGCTCAAGCATGTGGTTCTCTCTCATATCTCAAACCTTTTCTTGAGAGGGGCAACCGCTGACACCCCTATTGGGTCATTAATTTAACCATTATGATCATATCTATGGAAACACATCCCACTATCACACAGACAGCGAGGTGTTACGCAAAAATGTGTAGAAATCACCATAACCACAGATTATCAAAAACACGAGTTAATTAAAACCGATTGCGGAAAGCTGATAAACTGAGAAACTATTACATTTAAGTCCTCATCCTGCAAGGAAACCAAGTTATATAAACATATACAAGATCTTGATACGTGTCCCCATCTTAGAGGAACAGCTGTCTAACCATCACATGAGTTTATCACCTGTTTATATGTACATAAAGGCCCACATCCGGCCAGCAGCAGGAAATACAAAAAATAAACCGCTATACATCGTGAAACAATGTCAAAACACCTCCAAGGACCTGAGAGTACATGGATGACTCTAAGACTGTGCTACAAAACATCCAAAATAGCAGCATGTCCATAGCTTGCCTTCTACTGCTCGTCTTGCTGCTCGGCCACAACTCCATGACCACCACCACGTCTAGCTCGAACACCTAAAAAGGGTGTAAACCAACGTGGTGAGACACACAGTCCCAGCGAGAAACACAACTCCCCGCCGAAACTACAAAACCTCAGAAAGATAAAAGCAGATTACTGATAAGAGGTATAACAAGAGCAGTTTGTGAAATAAAGCTATTCATACCGTCAAGCTTACCAAAAAGTACGGAAGGCATATGTCCAACTATTTCTTTATGGAACATGATTAACAAGATAGGAATTATAAGGGATTACCACATAACATGAGGAACATATACGTAGCTGCAAGGTATAACAAGATTAACTACACAAACAAGGCCTCAACCAATGTTTCGTGCTTTGCCTTAAGCAATAAATACTATACGGCTAGATTACGTATTCTTATGCCCTAAGGAAGTGAACCGTACCGTTCAAATCCAACCTACGGCTGCGAAACCCGGAGCCGGTGCCATACAAGGTCAATGGAAGAGCCGAACTCCATGACCTCCCCCTCGTGGTCAGTGCACGAGAATCAAAGCAGGACCGCAGTCTCGTGCTTAAGTGGCCTCAGCCACAAGGTCAGCTCCATAGGCTACCCTTCCTCTAGCCCGCCTTGGTACAGGTCACGACGCTAGTATATCTGAGCCACATGCCTATTCACTATGCTCTGAGCCATGAACGCATTCATGCTCCCATATCACACATCCTGAGCCATGGGCCTGTTCACCATGCTCATCACATATTCCGAGTCTGCAACCGCAGCTGTACTCGATTCCCTCTTTATTTTAGGATAGGAGAAATCTTGCATATTCAATAATATGCGCTCCGGGTTAACCCACAAGAGAACCCGTTTCACCATCACCAGCTCATGACGATGATGGATCTATGGCCATGGAAACTACATGATATATTCCACCGTGATTAATTAGTATCTTTTATATGGATTGCAAGATTCAACCAAGTTGTATAACATGCAAACTATAACAAGAATAAACAACATAAAACTCAATGTTATGCTTTTATTGTAATCACATCATCCTGATCCATCACAAGGATCCAACATTATACCGTTTTTTTTTGAGAGGCAAGCAGTTGTGTATGTATTGTTCTCTATCAAACATTTGTATGTATGTATGTATATACAGAGCATGGTAAGAAAATAGAAAATCAAAAAAGGGAAAATGTTGAGTACCTCCCTCACTAATGCTATGGAGTACCCCCCCAAACTTACTCCACACTCTGTCATAGAGTTGTGAGGTGAATAGGAAAGGATAAGCATAGATCAGTGAGGGTTCAGTAGTGGCGGGATCCCTCAGATGATAAGATTTCTATGATGTACTCTCCATGTTGACTGTGGTAGGCTACGTCGTGGAGCTTATCTGGCATCTTCTTGAGGGCCACCATGCCGTGGATCCACTATAGCACGTAGATGTCATAGTCATTTGTTTGTGGGACTTGTTGTGGATTGCGGTGACAGAATTGTAGATCATGCCATTCATCCACCATGTTCTCTAGATATGGCTTGATCAAAGATGCCACCTCGAGATAGTATATCCTAACTAAGCGCTAGAGGGATGTCACTGGCATGGTTGTACACTTTGTCAGGTTGTTTCTATTGGCGTCAGAGCTGTTGTAGAAGAAACTGACGCACAGACAGGTGTACACCATCAGGAGCGTCCAGTGGTCACTACTACAGAAACAACCTTTGGCGTCGGTTGTTTAACCCCCTTTGGCGTCAGTTTCTGAGCGACGCCTATGTGGGTGCCGCTAAAGGTCGAACACTTCGGCATCGGTTTTTTAACCGACGCCTATTTAACATATAGGCATCGGTCTTTTAGTAGATAACCGACGCCAAAAGGGTTCACGCCACAGAAAACGGCGTCATCTAGGACACATTCTGCGTCGGTTATCTACTAAAAGACCGATGCCTATATGGACTATAGCGTCGGTGTTTACTTGGTAACCGACGCAGAAAGAGTCCTAGATGATGCTGTTTTCTGTGGCGCGAACCCTTTTGGCGTCAGTTTTCTATAAAAAAACCGACGCCATACTTCAAGACGAAACGGCCGTGCTTCCCTACACGGCCATGGTTAGTACTATAGGCGTCATTTGTATATGAATAAGCGACACCTTTTCCACCACGGCCGTACTTTCCTGCACGGTCGGGTTGTTTGTAATATTAGGCGTCAGTTTTTATCCAATAACCGACGCTGTAGGTCTTTGCTGACGGTTTTCATTAAATAACCGACGCCTATATCTATTTTTTTTATATCAGTTTGCAGGCCTGCTGTGTCTGGTCAGCAGGATGAGAACCTGCAGTTCAGTTTTCTGAACTGCAGGTTTACGACATCCATTGATATCAGCCTACAAACAGGCCACAAACCTGCAAAAGTCCCAAGGAAAATTTCACACAAGTAGATACATTCAGACATCAATTCAATTCTCACATTCACACATATATAAACATTCAAATATATGTATTAACATTCAGAAATATTCATTTACAAAGTATCATTCATTATCGCTATCAACATCCCAATTATATCTTACAGTTGCCACTGCTTGTATGGCTTTTTCCCATTCTTCTCTTATTTCATTTAATGCTTCCATCGTATATGGAGCATGTATATATTTTAAGCATTTACCTATAGTGTTGTCAGTTTTAAACACCTGCAAAGAGAATGATGTATATATATAAGTAATAATATAAAAATAAGATTGATATATTTCATACTAACTAATGAGACTATATATAATACCTCATGTATGGTATCGATGTCCAATGCGGCATGTTTGATAATCATCGCATAAATTGCATCACATAGTATGCGCATGCCCAACCATTGTCTTGTGTAGCGCACTATAAATTGAAACATACAAAATAATACAACTAAGCACAATTCACATCAATAATATATACATTGGAGTCGGGAACTTACTTGTACGTTCTGCCAATTTATTGGCTGGTTCTTTTTCCTTGGGACCGTTCCTCCAGCCTTTTTGAATGCATCTAAACCCCTACATGTTAATATAACACAGTAAATTACATAAGTAAATAGTAATGTAATAACAGATGTTAACAGATACAAAAATGAAATATTTCTCACCAGAATAATGGCATTCTCATTACGTGTCCAATTTTAGTGTTTAATGTACTTCCCGCGGGATCTAGATAATAAATAGTGAACGTCCCAGGGACAATAACTAGTAACTCCCAATGTTTACCGCTAGAGGTAAAAAGTTAACAATTAATAACTCAAAATGCACAATAAAAATGGAATTTTCTTAAGTCCAAATTATAAATAAAGTAAACTTACTTGACTTTGAATGGAGCTATTATTATCGTCTTCTTTTGCTGACCAAAAATTGTAAAAGCATCTATACAGTATTGTTGAACATTATCAGGGTCTTTAGCTACCATACTAATCAATGATGGAATCAAAAATCCCACATGATCATATGCAAATTGTTTGCAATGATCTTCGACTAAGTAGCTGCAAAACATGTAAAATATACAAGTGAGCTTGTTCCAACTGCTCACGGCTGATTACTTTCACCCGTGATCCCAAAATTTCTTTGCCCTCCTCAATATTCTTGTCATTATCAGGAGTGTCATTACCACTGAGAAAGTCATTGCAAAAATCCATAACCTCTCTCACCACATAACCTTCAATAATACTCCCTTCAGGCCGATAACGGTTTCGAACATCACCTTTAAAAATGCTCATGTATCGTTTAAAGGGATACATCCAATGCAAGTAAACTGGTCCCAACATTTTCACTTCCCTAGTCAAGTGGACAACAAGATGTACCATGATATCAAAGAATGAAGGAGGGAAATACATCTCAAGCTGACATAGGGTAACAACCACTTCTCTTTGAAAATTATCGAGAGTATCATGGTCAATAACTTTGCTTCATAGACTGCTGAAAAAGAAACAAAGTCTGGTAATTGCAAACCTTACATGCTTCGACAATATAGATCGAATTGCCACGGGCAATATTTGTTGCATTAGAGTGTGACAATCATGAGATTTAAGACCTATCAACTTCAGATCTTTCATTGATACCAATCTACGGATGTTGGATGAGTAACCATGTGGCACCTTAACATTTACCAAGCATTCACAAAAAGTTTTCTTCTCCTTTCTAGACAACGTGTAACAAGCGGGAGGTAAGTATGTTCTTTTATTACCCATTTCACGTAATTCTGTTAATTCTGACCTTATTCCCATTTCACGTAGGTCCAGTCTAGATTTTATCCCATCTTTAGTCTTACCTGGTATATTTAACAGAGTACCAATGATGCTATCATAGACATTTTTCTCAACGTGCATTACATCGATACAATGCCTGACTGTCAAAGAACTCCAATAAGGAAGATCCCAAAATATTGACTTCTTCTTGAATGAAGAATTGTCACTCTGTGTGGCCATACTACATTATGATTTTTTACCAAATTCATTGACAATGTCTTTTACTCTTGCATAAACAACATCCCCTGGTATAGGTTTAGGTGCACTCCGTTCATCATTCCATCCATTGAATGCTTTGCGCTTCCTACGATACAGATGAAATTTTGAAAGAAACCTTCGATGACCAAGATATACAGTCTTGCCGCCATGTTTTAGTCTTATTGAATCAGTGTTTTCTTCACATATAGGACACGCTTTAGCTCCTTTGACACTATATCCAGACAACTTCCCATATGCTGGAAAGTCATTAACAGTGCAAAACAACATAGCGTGCAAACGAAATGTCTCTCTTGCTGAAGCATCATAGGTCATCACACCTTCAGCCCAAAGTTTCTTTAAGTCATCAATCAAAGGTTCAAGATAAACATCGATATCATTTCCGGGTTGTTTAGGGCCCGATATCAACAATGACAACATAACGTACTTATTTTTCATACACATCCAGGGAGGAAGATTGTATATAACAAGCATGACTGGACAAGTGCTATGTTGGATGCTCAATGTCCTGTACGGATTCATCCCATCTGTACAAAGCCCAAGTCTTAGATTCCTATCTTCTTCACCAAATTTGGGGTATAATAGATCAATCTTCTTCCACTGTGGGGAATCAGACGCATGTCGTAGGATCCCATCATTATTTTTCTTAACATCTGCATGCCACCTCAAATTCTTCGCATCTTTTGGATTTGCAAACAAGCGTTGAAACTGTGATATTATAGGTAGATACCACAACACCTTGGCAGGAGAACCAGTTTTGGACTCCCCTGAAGTCGTCATTTATACCTTGACGCACCACATTTTGGACAATCTTTCAAATGTACATAGTCCTTTTGAAATAATACACAATCATTCAGGCATGTGTGTATCTTCTTGGCCTCCATTCCCATTGGGCACAACATTTTCTTTACCTGGTATGTTGAGATTGGCAGCTCGTTTCCTTCAGGAAGCATTTCTTTCAACAAAGTCAACAATGAAGTGAAGCTTTTGTCGCTCCATTTATTGTTAGCTTTCAACTTATACAATCTCAACACAGCGCTAAGCTTCGTAAACTTAGCACATCCTATGTATAACGGTATCTCAGCATCATGCACAATGTTTCTAAAGATAGGAGGTGGATCGGTGTGCTCTACCCTACAACTATCCAGCATCGCATCAACGATGTCTGCTGGAACTAGTTCGTTCACATTTACGTCATCGGAGGCAATTTCTTCTTCCACCCAAGCACTGCTATCGACATCTACTGGTTTCGATTTTGAAATCTCTCCATGCCAGTGCCATTCTGTATAGCCTTGTACAATCCCGTTGCACATGACATGACTTTTGATTTCCTCACCAGTGTTGACTTTCAAGTTGTTACCGCAATGCCTACATGGACAGTAGAACCTATCTGTAGGTTTTTTCCTATGTTCCTCGGCAAATCTAATAAACTGATCAAGACCAGATATAAACTCTGGGGTGCAACGATTACGAATGGACATCCATGATCTATCCATTCTATGATCAGAGAAAACAAGTATATATTAGGAAACAAGTATATATTAGGAAAAGATTAGGGTATACACTTACATCCTAAGTGTATAATGTGATGTCATTCTTATATATAATAAATGTGTACCACCTATCCCATCCTTGAACACCTAATCTCACTAGTAAGTGTATAATGTGTATTGGGTTTTCAAGAAAATTTCGACAACATTTCCCCGCTGTTCTCTAAGTACATATGTACTTAGAGAACAAATGGGGAAATGCTACCGAAATTTTCTCGAAAACCCAATACACATTATACACTTACATCCTAAGTGAGATTAGGTGTTCAAGAATAGTCCCAAACTGGGGACTATCCAAGATTTACTCCTAATGAGTCAATCTTAGACGGGTTTCTAGGCCAACAAACACAATAATAGATATCTACAATGAAGCCGGACTCCATACAAACAGTATATAATTTAGTGATTGTTCATTCTAATTTATACCAATGTACAAGTAATATAAAGAACAATGATTGTTCACTTTCTAGGCCAACAAACACATGTGATGTCATTCTTATATATAATAAATGTGTACCACCTATCCCATCCTTGAACACCTAATCTCACTAGTAAGTGTATAATGTGTATTGGGTTTTCGAGAAAATTTCGGCATCATTTCCCCGCTGTTCTCTAAGTACATATGTACTTAGAGAACAAATGAGGAAATGCTGCCGAAATTTTCTCGAAAACCCAATACACATTATACACTTACATCCTAAGTGAGATTAGGTGTTCAAGAACAGTCCCAAACCGGGGACTATCCAAGATTTACTCCTAATGAGTCAATCTTGGACAGGTTTCTAGGCCAACAAACACAATAATAGATATCTACAATGAAGCTGGACTCCATACAAACAATATATAATTTAGTGATTGTTCATTCTAATTTATACCAAAGTACAAGTAATATAAAGAACAATGATTGTTCACTTTCTAGGCCAACAAACACATGTGATGTCATTCTTATATATAATAAATGTGTACCACCTATCCCATCCTTTAACACCTAATCTCACTAGTAAGTGTATAATGTGTATTGGGTTTTCAAGAAAATTTCGGCAGCATTTCCTCGCTGTTCTCTAAGTACATATGTACTTAGAGAACAAACAGGGAAATGCTACCGAAATTTTCTCGAAAACCCAATACACATTATACACTTACATCCTAAGTGAGATTAGGTGTTCAAGAACAGTCCCAAACCGGGGACTATCCAAGATTTACTCCTAATGAGTCAATCTTGGACGGGTTTCTAGGCCAACAAACACAATAATAGATATGTACATGTTAGGGTTTCATCACAATTGATGTTAGGGTTTCATCAATGTTAGTGTTTAATCAAATCAAATTAGGATGCTAGAATGAACAAGTTTAAATCAAATTAGAGTTTAAATCAAATCAAACACGGCCGTGGCTGTGTTGGCCTACCACGGCCGTGCTGGGCAGCACGGCCGTGCTGCCCAACACGGCCGTGGTAGGCCATTCTTCTCAGCTCTCAGTAAAAGAAGTAGAACACTAACTAGCAGCAAGCAGAGCAGAGCAGCGGGCGGCAAGGAAGAAGACAAGGAAGAAGGTGCTACGACTAATATCTTGTGAGCAGCGGAGGCAAGCAAGAAGACAACGCCATAGTAGGGCATGAGCAGGGAGGAAGGAGCGTGCGGCGGCGGCACAAGGAGGAAGGCGGCGGGCGGCAGCGGCGACGCAGAGCAGCAACATGGATCGTCGGCAGCGAGCGAGAAGCACCAGGCACCAGGCACCAGGCGGCGATTTTGGGAGAGCGGCGACGAGCAGCGCACATGCAGGAGAATCGATGAAACAGGAAGAAAGGGGGAAGAGTCGGGTGATCGGGCCTCTATTAAGTTGGTCAACGACGTCGGTTATCTAGGACAACCGACGCCTATTATCTTCAGCGTCGGTTGATCGTAATAACCGACGTCCAATTAGACAATCTTTACCCCAAATTAATTGGCGGGAACTATTATCAGCGTCGGTTATCCAAGGATAACCGACACCGAAAGTGGAAATTTTTGCGCAAAATTTCATTTCACATAGGCGTCGGTGAATTGTTAAACAACCGACGCTGTATGTGACCCAGATTTTTTTCGCTCGAAAATTGGATTTCGCGGGCGCCTTTAGGCGTCGGTTGGTTATACTCAGCCGACACTGAATACAAAGCGGTACCCGTGTCTGGCTGGTCTTCGAATATAGACGTCAGTTTTTATAAATAACTGACCCTGAATATTATAGGCGTCGGTTGTCTGAAATAACCGACGCCCAGAAAAGCGACACTGAAGGCTATTTCTGTAGTAGTGGGTTGTCATGCAGAATGGGTAAGAAGATTAAGCGCGGCAAAAACTTCTTCAAGTGTAGCTGGAATAGTTGGCGTGCTCTTGATTCATCAGCAAGACATAAATCATCGAATAACATCGGATGGGCGATGTGAGCATGTTCACACTTCTCTCGTAGGATCGGGATGTAAGCTAATGCCACTGTCATTACTAGACATCCTCCTGCCTTGACTAAGTCCCAAAGGTCATCGAGCATGACCACTATGTTGTCCTTTTCATATATGACGTCTTCGGTGTTTGAATTGACAAGTCGGAGAAGGATTTCATTGACTTGTTCTCGAGATAGGGAATTGCATGCGAACCGGTCAAAGTTGTTGATTAGGGACTCAGAGATGGCAGGCAAAGCAGACTCACTCCAGGAGACGTGTCATCAATGTCGAGTGTGGCCCGCAAGTTCTCTATCTATTTGCATATCCTGTAGACGTCTGTGCTCTCGACTTCTTCCCGTGGAGGGTTGTCGAGCTGGGAAGATTCGGTTCCTGCATCTATTTCCAGCAACTCCTCTGGAAGTCCTACATCTTAGAAATAGTGCACATCCTTGATTAAAAGCAGTGCGTAGATGCTCCTGAGATGCTAGAAATCTGTGCCACGGAGCTTCCTGACGTATCTGAAGATGTTTAGCAGCTCCATGGAGTGCAAGACGATGATGGCACTATTTTTGCTTCCTAGCTCTTCTTGGACTGGGAAGTTTCTGATGGCATAGAAGTTCCATACACCGTTGTGGCATTAGATTCCTTCCTTGATTATGCGGTGAAGACGCATGGGGAGAAGTATGACATGCTTATCTTTGGGGCGTACAAATATGTGTCCTCTATGTGGGACCTCCTTACAAAGGCTTCGTCTTCGTAAAACCTCTTGACTCTATGCCCATTCACTGGAAAAACTTTTGTCGGGTCGCCTTTATCAAAGAGCTCCATCATCCCAGATGGATAAATCTTTGCAATGATGAAAGGCTTGGACCACCTGGTTTGCAACTTTCCTGAAAATAGACAAATCGAGGATTTAAATAATAAAACCTTATCACCTTCATTGACATCCTTCTTCCTCAAGTGGGCATCGTGCTAGATTTTGGTTCTCAATTTGTAGATCCTAGCATTTTCATAGGCATGGAGCCTCAACTCTTTGAGTTCCTGAAGCTAAAGAAACCTTTTCTTTCCAGCTAGCTTCTGGTCCATGTTGAGGCTATTGATCGCCCAGAACACTTTGTGCTCCAATTCAAAGGGAAGATGACATGCTTCTCCATATATCAAGAGGTAAGGTGTGGTGTCTAGCAGCGTCTTATATGCGGTTCTATATGCCCAGAGAGCATCATCTAGTTTAGCTGACCAGTCCTTGAAGGACTTGCCAACTGCCATTCTAAAATCTGCTTGATCTGTTGATTAGAGACCTCAACATGTCCGGATGTCTGCGGGTGGTACGGCGTTGCAACCTTGTGACGTACGCCGTACTTACACAAGAGGGATTCAAACTGTTTCTCTGCAAAGTGAGAACCTCCATCACTAATGATGGTTCTCGACACTCCGAATCTTAGAAAGATAATCTTGGTAAAAAGCTTTATTACTACTTTGGCATCACACGTTGTGGTGGGCACTACTTCAACCCATTTAGATACATAGTCAACCACAACAAGGATATATTTGAAACTATAGGAGGAAGGGAAGGGTCCCATATAATCTATACCCCATGCATCAAAAGTTTCAACTTCGATCCAATCCGAAAGAGGCATCTCATTTTGGCGAGAAACATTTCCTGTTCACTGACATTCATTGCAAGACTTCACAAAAGCATGCACATCTTTGAATAGAGTTGGCCAGTAAAAACCTGACTAGAGGATCTTAGCAACAGTCCTTTCGCCCCATAGGTGTCCTCCATAAGGAGAGGAGTGACACTCAAAAAGAATCTTGGGGGCTTCCTCCTCAGGTATACATCTTCTGTATAACCCATCGACGCAGTGCCTAAACAATAGAGGGTCATCCCAGTAGTAGTTCTTTAAATCAGAGAAGAATTTATTCTTCTGATTGTAGGATATATCTGGTGGCAGTTGTTTACAAGACAGGTAATTGCAGAAGTCTGCATACGACGGCCCCTCAGGGTTGGCTGTCTGGGAAACATAGATGGATTCATCGACATAACTTTGATTGATTGGGAGTGGGTGGTCATCTTCCACCCTAATCCTTGAGAGGTGGTCGGCGACCATGTTTTTAGAGCCTTTCTTATAGTTTATTTCATGGTCGAACTCCTGCAACAACAATGCCCAACATAGTAATCTGGGCTTCACATCTTTATTTTGCATTAAGTACTTGATGGCCGACTGGTCGGTGTGAAATATCACCTTAAAGCCCATGAGGTAGGACCAAAACTTGTCAAAAGCATATACAATGGCCAACATCTCCTTCTCAGTAGTAGTGCAATTCATATGTGCCTCATCCAGGGTCTTACTTGTGTAAAAGATCACGTGGTGCTTTTTTTCTTTCTTCTGGCCAAGAACAGTACCAATAGCAAAGTTACTAGCATCGCACATGAGCTTGAAAGGAAGATTCCAGTCAGTGGACTGGAGAATGGGTGCGGAAACTAAAGCGTCTTTCAAAGTGGATAATGCTTTCATGCACTCATCCGTGAAGTCGAACTTCACATCTTTCATCAAAAGGTTGGACACAGGCTTGGCTATCTTCAAAAAATCTTTAATGAATCACTGATAATAATCAGCGTGAACTAAGAAACTTCAGACACCCCTAACTGATGTGGGGAAAGGGAGCTTGGCAATTACCTCAACTTTGGACGGATCGACCTCAATACCTCTGCTGGACACCTTGTGTCCAAGAACAATACCTTCATGAACCATGAAATGGCATTTTTCCCAATTGAGAGTGAGGATGTGCTCCTCACACCTTCTCATCACTAGGGATAGGTTGTTCAAACACTCATCAAAGGAGTATCCATATACACTGAAATTGTCCATAAACACTTCCATTTTATCCTCAAGCAGATATGCAAAGATGGCACTCATACACCTCTGAAAAGTGGCATGTGCATTACAAAGCCCGAAGGACATCCTCCTGAAGGAAAAAATTCCGTAAATGCCGGTGAAAGTGGTCTTTTCCTAGTCATCGGGGTGAATAGGGATCTGATAGAACCCTGAGTACCCATCCAACCAATAAAAGTAGGAATGATGGGCCAGGCGCTCCAACATCTGATCAATGAATGAAAGGGGGAAATGGTCCTTGCAGGTGGCGGCGTTGAGTTTTCGATAATCAATGCACATCCGCCAGCCGGTAACCATCTTGGTGGTGACCTCGACTCCGTCTTCTCTCTTGACCAACGTCATACCTCCCTTCTTCGAAACCACTTGGATGGGACTTACCCATGCACTATCGCTGATGGAATAGATTATGCCAGCATCTCACAGCTTTACCACTTCCTTACTAATGACTTCTCGGAGCTTCTCGTTCAACTTTCTCTGCGGTAGGGCATATGGCCTGGAGTCCTCTTCTAGATGGATTTTGTGCATGCACACAGAGGGAATTATCCCCCTTAGGTATCTAATGGAGTACCCTAGGGTCTTCCTCCACAACCTCAATTCTTCAAGCAACTGATCTTTCTGGCCATCGGTCAACTCCGAGTTGATTATTACCAGATTCATCTTCTCTTCATCTAAAAAGAAGTATTCTAGGCCTCTTGGCAGAACTTTCAATTCAGGTGGGGCATCATTTTCTTGTTCACTGGCGGGGAATTTTTGGAGAGAAGTGTACATGACTGTCTCCATAGGATCTTCATCTTCAGACATACCATCAACTTCTAGGAAAGCCAACAGTTCTTTGACCTCTGAGTCTACAACCTCCTGTGCTTCACCAAATAAGGCGCGCATAAGCGGGTCCATGATGGCCTTCTCCTCCTTTACTTCATTGCATAGCTGTTGGTAGCTTTCAGCAAAATAAGAAGACTCAAAGAATGCAGGGGCTTTCATATAATCTCTGATGTTGAAGTTGATATGGTCTCTTCCAACCCGGATCGTAATCATACCCACCTCCACATCAATGAGGGCCCAGCCGGTCGCTAGGAAAGGTTGCCCAAAGATGATAGGGCAGTTGGGATCTTCTACGGTGTCGATCAAGACTATATCACATGGAATAAATAATCGCCCGACTTGAATGGGCACATCCTCTACTAATCCAACTGTCCTGGTAAAGGTTGATCCGCCAACTGAATCTACATATTGGTGCTCACCACATCGGTGAGCCTGATCCTTTTAGCGAGGGACAAGGGCATCAAGCTAATGCTTGCCCCCAGATCTGCTAAACCTTTATGGGTTATACTATTCTCGATTTGAAAGGGGGTGACAAAGGCTCCAGGATCTCTTTTCTTTGATGGCATAGTTGTTGTGACAAAGGAACTAGACATCTGTGCTAGCTTTACTGCCTCTACATCCTCGCCTCTCTTCTTCCTTGATATCAGATCCTTTAGAAACTTGGTGTAGGTAGGCATCTCTTCAATGGCATCCAGAAAAGGGACGTTAAGGTGCAATTTCTTTATTGCGGCCATGAACTTCTCATATCTCTTTTTCAGCTGGACCCTCACCAGCTTATGGGGGAAGGGTACACATGGTGCGTACTTATCGGGGAGCTCTTCAAAAGAGACGGCTTTTCTTCCTTCCTTGGTCACTCTGATCGCCCTTTTTGGGACTTCTTCCTCAACCTCTTATGGGCTAGCTTCTTCGGAAGGTGCCACTATTGATGTTGCTTCCTTCTCTAAGGCTTGTTGTACTACAGTGCCTAACCTTAGACGACCATTTTTGTAGTATCATGTCCTCACGGATTGGCTTCATTGTTGGAGGGGAAACACCCCACTTGATGGTTGATAGTTTGGGCGAGACTCGCAAGCTGTTGATCAATCTATTTATTATGCTGTTGGAGCTCCTCAATCTGAGCTGAAAATCCTCCCATTTGCTGCTGCATCAGTTTCAGCAGGGCCGTGCTGTCTACAGAACTCTTATGAATCTTCTCATTGAGGTCATTTTGCTTTTTGGAGAAGGACATCAACTCCGTCATCATAGACGATCTTTGTTGCTGATTCTGCTGGAAAGTCCACTACTGTTGGAACAACGTCTGATGTTGCTGATTCGGCGGTCCTCATGAGGGAGTTCCGCCTACCAGCTGATGAGAGTTCTCAACAACACTGATATTCCCGTAAGAGAACCCAATATGGTCAGGTCGTCGGTATTGAACAAAGCTTACATTCTCCGTATTGTCCTCATCAAGCTCTCCCTGAACGGCTGTGTGCGGATAGTAGTCAAACACGTGATCTGGTTCTTCACATGTGACGTAGCTTCTCACAACTTCCTGTTGAACTTTTCCTTTATATCCCTGTTCCTTGAGGCTCTGAACATCAGTTACTATTTTTCCAAGCTTAGATGCAAGGGCTTCCATTGCCTTGGACTCTCCCATAGTGGTATGGCTCATCGACTCGCGGTCGTATTCGTCATCCTGCTAATTTGTGGCCATGTTTTCGATGATTTCTCTGGCCCTCTGAGAACTTAGTCCCAAGAAGTCGCTGCCAGCTGCAGCGTTTAAGGACTTCCTTTCGGCAGGACACACCCCATTATAGAAAGTGGTGATAAGTTTAGGTTTGGAAAAACCATGATGTGGGCTGTGGGCTCCGATCTCCAAACCATGAAATAATCACGATTTAAACTTGAGCGGAAGCAATCGATAATCAGCGGAAGACAAAAATCACGGGAAATTAAAACTTTTCGAGATAAGAGCTCGACACCACAAACCTTTTCCATAGAAAACAGATTTAAACTATATACATCTCTGTCAAATTACTTCTTGAGTAATTATATACAACATGATACAAAATCTCAAGAACTCATGACCGAAACACTCCAAGACCTGAGAGTACAGAGGACACATAGGACTGACTCTAACTACACCACATAGCAGGCTGAATCTCCACCTGAGATTTACTACTGCTCCTGGTGCTGCTGCTGCTGGGATTGGTCACCTTTAGACCGGTTCCTCCGTCTTCGACGACCACCTAAAAAGTTGAAGTCTACGGGGTGAGACAATTATACATAATTGCCCCAGCGAGAGTTATAACTCTCCACTAGAAGCTTTATAAGCAAGCAAAGAATAACTTAAGCAGTAAAAGCTTTCAAAGCATTCATTAGCAGTTTTGATAATAAGCAAGAGTTCAACATTTATGAAACATGAAGAACATATACTTTATCCAGTGTAACATCAATCAAGTAATACTACGCTATTGATTATGTTTTTCAAACATTATTATGCCCTGTGGAGATGAGGTATACCACTCATACTCCAACTGATCGCTAAGAAGTCACATCAGTATCATACATAGGTCATTAGAAGAGCCAGATTTTTATGACCTCATCTTCCTCAGTCAGTTAGAGGATTGTTTGCAGGACATCTGGCAGGACGTCTGCTATTTATAGCTCACCAGGGTAAACTGGACCTTCGCTATATTTTTAGAGTTACAGTGGCGTTTGGTACTCTCTTCGTCATCGGAAGATTTCTTGATTATCTTTCACCGATGCGGTGTTTGTGTTTACTTTGGGAGAATAGTGATACATCTCACCTTTGGGGTTTGTAGTGAAGGTTTTACGGACTATAAAAATCTACATCAATTCCTACACTAAGATGTAAGGTTCTACACATCCATATACCCCACATACTCAAAAGTATGTGATCCAGGAGTTCCCTTGGGAAAACCTGTTTCACCATCATTTAGACTCTAACAATGATGGATCTATGATCAGGGCTCTACATTACACTTGATTAGTTAGGTACATTCAGTATTCTTTTAACATCATACATGGTTCTTCAAACAATAACATTAGCATAACAACTATAAATGAGAATACTAAAATGTAGCAAGCCTAACTCTTTTCAATCATCAGTTCTCAATCATTTCACCACAAGTCATCTGTTAAGCATGACCTTGATGGTATTTATGGCTCTTACAGCCCATAATTCTCAATAGATGTCACTAGCAGTGCATCCATATATTTCACTTATTCATAAAGCTTAAGACATGCTTTCAATGAATATAGTATTATAATCCATACCTGGATATGATCATCATCTCATAACAACCTGCAAGGTTAATTCAACTGGTAATAGTAAACAATTCATCAATTAGGGTTTACTATTCATCTTTCATGTCACCACCCTAGAATTAGGGTTTACTATTCACTCCATGGTGAATTGTACTCATTACATCATCATGTATGAGAAACATCATCATTAGAGCTCTTAAGTAAGATTAAGATTCACTAGTTATCATAATTAGGGTTTCCATGATCTCACATAGGTGGATCATTCCCTACTCATGTACATTCATGTGTATTGAAAGTATCTTACTTAAGTTCTCACCATAAAAGGGTACTTTCTCTCTCTTAGGATACTTTCTCTCTCCTCTTACTAGTAGATGGTGATAACACCACTCTAGATCAGGTTGGGTTAAGTCCTCATTGACTAACATAAACCAAAACATAACTATCATGTGATTTAGGGTTTGATTAAGACAAGGTTTTACTCCATTAAGCCCCTCAAGGGTATTTTGGTAATTTACCTCATGATCACCATCATGGGTCAACTCATTAATCACTTAGTCCCTTAATGACCTAGGTTACCATTAGGGTTTAGATTAGATCATCATTGAATCAATTACATCATCAATTGATTAAGTACAAACCACCTTGAACACCTTCAAACGGTTTCAACCTTCAACCACCAAACGGTCTTGAGACCGTTTGGATGTGTTGACCGTTTAGAAAGGTTGACTTTCCAAACCGTTTGAAGCTCATGCGGTTTGAAACCGTTTGATCAAAACAACTTGAGATTGATTGGTCCAAACGACCTTGAGATCGTTTGAGCCCAAACGGTCTTGAGACCGTTTGTCCTCAAATGGTCTTGAGACCGTTTGGATCCAAACGGTCTTGAGACCGTTTGGTCCAAATGGGCTCAAACCGTTTGGACCTCCAAAGTGGCTCAAAAGTTACAATTAGTCATGGTTAAGTATGTTGAAGCCCTCAATTGGCTAAAGCCATATTAACCACTTATAAATTGAGTCAATTAGGATGAACCTCAATCACTTGGACATCAAATTAACCCTCAATTGAAAGTCAATTAGGGTTAAGTCCATCTCAATTAGGGTTTCAAATCGGATAGTCATCAATATTCAACAGTGTGAATCAATTCAAGGTTGAACCTATCAATTGACCTCCAATTGGGCCCAAACTTGGCCCAAACGGTCTTGAGATCGTTTGGATGATCTCCAAATGGTCTTGAGACCGTTTTCCCAAAGTTTGACCAAAAACCAAGTCGGTTGGTTTAGGGTTGAACTCCAATTAGGTCTAAAAATCAGCATTTTTATCAATTCATCAACTTGTTGCAATTGGACCTTCAAATCATTAGATTATCTCAATCCTAGACCTTCAAACGGTCTTGGGTTGTGCCCAAACGGTCTTGAGACCGTTTGGAGGAACCCCCAAACGGTCTTGAGACCGTTTGGGTCCTTCAACCCAAAACTCAACAAGATCTATGTTTTAAAACAGTAATTTCAACCCGATTAGGGTTAGGATGTTGAAGTGCCTTCAACTCTCAATTGGTTAAGAATTAATCTTCGATTCTTTGCAGGAATGAAATTCAATATATAACCAACATACCCTCAAATGGTCGTCCCTTGGTCAACCCTATCAAATGGTCTTGAGACCGTTTCAATCCAAACGGTCTTGCAAGACCGTTTGAGGGCAAACGGTTTGAAACCGTTTGACCCCAAACGGTTTGCAACCGTTTGGACCAAAAGGGTACAAGGTCGTTTGATAAAGTAACATAGGGATTCACGCCCCTCATCTTCAACCTCTGTCAAGGTCGGTTCTCCCACCGTTTTTCTTGCAAAAGTGCAAGGAAGAAGGGAGGTAGAAGAAGAACTAACATGCTAATTTTGCAAGAACAAAGTATGCATATAAAGCAAAGAGTTAGAGTTATAAAACCCGCCTAAAGGTTGTTCCTAGAGCTCCAAACCTCCAAGCTCCAAGCTTTAATGGCGTCCTTGAACTTCCACAAGTCGGCCAGAGGTGATTCCTCCAAGGAAAGGTAGGATTGGTCGGCTAAAACAAGAAGACTAAGTAAGCTATCCACAAAACCAACCTTAAAGGATGAATTCCTCCATGAATTCGAGCTAGAAGGTGGTGTTCTCTTACCTAGAACAGGTTGGTCGTCCCCCCTGAGCTCCAGAGCTAGCCTTGGTCGTTTTAGGAAAGAAGAAAGGAAGTGAAGGAAATGAAGGATCCGTTCACTTATTTGCAAGGAAATGGCTTATATACTTTAGTCCTTTTTACACCATAAGGACCTCTCAAGTATGGAAATTACATCTAAGTCCCTCCTTTCTCAAGGGTACGTCCACACTCATCTAAACTTATGCAAAGCTAATGAAATATCAAGATCTAAGGGTGAAGAAAACCAACCTTCAACTAGGGTATATACATAAAAGGTCTCCATACCCATATTAGGTGACTTTCACCACAAAGATCACTTTTCTTATCTGATTATTCATTGATGTGTCCCTTTCATCATTTCTACTTTAAATGATGACAAGAGTTATAAAAGATGTTCTAGAAAGTGAAAATTACAAGTTGTACCCCTCAATTTGGGTAAATTGCATTTTACTCCAAATTAGGGTTTTCAAGCATAAGGATTGCTTCCACAGCTGCACCTTGGTGCTCAAGCTTGGGAAATCCTTCAAACTTCATCATAAACATCCTCATGATGTTTCAACATCAAAGGAACATCTTAACTTGTGAATTTGCAAGTTGAACCCTTAAACTGGGTAATTTTGCACATAGGTCCCTGCATACAACACAATGCTACAACTTTGTTTAAAAAGGAGCAAAAATTGAAAATATATGTTCCTGAGGAACTTAATTACATGCCAGGGAGTATTTACAAGTATCTTATTACATATTTAGGCAAAACTTCCAGGGTTAGGTTATAACCCAGGTCAGGGATGTTACAAATTATCCACCCCTTCACAAGGATTTCGTCCCCGAAATCGATAAAGCGTATTAAGAGAAAAGAGTAGGATATTTCTTTCTCATCTCATCCTCTAGTTCCCAAGTGGCTTCTTCAACACCACGATGGTTCCAGAGGACTTTCACAAGACTTATATCCTTCTTCTTTAACTTTTTAGTTCTGTTATCAAGGATTGACATTGGTCCCTCTTCATATGTTATATCTTCATTCAATTCTACTTCCATAGGTTGTAGAACAGACTCGGTGTCTGGGTGACATTTCCTCAGCATGGAAATGTGAAACACAGGGTGTAACTTCTGTAACTCCTGAGGTAACTCTAGTCTATAGGCTACCTTTCCAACTCTTTCAATAATTGGATAAGGTCCCATAAATCTAGGAGCTAACTTTCCTTTTCTTCCAAAGCGAAGGACTCCTTTCCAAGGTGAGACCTTGCGATACACTC
Organism: Alisma plantago-aquatica; assembly: GCA_963693085.1. NCBI lineage: Eukaryota > Viridiplantae > Streptophyta > Magnoliopsida > Alismatales > Alismataceae > Alisma > Alisma plantago-aquatica. The sequence goes on from OY856409.1 coordinate 58,844,014, forward strand.
TGTCTCCAACCTGGAATTCTAGGGGTCTACGACGTTTATCAGCATACGACTTCTGCCTATCCTGTGTAATCTTAAGTTGTTGCTGTATAACTTTAATCTTCTCTGTAGTTTGCTGCACAAGATCAGGTCCTAACAACTGGTGCTCACCAGTCTCATACCAACACAAGGGTGATCTACAACGTCTACCATACAAAGCTTCATAGGGTGCCATTTCAATACTATGTTGATAGCTGTTGTTATAGGCAAACTCTATTAAGTTCAGATGTAGATCCCAACTCCCGGTAAACTGGAGAACACATGCTCTCAACAGGTTTTCCAAGGTCTGTATAGTCCTTTCCGACTGTCCATCAGTCTGTGGGTGAAAGGCTGTACTAAACCTTAGTTTGGTGCTTAAGGCTCTGTGTAACTGCTCCCAAAAGCGACTTGTAAATTGGGGACCTCTTTCAGAAACTATTGTGACAGGAACTCTGTGCAAACGCACTATCTCTTGTACATACAACTGTGATAACCTTTCAGCAGAATAGGTTGTTTTGACAGGTAGGAAATGTGCTGTCTTTGTCAACCTATCAACAACTACCCAAATGGAATCATGTCCCTTGTTTGTCCTGGGTAGGCCAACAACAAAGTCCATGGTCACATGGTCCCACTTCCATTGTGGTATGGGTAAGGGTTGCATTGTTCCTGCAGGTTTCTGGTGCTCAGCCTTGACCTGCTGACACACAGAACACCTTAGAACAAACTCAACTACATCCTTCTTCATCCCAGGCCACAAATACATATCCTTCAAGTTTCGATACATCTTGGTGCTCCCTGGATGCATGACATACATTGAAGAATGAGCTTCCTCTAGAATTATCTTCCTCAGGTTATCTACATCAGGTACTATCATCCTCCCATGATAGCATGCCACCTGGTCATCTGAATCATGAAAACCTTCTCGCTTCTCATCTCCATACCCAGATCTAATCTGTTGAACTGCAGCATCAACATGTTGTGCCTCCTTAATCTGCTCTCTTAGGGTAGGTTTAATATGCATCTCAGCCATCAACCCGGCTAACAATGACACCTTCAACTGTAAATTGTCTTGCCTTAAAGAGATAAGCATATCTCTCTTAGAGCATACTAAAGAGTTTAGTTGTGCTCTATCCATGGTTGAGGTTGCTGATTTCCTACTCAAGGCATCTGCAACAACATTGGCCTTGCCCGGATGGTAATCAATTGTACAGTTGTAGTCCTTGATTAACTCCATCCAGCGACGTTGCCTCATGTTAAGTTCATGCTGAGAGAAGATATACTTAAGGTTCTTGTGGTCTGTGAAAATCTGGAAGGTATCTCCGTAGAGATAATGTCTCCAGATCTTCAAAGCATGGACCACAACAGCTAATTCCAGATCGTGTGTCGGATAATTCTCCTCGTGTTTCTTAAGCTGTCGGGAAGCAAAAGAAATCACTTGTTTATCCTGCATCAACACACACCCAAGTCCATTCTTGGAGGCATCACAGAAGACTACATATCCTATTCCTTGCTCAGGTAGCACAAGCACAGGTGCACTTGTCAACCTCTCCTTCAACAACTGGAAAGACTGTTGACACTTATCACTCCAAGAAAAAGGAACATCTTTCCGGGTTAACTTGGTCAAAGGTAAGGCTATAGAGCTAAAGTTTTTAATAAACCTTCGATAATAACCAGCTAACCCCAAGAACCTTCGAATCTCCGTCGGTGTCTTTGGTTGTTCCCATTGTAGAACAGATTCTACCTTTGCAGGGTCAACACGAATTCCCGAGGCAGATATCACATGCCCGAGAAAAGATACCTCAGGCAGCCAGAACTCACATTTGCTAAACTTTGCATACAGCTTGTGTTCTCTTAGCAAGGTCAAAGCTTGGCGAAGGTGCTGCTCATGCTGCTGAGCATCTTTACTATAAATCAGGATGTCATCTATAAAGATGACAACACACTAATCAAGGAAAGGTCGAAAGACTCTATTCATGAGTTCCATGAATGCAGCTGGTGCATTGGTTAGTCCAAACGACATAACCGTGAACTCATAGTGACCATATCTTGTCCTAAAGGCAGACTTGGATATGTCACTGTCCTTAATGCGGAGTTGATGATATCCAGACCTTAATTCTATCTTGGAAAAGACCGTTGCACCACGCAACTGATCAAAAAGATCATCAATCCTCGGCAAAGGGTATTTGTTCTTTATTGTTACCTTATTAAGTTGTCTATAGTCAATGCACAACCGCATTGATCCATCTTTCTTTTTAACAAACAAAACCGGAGCACCCCAAGGTGAAGTGCTCGGTCGGATAAAACCTTTCTCAAGTAACTCTTGAAGCTGTTTCTTGAGTTCTGCCATCTCGGCAGGCACCATCCTATAAGGAGTCTGGGCTATAGGTTTTGTATCTGGGACTAAATTGATTTCAAAATCAATCTTTCGAGGTGGTGGTATACCAGGAAGTTCTTCAGGAAACACATCTTTGAATTCCCTGACTATGGGAACTTCAGTAGGATTGGAACTTTCCTTGGTAACATCTACCACATGGGCTAAGAATGCATAACATCCTTGCCTCATCAGCTTATCAGCAACCATAGCTGATACAAGACAAGTGGGCAGAATCTTTCTTTCACCTTGAAAGATCCATGTGTCGCCTTCATCAACAAACACAGCCAACTTGGATTCACAATCCAAGATAACTTTATACCTTTCTAAGGTATCCATCCCGAGGATTATATCAAATCCTTGCATATCAAGCGGTATAAGGTCCACTTGAATGCGATGTTCAGAACAGAAGAGGATGCAGGGAGAACATACCTCCTGCAAAACAGCAGACCCACTCAACGGAGTTTCCAACAACAACCTATCTGCCCTATGACTAGCTGTCATATTGCAGTTACGAATCACTATCCGAGTGATAAAAGAGTGCGTAGCACCCAGGTCAATCAGAACAGATACTACACAAGGTTTAGACATATCAGAAAATAAAAGTTCCATCTGACCTGTCACCACTTGTGGATCGACCACTGCCTCTGGTGGGTTCATAGCATAGAACCTCACTGTCGCCTGGTGTTGAGGTGGTGCTGATGATCCAGCTTGAGACGCTTGTCCACGTCCTCGAGCTGCTCCTTGAGATTGCATTCTCTGAGATCCTTGTTGATTCTGTCTCGGAGGCTGTGTCACACTGACTGGCTTAGATCGGCAGTCCCTCATCAAGTGTCCCACTTTACCACAGTTGTAGCAGCTTCTCTCCAGTTGTTGTGGTCTGGGTGGTCCAGTAACTGACATTGATACAAAACTCTGAGTCTCCTGAGGTGGTTGTCTTCGTCCTCTACCTCTACTTGGAGACCACTCAGTCTGAGAACTAGATCTAGGTGGTGGAGGGTTAGGTGCAGAGGATCTAGGCTTCTTAAAGTCCCTAGATGGAGTACCATGGAACTGTGGATATCTTTTCTGAGTTTTCCTCTTCTCAACCACAGATCTCTCTATCCTTCGGACTGACTCAACGAAGGTAGAGAATCTCTCTCGATTTTCTAAGGCAGACACGGGGGTACTCATGTCAGCATTCAAACCCTTCTCGAATCTCCTGATTCTTTCTTCTTCTGTGGCAGCCATGTGCGGACAAAACCGCAACAACTCCATGAACTTAGCTTCATACTCGCTAATGTTCATTACTCCCTGCCTTAGTCTCTCAAATTGAGAGATCTTCTCATCTAGGAAGGTCTTTGGGAAATATCTATGAACAAACTCCCGCCGAAAGTCTTCCCACGAGATCTCTATTCCAGGTCTCTTCTGCTCTTCCATTGTCCACCAATGACCAGCGCTTCCTTTGAGAAGATAGACAACATGTCTAACCTTCTCAGCTTCAGGGATATTGAGGATCCTGAAAGCCTTCTCCAACTCCGTCAACCACAGATCAGCATCTGCGGGGTCAGCAGTCCCAAGGTACTCGGTAGCCCCGACACGACATAGCCGCTCGAACGTCTTACCGATACCTTGTCCTTCAGGCTGGGTTGGTGCCCTAGGTGTAGGCATAGGCATCCTGTCGGTTATGTGTGTCATGGCAGTCATAAACTGCCCGAACATCGTTTGTACTGCTGGGTTACCCATGTGAGCTGGGTCAAACTGGGGTGGATCCCTGAGTGGCTCAGGTGCAGGCTGTTCTATCTCTGGAACCCTTGCACCGCCTCGAGGTGCACTAGCACTACTCTCTGCCACATACTCATCTTGTGGCTCAGCCATCCTTATGTATCTTCTTCTCCTGAGGAGCAGAAGATTCTATTAGATAAGGAAGGAATACTAGAGATAGACTTGACTTCCTAAGTCCTATGCCTCTGTAGACTCGGCGAACCTCGAGCTTTGATACCACTTAATTGTGGGCTTCGATCTCCAAACCACGAAATAATCACGATTTAAACTTGAGCGGAAGCAATCGATAATCAGCGGAAGACAAAAATCACGGGAAATTAAAACTTTTCGAGATAAGAGCTCGACACCACAAACCTTTTCCATAGAAAAAGGATTTAAACTGTATACATCTCTGTCAAATTACTTCTTGAGTAATTATATACAACATGATACAAAATCTCAAGAACTCATGAATAAAACACTCCAAGACCTGAGAGTACAGAGGACACATAGGACTGACTCTAACTACACCACATAGCAGGCTGAATCTCCACCTGAGATTTACTACTGCTCTTGGTGCTGCTGCTGCTGGGATTGGTCACCTTTAGACCGGTTCCTCCATCTTCGACGACCACCTAAAAAGTTGAAGTCTACGGGGTGAGACAATTATACATAATTGCCCCAGCGAGAGTTATAACTCTCCACTAGAAGCTTTATAAGCAAGCAAATAATAACTTAAGCAGTAAAAGCTTTCAAAGCATTCATTAGCAGTTTTGATAATAAGCAAGAGTTCAACATTTATGAAACATGAAGAACATATACTTTATCCAGTGTAACATCAATCAAGTAATACTACGCTATTGATTATGTTTTTCAAACATTATTATGCCCTGTGGAGATGAGGTATACCACTCATACTCCAACTGATCGCTAAGAAGTCACATCAGTATCATACATAGGTCATTCGAAGAGCCGAATTCGTATGACCTCATCTTCCTCAGTCAGTTAGAGGATTGTTCACATGACATCTGGCAGGACATCTGCTATTTATAGCTCACCAGGGTAAACTGGACCTTCGCTATATTTTTAGAGTTACAGTGGCGTTCTGTACTCTCTTCGTAATCGGAAGATTTCTTGATTATCTTTCACCAATGCGGTGTTTGTGTTTACTTTGGGAGAATAGTGATACATCTCACCTTTGGGGTTTGTAGTGAAGGTTTGACGGACTATAAAAATCTACATCAATTCCTACACTAGGATGTAAGGTTCTACACATCCATATACCCCACATACTCAAAAGTATGTGATCCAGGAGTTCCCTTGGGAAAACCTGTTTCACCATCATTTAGACTTTGACAATGATGGATCTATGATCAGGGCTCTACATTACACTTGATTAGTTAGGTACATTCAGTATTCTTTTCACATCATACATGGTTCTTCAAACAATAACATTAGCATAACAGCTATAAATGAGAATACTAAAAGGTAGCAAGCCTAACTCTTTTCAATCATCAGTTCTCAATCATTTCACCACAAGTCATCCGTTAAGCATGACCTTGATGGTATTTATGGCTCTTACAGCCCATAATTCTCAATAGATGTCACTAGCAGTGCGTCAAGATATTTCACTTATTCATAAAGCTTAAGACATGCTTTCAATGAATATAGTATTATAATCCATACCTGGATATGATCATCATCTCATAACAACCTGCAAGGTTAATTCAACTAGTAATAGTAAACAATTCATCAATTAGGGTTTACTATTCATCTTTCATATCACCACCCTAGAATTAGGGTTTACTATTCACTCCATGGTGAATTGTACTCATTACATCATCATGTATGAGAAACATCATCATTAGAGCTCTTAAGTAAGATTAATATTCACTAGTTATCATAATTAGGGTTTCCATGATCTCACATAGGTGGATCATTCCCTACTCATGTACATTCATGTGTATTGAAAGTATCTTACTTAAGTTCTCACCATAAAAGGGTACTTTCTCTCTCTTAGGATACTTTCTCTCTCCTCTTACTAGTAGATGGTGATAACACCACTCTAGATCAGGTTGGGTTAAGTCCTCATTGACTAACATAAACCAAAACATCACTATCATGTGATTTAGGGTTTGATTAAGACAAGGTTTTACTCCATTAAACCCCTCAAGGGTATTTTGGTAATTTACCTCATGATCACCATCATGGGTCAACTCATTAATCACTTAGTCCCTTAATGACCTAGGTTACCATTAGGGTTTAGATTAGATCATCATTGAATCAATTACATCATCAATTGATTAAGTACAAACCACCTTGAACACCTTCAAACAGTTTCAACCTTCAACCATCAAACGGTCTTGAGACCGTTTGGTTTCAAACGGTCTTGAGACCGTTTGACCTCAAACGGTCTTGAGACCGTTTGGATGTGTTGACCGTTTAGAAAGGTTGACTTTCCAAACCGTTTGAAGCTCATGCGGTTTGAAACCGTTTGATCAAAACGACTTGAGATCGATTGGTCCAAACGACCTTGAGATCGTTTGAGCCCAAACGGTCTTGAGACCGTTTGGTCCAAATGGGCTCAAACCGTTTGGACCTCCAAAGTGGTTCAAAAGTTACAATTAGTCATGGTTAAGTATGTTGAAGCCCTCAATTGGCTAAAGCCATATTAACCACTTATAAATTGAGTCAATTAGGATGAACCTCAATCACTTGGACATCAAATTAAACCTCAATTGAAAGTCAATTAGGGTTAAGTCCATCTCAATTAGGGTTTCAAATCGGATAGTCATCAATATTCAACAATGTGAATCAATTCAAGGTTGAACCTATCAATTGACCTCCAATTGGGCCCAAACTTGGCCCAAACGGTCTTGAGATCATTTGGATGATCTCGAAACGGTCTTGAGACCGTTTTCCCAAAGTTTGACCAAAAACCAAGTCGGTTGGTTTAGGGTTGAACTCCAATTAGGTCTAAAAATCAGCATTTTTATCAATTCATCAACTTGTTGCAATTGGACCTTCAAATCATTAGATTATCTCAATCCTAGACCTTCAAATGGTCTTGGGTTGTGCCCAAACGGTCTTGAGACCGTTTGGAGGAACCCCCAAACGGTCTTGAGACCGTTTGGGTCCTTCAACCCAAAACTCAACAAGATCTATGTTTTAAAACAGTAATTTCAACCCGATTAGGGTTAGGATGTTGAAGTGCCTTCAACTCTCAATTGGTTAAGAATTAATCTTCGATTCTTTGCAGGAATGAAACTCAATATATAACCAACAGACCCTCAAATGGTCTTCCCTTGGTCAACCCTATCAAATGGTCTTGAGACCGTTTCAATCCAAACGGTCTTGCAAGACCGTTTGAGGGCAAACGGTTTGCAACCGTTTGGACCAAAAGGGTCCAAGGTCGTTTGATAAAGTAACATAGGGATTCACGCCCCTCATCTTCAACCTCTGTCAAGGTCGGTTCTCCCACCGTTTTGCTTGCAAAAGTGCAAGGAAGAAGGGAGGTAGAAGAAGAACTAACATGCTAATTTTGCAAGAACAAAGTATGCATATAAAGCAAAGAGTTAGAGTTATAAAACCCGCCTAAAGGTTGTTCCTAGAGATCCAAACCTCCAAGCTCCAAGCTTTAATGGCGTCCTTGAACTTCCACAAGTCGGCCAGAGGTGATTCCTCCAAGGAAAGGTAGGATTGGTTGGCTAAAACAAGAAGACTAAGTAAGCTATCCACAAAACCAACCTTAAAGGATGAATTCCTCCATGAATTCGAGCTAGAAGGTGGTATTCTCTTACCTAGAACAGGTTGGTCGTCCCCCATGAGCTCCAGAGCTAGCCTTGGTCGTTTTAGGAAAGAAGAAAGGAAGTGAAGGAAATGAAGGATCCGTTCACTTATTTGCAAGGAAATGGCTTATATACTTTAGTCCTTTTTACACCATAAGGACCTCTCAAGTATGGAAATTACATCTAAGTCCCTCCTTGCTCAAGGGTACGTCCACACTCATCTAAACTTATGCAAATATAATGAAATATCAAGATCTAAGGGTGAAGAAAACCAACCTTCAACTAGGGTATATACATAAAAGGTCTCCATACCCATATTAGGTGACTTTCACCACAAAGATCACTTTTCTTATCTGATTATTCATTGATGTGTCCCTTTCATCATTTCTACTCTAAATGATGACAAGAGTTATAAAAGATGTTCTAGAAAGTGAAAATTACAATTTGTACCCCTCAATTTGGGTAAATTGCATTTTACTCCAAATTAGGGTTTTCAAGCATAAGGATTGCTTCCACAGCTGCACCTTGGTGCTCAAGCTTGGTAAATCCTTCAAACTTCATCATAAACATCCTCATGATGTTTCAACATCAAAGGAACATCTTAACTTGTTAATTTGCAATTTGAACCCTTAAATTGGGTAATTTTGCACATAGGTCCCTGCATACAACACAATGCTACAACTTTGTTTAAAAAGGAGCAAAAATTGAAAATATATGTTCCTGAGGAACTTAATTACATGCCAGGGAGTATTCACAAGTATCTTATTACATATTTAGGCAAAACTTCCAGGGTTAGGTTATAACCCAGGTCAGGGATGTTACAAATTATCCACCCCTTCACAAGGATTTCGTCCCCGAAATCGATAAAGCGTATTAAGAGAAAAGAGTAGGATATTTCTTTCTCATCTAATCCTCTAGTTCCCAAGTGGCTTCTTCAACACCACGATGGTTCCAGAGGACTTTCACAAGACTTATATCCTTCTTCTTTAACTTTTTAGTTCTGTTATCAAGGATTGACATTGGTCCCTCCTCATATGTTATATCTTCATTCAATTCTACTTCCATAGGTTGTAGAACTGACTCGGTGTCTGGGTGACATTTCCTCAGCATGGAAATGTGAAACACAGGGTGTAACTTCTGCAACTCCTGAGGTAACTCTAGTCTATAGGCTACCTTTCCAACTCTTTCAATAATTGGATAAGGTCCCATAAATCTAGGAGATAACTTTCCTTTTCTTCCAAAGCGAAGGACTCCTTTCCAAGGTGAGACCTTGAGATACACTCTATCTCCAACCTGGAATTCTATGGGTCTACGACGTTTATCAGCATACGACTTCTGCCTATCCTGTGTAATCTTAAGTTGTTGCTGTATAACTTTAATCTTCTCTGTAGTTTGCTGCTCAAGATCAGGTCCTAACAACTGGTGCTCACCAGTCTCATACCAACACAAGGGTGATCTACAACGTCTACCATACAAAGCTTCATAGGGTGCCATTTCAATACTATGTTGATAGCTATTGTTATAGGCAAACTCTATTAAGTTCAGATGTAGATCCCAACTCCCGGTAAACTGGAGAACACATGCTCTCAACAGGTCTTCCAAGGTCTGTATAGGCCTTTCCGACTGTCCATCAGTATGTGGGTGAAAGGTTGTACTAAACCTTAGTTTGGTGCTTAAGGCTCTGTGTAACTGCTCCCAAAAGCGACTTGTAAATTGGGGACCTATGTCAGAAACTATTGTGACAGGAACTCTGTGCAAACACACTATCTCTTGTACATACAACTGTGATAACCTTTCAGCAGAATAAGTTGTTTTGACAGGTAGGAAATGTGCTGTCTTTGTCAACCTATCAACAACTACCCAAATGGAATCATGTCCCTTGTTTGTCCTGGGTAGGCCAACAACAAAGTCCATGGTCACATGGTCCCACTTCCATTGTGGTATGGGTAAGGGTTGCATTGTTCCTGCAGGTTTCTGGTGCTCAGCCTTGACCTGCTGACACACAGAACACCTTAGAACAAACTCAACTACATCCTTCTTCATCCCAGGCCACCAATACATATCCTTCAAGTTTCGATACATCTTGGTGCTCCCTGGATGCATGGCATACATTGAATAATGAGCTTCCTCTAGAATTATCTTCCTCAGGTTATCTACATCAGGTACTATCATCCTCCCATGATAGCATGCCACCTGGTCATCTGAATCATGAAAACCTTCTCGCTTCTCATCTCCATACTCAGATCTAATCTGCTGAACTGCATCATCAACATGTTGTGCCTCCTTAATCTGCTCTCTTAGGGTAGGTTTAATATGCATCTCAGCCATCAACCCGACTAACAATGACACCTTCAACTGTACATTGTCTTGCCTTAAAGAGATAAGCATATCTCTCTTAGAGCATACTAAAGAGTTTAGTTGTGCTCTATCCATGGTTGAGGTTGCTGATTTCCTACTCAAGGCATCTGCAACAACATTGGCCTTGCCCGGATGGTAATCAATTGTACAGTCGTAATCCTTGATTAACTCCATCCAGCGATGTTGCCTCATGTTAAGTTCATGCTGAGAGAAGATATAATTAAGGTTCTTGTGGTCTGTGAAAATCTGGAAGGTTTCTCCGTAGAGATAATGTCTCCAGATCTTCAAAGCATGGACCACAGCAGCTAATTCCAGATCGTGTGTCGGATAATTCTCCTCGTGTTTCTTAAGCTGTCGGGAAGCAAAAGAAATCACTTGTTTATCCTGCATCAACACACACCCAAGTCCATTCTTGGAGGCATCACAGAAGACTACATATCCTTTTCCTTGCTCAGGTAGCACAAGCACAGGTGCACTTGTCAACCTCTCCTTCAACAACTGGAAAGACTGTTGACATTTTCACTCCAAGAAAAAGGAACATCTTTCCGGGTTAACTTGGTCAAAGGTAAGGCTATAGAGCTAAAGTTTTTAATAAACCTTCGATAATAACCAGCTAACCCCAAGAAGCTTTGAATCTCCGTCGGTGTCTTTGGTTGTTCCCATTGTAGAACAGATTCTACCTTTGCAGGGTCAACACAAATTCCCGAGGCAGATATCACATGCCCGAGAAAAGATACCTCAGGCAGCCAGAACTCACACTCGCTAAACTTTGCATACAGCTTGTGTTCTCTTAGCAAGGTCAAAGTTTGGCGAAGGTGCTGCTCATGCTGCTGAGCATCTTTACTATAAATCAGGATGTCATCTATAAAGACGACAACACACTGATCAAGGAAAGGTCGAAAGACTCTATTCATGAGTTCCATGAATGCAGCTGGTGCATTGGTTAGTCCAAACGACATAACCGTGAACTCGTAGTGTCCATATCTTGTCCTAAAGGTAGACTTGGATATGTCACTGTCCTTAATGCGGAGTTGATGATATCCAGACCATAAGTCTATCTTGGAAAAGACCGTTGCACCACACAACTGATCAAAAAGATCATCAATCCTCGGCAAAGGGTATTTGTTCTTTATTGTTACCTTATTAAGTTGTATATAGTCAATGCACAACCGTATTGATCCATCTTTCTTTTTAACAAACAAAACCGGAGCACCCCAAGGTGAAGTGCTCGGTCGGATAAAACCTTTCTCAAGTAACTCTTGAAGCTGTTTCTTGAGTTCTGCCATCTCGGCAGGCGCCATCCTATAAGGAGTCTGGGCTATAGGTTTTGTATCTGGGACTAAATTGATTTCAAAATCAATCTCCCGAGGTGGTGGTATACCAGGAAGTTCTTCAGGAAACACATCTTCGAATTCCCTGACTATGGGAACTTCAGCAGGATTGGGACTTTCCTTGGTAACATCTACCACATGGGCTAAGAATGCATAACATCCTTGCCTCATCAGCTTATCAGCAACCATAGCTGATACAAGACAAGTGGGTAGAATCTTTCTTTCACCTTGAAAGATCCATGTGTCGCCTTCATCAGCAAACACAGCCAACTTGGATTCACAATCCAAGATAACTTTATACCTTTCTAAGGTATCCATCCCGAGGATTATATCAAATCCTTGCATATCAAGCGGTATAAGGTCCACTTGAATGCGATGTTCAGAAAAGAAGAGGATGTAGGGAGAACATACCTCCTGCAAAACAGCAGACCCACTCAACGGAGTTTCCAACAACAACCTATCTGCCCTATGACTAGCTGTCATATTGCAGTTACGAATCACTATCCGAGTGATAAAAGAGTGCGTAGCACCCGGGTCAATCAGAACAGATACTACACAAGGTTTAGACATATCAGAAAATAAAAGTTCCATCTGACCTGTCACCACTTGTGGATCGACCACTGCCTCTGGTGGGTTCATAGCATAGAACCTCACTGTCGCCTGGTGTTGAGGTGGTGCTGATGATCCAGCTTGAGACGCTTGTCCACGTCCTCGAGCTGCTCCTTGAGATTGCATTCTCTGAGATCCTTATTGATTCTGTCTCGGAGGCTGTGTCACACTGACATGCTGAGATCGGTAGTCCCTCATCAAGTGTCCCACTTCACCACAGTTGTAGCAGCTTCTCTCCAGTTGTTGTGGTCTGGGTGGTCCAGTAACTGACATTGATGCAAAACTCTGAGTCTCCTGAGGTGGTTGTCTTCGTCCTCTACCTCTACTTGGAGACCACTGAGTCTGAGAACTAGATCTAGGTGGTGGAGGGTTAGGTGCAGAGGATCTAGGCTTCTTAAAGTCCCTAGATGGAGTACCATGGAACTGTGGATATCTTTTCTGAGTTTGCCTCTTCTCAACCACAGATCTCTCTATCCTTCAGACTGACTCAACGAAGGTAGAGAATCTCTCTCGATTTTCTTAGGCAAACACGGGGGTACTCATGTCAGCATTCAAACCCTTCTCGAATCTCCTGATTCTTTCTTCTTCTATGGCAGCCATGTGTGGACAAAACCGCAACAACTCCATGAACTTAGCTTCATACTCGCTAATGTTCATTACTCCCTACCTTAGTCTCTCAAATTGAGAGATCTTCTCATCTATGAAGGTCTTTGGGAAATATCTATGAACAAACTCCCGCCAAAAGTCTTCCCACGAGATCTCTATTCCAGGTCTCTTCTGCTCTTCCATTGTCCACCAATGACCAGCTCTTCCTTTGAGAAGGTAGACATTGTGTCTAACCTTCTCAGCTTCAGGGATATTGAGGATCCTGAAAGCCTTCTCCAACTCCGTCAACCACAGATCAGCATCTGCGGGGTCAGCAGTCCCAAGGTACTCGGTAGCCCCGACACGACATAGCTGCTCGAACGTCTTACCGATACCTTGTCCTTCAGGCTGGGTTGGTTCCCTAGGTGTAGGCATAGGCATCCTGTCGGTTATGTGTGTCATGGCAGTCATAAACTGCCTGAACATCGTTTGTACTGCTGGGTTACCCATGTGAGCTGGGTCAAACTGGGGTGTCTCCCTGAGTGGCTCAGGTGCAGGCTGTTCTATCTCTCGAACCCTTGCACCACCTCGAGGTGCACTAGCACTACTCTCTGCCACGTACTCATCTTGTGGCTCAGCCATCCTTATGTATCTTCTTCTCCTGAGGAGCAGAAGATTCTATTAGATAAGGAAGGAATACTAGAGATAGACTCGACTTCCTAAGTCCTATGCCTATGTAGACTCGGCGAACCTCGAGCTCTGATACCACTTAATTGTGGGCTCTGATCTCCAAACCACGAAATAATCACGATTTAAACTTGAGCGGAAGCAATCAATAATCAGCGGAAGACAAAAATCACGGGAAATTAAAACTTTTCGAGATAAGAGCTCGACACCACAAACCTTTTCCATAGAAAAAGGATTTAAACTGTATACATCTCTGTCAAATTACTTCTTGAGTAATTATATACAACATGATACAAAATCTCAAGAACTCATGACTGAAACACTCCAAGACCTGAGAGTACAGAGGACACATAGGACTGACTCTAACTACACCACATAGCAGGCTGAATCTCCACCTGAGATTTACTACTGCTCTTGGTGCTGCTGCTGCTGGGATTGGTCACCTTTAGACCGGTTCCTCCGTCTTCGACGACCACCTAAAAAGTTGAAGTCTACGGGGTGAGACAATTATACATAATTGCCCCAGCGAGAGTTATAACTCTCCACTAGAAGCTTTATAAGCAAGCAAAGAATAACTTAAGCAGTAAAAGCTTTCAAAGCATTCATTAGCAGTTTTGATAATAAGCAAGAGTTCAACATTTATGAAACATGAAGAACATATACTTTATCCAGTGTAACATCAATCAAGTAATACTACGCTATTGATTATGTTTTTCAAACATTATTATGCCCTGTGGAGATGAGGTATACCACTCATACTCCAACTGATCGCTAAGAAGTCACATCAGTATCATACATAGGTCATTCGAAGAGCCGGATTCTTATGACCTCATCTTCCTCAGTCAGTTAGAGGATTGTTTGCAGGACATCTGGCAGGACGTCTGCTATTTATAGCTCACCAGGGTAAACTGGACCTTCGCTATATTTTTAGAGTTACAGTGGCGTTCTGTACTCTCTTTGTCATCGGAAGATTTCTTGATTATCTTTCACCGATGCGGTGTTTGTGTTTACTTTGGGAGAATAGTGATACATCTCACCTTTGGGGTTTGTAGTGAAGGTTTGACGGACTATAAAAATCTACATCAATTCCTACACTAGGATGTAAGGTTCTAAACATCCATATACCCCACATACTCAAAAGTATGTGATCCAGGAGTTCCCTTGGGAAAACCTGTTTCACCATCATTTAGACTCTGACAATGATGGATCTATGATTAGGGCTCTACATTACACTTGATTAGTTAGGTACATTCAGTATTCTTTTAACATCATACATGGTTCTTCAAACAATAACATTAGCATAACAGCTATAAATGAGAATACTAAAAGGTAGCAAGCCTAACTCTTTTCAATCATCAGTTCTCAATCATTTCACCACAAGTCATCTGTTAAGACTGACCTTGATGGTATTTATGGCTCTTACATCCCATAATTCTCAATAGATGTCACTAGCAGTGCATCAAGATATTTCACTTATTCATAAAGCTTAAGACATGCTTTCAATGAATATAGTATTATAATCCATACCTGGATATGATCATCATCTCATAACAACCTGCAAGGTTAATTCAACTGGTAATAGTAAACAATTCATCAATTAGGGTTTACTATTCATCTTTCATGTTACCACCCTAGAATTAGGGTTTACTATTCACTTCATGGTGAATTGTACTCATTACATCATCATGTATGAGAAACATCATCATTAGAGCTCTTAAGTAAGATTAATATTCACTAGTTATCATAATTAGGGTTTCCATGATCTCACATAGGTGGATCATTCCCTACTCATGTACATTCATGTGTATTGAAAGTATCTTACTTAAGTTCTCACCATAAAAGGGTACTTTCTCTCTCTTAGGATACTTTCTCTCTCCTCTTACTAGTAGATGGTGATAACACCACTCTAGATCAGGTTGGGTTAAGTCCTCATTGACTAACATAAACCAAAACATCACTATCATGTGATTTAGGGTTTGATTAAGACAAGGTTTTACTCCATTAAACCCCTCAAGGGTATTTTGGTAATTTACCTCATGATCACCATCATGGGTCAACTCATTAATCACTTAGTCCCTTAATGACCTAGGTTACCATTAGGGTTTAGATTAGATCATCATTGAATCAATTACATCATTAATTGATTAAGTACAAACCACCTTGAACACCTTCAAACGGTTTCAACCTTCAACCACCAAACGGTCTTGAGACCGTTTGGTTTCAAACGGTCTTGAGACCGTTTGACCTCAAACGGTCTTGAGACCATTTGACCTCAAACGGTCTTGAGACCGTTTGACCTCAAACGGTCTTGAGACCATTTGGATGTGTTGACCGTTTAGAAAGGTTGACTTTCCAAACCGTTTGAAGCTCATGCGGTTTGAAACCGTTTGATCAAAACGACTTGAGATCGATTGGTCCAAACGACCTTGAGATCGTTTGAGCCCAAACGGTCTTGAGACCGTTTGGTCCAAATGGGCTCAAACCGTTTGGACCTCCAAAGTGGTTCAAAAGTTACAATTAGTCATGGTTAAGTATGTTGAAGCCCTCAATTGGCTAAAGCCATATTAACCACTTATAAATTGAGTCAATTAAGATGAACCTCAATCACTTGGACATCAAATTAACCCTCAATTGAAAGTCAATTAGGGTTAAGTCCATCTCAATTAGGGTTTCAAATCGGATAGTCATCAATATTCAACAATGTGAATCAATTCAAGGTTGAACCTATCAATTGACCTCCAATTGGGCCCAAACTTGGCCCAAACGGTCTTGAGATCATTTGGATGATCTTGAAACGGTCTTGAGACCGTTTGCCCAAAGTTTGACCAAAACTCAAGTCGGTTGGTTTAGGGTTGAACTCCAATTAGGTCTAAAAATCAGCATTTTTATCAATTCATAAACTTGTTGCAATTGGACCTTCAAATCATTAAATTATCTCAATCCTAGACCTTCAAACGGTCTTGGGTTGTTCCCAAATGGTCTTGAGACCGTTTGGAGGAACCCCCAAACGGTCTTGAGACCGTTTGGGTCCTTCAACCCAAAACTCAACAAGATCTATGTTTTAAAACAGTAATTTCAACCCGATTAGGGTTAGGATGTTGAAGTGCCTTCAACTCTCAATTGGTTAAGAATTAATCTTCGATTCTTTGCAGGAATGAAACTCAATATATAACCAACAGACCCTCAAATGGTCGTCCCTTGGTCAACCCTATCAAATGGTCTTGAGACCGTTTCAATCCAAACGGTCTTGCAAGACCGTTTGAGGGCAAACGGTTTGAAACCGTTTGACCCCAAACGGTTTGCAACCGTTTGGACCAAAAGGGTCCAAGGTCGTTTGATAAAGTAACATAGGGATTCACGCCCCTCATCTTCAACCTTTGTCAAGGTCGGTTCTCCCACCGTTTTGCTTGCAAAAGTGCAAGGAAGAAGGGAGGTAGAAGAAGAACTAACATGCTAATTTTGCAAGAACAAAGTATGCACATAAAGCAAAGAGTTAGAGTTATAAAACCTGCCTAAAGGTTGTTCCTAGAGCTCCAAACCTCCAAGCTCCAAGCCGTAATGGCGTCCTTGAACTTCCACAAGTCGGCCAGAGGTGATTCCTCCAAGGAAAGGTAGGATTGGTCGGCTAAAACAAGAAGACTAAGTAAGCTATCCACAAAACCAACCTTAAAGGATGAATTCCTCCATGAATTCGAGCTAGAAGGTGGTGTTCTCTTACCTAGAATAGGTTGGTCGTCCCCCCTGAGCTCCAGAGCTAGCCTTGGTCGTTTTAGGAAAGAAGAAAGGAAGTGAAGGAAATGAAGGATCCATTCACTTATTTGCAAGGAAATGGCTTATATACTTTAGTCCTTTTTACACCATAAGGACCTCTCAAGTATGGAAATTACATCTAAGTCCCTCCTTGCTCAAGGGTACGTCCACACTCATCTAAACTTATGCAAATCTAATGAAATCTCAAGATCTAAGGGTGAAGAAAACCAACCTTCAACTAGGGTATATACATAAAAGGTCTCCATACCCATATTAGGTGACTTTCACCACAAAGATCACTTTTCTTATCTGATTATTCATTGATGTGTCCCTTTCATCATTTCTACTATAAATGATGACAAGAGTTATAAAAGATGTTCTAGAAAGTGAAAATTACAAGTTGTACCCCTCAATTTGGGTAAATTGCATTTTACTCCAAATTAGGGTTTTCAAGCATAAGGATTGCTTCCACAGCTGCACCTTGGTGCTCAAGCTTGGGAAATCCTTCAAACTTCATCATAAACATCCTCATGATGTTTCAACATCAAAGGAACATCTTAACTTGTGAATTTGCAAGTTGAACCCTTAAATTGGGTAATTTTGCACATAGGTCCCTGCATACAACACAATGCTACAACTTTGTTTAAAAAGGAGCAAAAATTGAAAATATATGTTCCTGAGGAACTTAATTACATGCCAGGGAGTATTCACAAGTATCTAATTACATATTTAGGCAAAACTTCCAGGGTTAGGTTATAACCCAGGTCAGGGATGTTACAAATTATCCACCCCTTCACAAGGATTTATTGATTACACTAAGAAAGAAAATTGTAGAAATTAAAGAAGCACTAAACAAGAATTTTATTTGCCCTGCAAAAAGGTAAATAAAGATTGTTGTTAGCACGAGAAACTATTGTGAATTGAAAAGACTAAAAACTAAGACAAACGAGATAGTCGGTGATTGAAATCAAAGGACGAGAATTAAGGCTTTAGGGGTTTTCACCACCTTAGCCATGATAAGAACGTGAATTAACTATTAATCGACGACAGGCGACGTCATGTGAATCACAAAAGAAACACAAAAGATGAACTCCACATGAGCCCATTGGTCCTGGTGCTCATGTTTCCTGGTTCATCATCTGAAAAGAGATAAATCCACGGTCACATCAAAATCTTTATGTGAATTGGTTTAATCATTCTAAACCCGGATTTCCATGGTCATTTCCATCCGGGTTAACATATGAATCTAAGCGAGTAATTACTTCGCTAGATTATCGATTTAATAAACCAATCGCCGTCTAAGGGAATCGATTAATACTAATTTGATAAAACCATGGCTAAGGGGCTATTCCCCTTGCCTCGATATAGAACTACTCACTCAAAGTTGAGGAGAAGGGGGAGAGGGAGGAAGAAAGTACCTTGGCCATAGTCTAGCCCAAAATAGGAAATTAATCCTTATGCTAGAGATAATGAAATGGCCAGGTTCTTAATTCCTTGCACCAGAACTAAAAGGAAGGGGAAAAGGATTTCTAGATCTAAAGTGGAATAAAAGATTCGAGGAACAATCTAAGAATGAACAATGCTTCAAGAAATAAAATTGCTTTATTGCTGAACTACGGGAATACAGGAATAAGATGCTCTGAGAATGCTAGTACAAAAGTGAAAAACCAAGATGATCCAATGAGGAGGAAGTGCCCCTCCTTTTATAGGAGAAGTAGAGGGGGTATACATTAGGTTTAGGGCAAAAGAAATGACCGGTGGCAGCTGCTAACATTCTGGATCTAGTCAATAGAGGAAGCAATTGATTGCTTTGCATTCTTTCTGCAGTAATTTCCCGCAACAGCGATTTAAAGCGTATTTTTGGGCCATTCATAAATTTGGAAGCGGTCTGAAAATATGATTTTCCAGTAGATAATCGAATTCTCTTTCCAACGCACACTTGTACATTGAATTCCGCCTTGGGATGTGGGAGTTATACCAATTTTGGTGAAAGGTATCTTTCTATCTTGACTTGGATCACGGGTCAACAATCATCATGGGTCAAAGATTCATATTTGTTTAGACGTAGGGACCTTGGTTCATTATTTGATGTCGAGTTGGGTTGATCTTGAGTCTATCATCGTTTTAGGTTGCCTTAGGTTGGGACTATGGATTGACGGTTCAAATGAAATCGAATCACATAACAACTCAATGTAGGTGTATGCAAGAATAAATAATGCAAGAGCAGTGGACTCACAATGTAGTAGGTTTAAATGGGCATGCAATGATATGTTAAGCCATTTTATTGATATGAACATTGAAGCACAATGCAAATACAAGTTATACACATTGTCTGTCTAAAACAAAAACATGCAGAGGAATGAACTAATATGCAATAGTTTGAGCGATATAAAGGAACATCTTTCTAGTCTTACCAATTATTTGTTTATCCACGTTCATACCCTTCCTCATAGTGGATCATACTTACTATCAGTTAGAAAATGGGTTTCATCAGTTGTAGACAATGGGTTTCATCAGTTGTAGACATTTCTTTTACCTACTCTTATCAATTACCTAGTGAATCGTTCGTAGCCTTCATGACCTACTAAGAATTGAATGGTTTTATATATGTTCTCTATATGAATTTAATGCAATATCAGTGAGGAGGGGAAGGGGTGTCGTAGCACAAGCACACTCCTGTCTAATGTGAAACTTTGCATGAGTTATTGAGCTTACACATCCAGGGTGTCTCACTTTACCTATTAAGATGGTTTCTTGATTATTAGCAATAAGAGATTTTGTCTTTCTAATCTTAAAAATAGTGGCAAATTTAAGAAAATGAATGTTGGTATATTGATGTTGAACATATTTTATCTAAACACTATGCTAGGAATTACAAATTTGTACTAAAAAATATATCATTGTGTAAACATTATTTGTGATAATGAAATCACTTGGGGAAGAGGGAGAGGGAGGAGTGGGAGAATCCTTAGAGGTGGTTGTAGGTGGATGGAAAATGTTAGAAGATAGAATTCACTTCTCTACACAAAACACATGACAAGTTACGGGGGAGAAATAGTCATCAAAATGCCCCGTTCTAGTATGTATATAGCATAGGGCCAGGTGAGGCGGAAGAGGCATTGACTGCTGCTGCCAAAATTTGTGTTTTCTACTGGAAAATGTCCATCCAGACGGCAGTACCTACCGCGTGCACCTTTGAGATGAGGTAACTCCAAATTTTAAGATTACTTTTCTTCCTTATCTTCTTTGTCTGACTCCCTCTATAGTTTCTATTTCCTTCAAGCATGACTACTATGTAATTTCTATCTCCTTCAATCACGACTATGTGTCTCTCTTACCCCTATTCTACTTCTTCAACCATTGGGGAATAGTGCTATGTGTACGTGTGATTAGAGATGGCAATCGGGCGGGTCGGGCTGGATTTGGGTCGGGCCATTTCAGGTCGGGTCATTTCGGATATGAGTCTATTCGGATTATATTATAATTTTGGGTTGAGTTCGGGTTCGAGTCGGGTTAGTATGAAGTTGTGTCCCTTCGGGTCATCATACATTCTCGGGTCAGTTCAGTTTTGGGTCGGTTCAGTTCCGGATAGGTTTGCTCAGGTTACTTATCGGGCCAAGTTGGGTTCGGGTCAAGATATTTCGGGTCATTTTGCTATCAGGTTGAGTCAATTTGGACTAATTTTTTCAGGTCAGTTCGGGTTCCATCAAGTCATTTCGGGTTTATTTCTTTTCGAGTCAAGTCAATTTGGGTTGTTTCTTTTGTTCGGGTCATGTTGTTTCAGGTCAATTTCATTCGGGTCGGTTTGTTTCCGGATCAAGTCAATTCAGGTTGTTTCTTCGTTCAGGTCATGTTTTTTTGGACTGGGTCAATACGGGTTGATTTGTTTCTGGGTCATATTTATTTGGGTCAATTTGGATTGATTTGTTTCTGGTTCGGGTCAATTTGAGTTGGTTTGTTTCTGGGTTCGTACAACTATTTGGGAATCATTAAGTAAAATACTTATTTGGTAATTGTTCCTTTACATAAAATAAAGAATATGAATTTTGTAGCAATTGTTTATGCATAAGCTTCTAGAATGTTCATCTAAAATTAGAGAATTTAGTTTTGATTGTACTCTCCTCTCCTTTGAATCTAAATTGCATCCTCTAAATTCACGCAACCGTTTACTCAAAAAGTAAAAATCGGAAGCCTAACCATCACTTATTAATTTCCATAAGTTGTTATCTATTTTATTTCCATTATCAACTATATCTTTTCCGTTTTAGTTTGTTACCAAACCTAAATAAATATAGAATCACAATTCACGATCTGCCGACTGCCGCACAAACTCAACTCTCTTAGTCTCCTCTCTGTTCACAATAGCGGGCTAAATAGGGCATTGGATTTGGGATTTGGGAGGCAGACGATGAGACGAGACGAAGCTCCGCACGCAACTACGAATCTCCGGTGATGCGTGTGTGCCTCTCCGGTGATAGCGAGGACAATTGCTAATCGTGTCACTTCTGCCTCGAGAACCGACGGTTGCTGCAGTGAAGCACCTTTCTTCAGTGTGTAAGTATCATCTAGCACCCTATATGTTAAAGTCTCTTCATCTTCTATCCTTTTTATCCTCCTTGTATCTTCTATGTCTGCGTGGTGTATTTTTTTTTCTTTGATGTCAATGATTTCTATTTTCCTCCACACGTAACGAGTACCTAATACCGTAACCCAAAACCAGTTGCCGTGAAACTGTTGAAGTCTCCTCCGGCAGGCAGCAACTACGCATCTCCAGAGGTGATAACAACCACTAAAACTAATCGGAATAGGCTTTACACAGCTCTAGCGGCGTATCCTATCTCCATCAACGAGGCACTTTCCTTCAGCATTGTAATCCTTAACATCTTTCATGTAAGTAATCTATTCATCTTCCATCTTTTTTCTCCTCCTCGTATCTTGTAGACATGCGTGGCTTTTATTTTCTTTGTTGATGGATTGCTATCCTTCCCCTTTGAAAGTTATCGTCTCCTCAAATCTTGTTGGTATTTTTTTTCTTTGTAGTTGTCATCCAATGACGATTATGGATGCAAATTTCAGAACACCTCAAGAAGAAGAGGTGATAGGAACTTATGATTTTTCATCTCAGGCTGATGCAGGTAGTAGGTCTTTTTTTTCAATCTTGCACTATAAAGAATTAATTTTGATTCGTGCAACCTTTCTATTTTGAGGTCATGGGAATCCTCCAACGCAAAGCGAACCTCTAGTCCCATCTAGTAAAACCCCAATTTAGGTTGTTGGGAAGAGAAAGCTATATTCAGATGTTTGGGATGAATTTGATATTATAGAAGGTGAATATGGAGACCTACATTCGATATGTAAACATTGCAAGAAGGGTAATTATAGAGCAGAATCTAGATGGGGAAGTTCTAATCCAAAGAGGCACCTAAAGACTTGTGCTGAGTATATAAAGAAGTGTCCTACTAAGACTATTTCTAGGGAATTTGATAAAGAAAAGTATAATGAGTGGTTGGCAGATGCTATCTTGATCATGGTTGTCAAGGCGTCTAGGCGGTGGGTTTAATCTAAGGGGCGCCTAGCCCGCCTAGGCGCCTAGGCGGGCGCCTAGGCTTTTCTGGGCGTTTTTGTTTTTACTTTTTTTTAGTTACATATTTAAATGTTCACACACATGATACTATATGTGATAATGTATTATTTATTCATTAAATGTTATTGTAAGTCTAATTTGAATTGATAACTATAGGAGAATCAGGGACAACATAATTAACATGAAGAAAATGAAACAACAGTAAGAGGAAGACAAGTATGAATTGGTGAGAGAAAATGGGATAAAAAGAGCATGCAAATGGTAGAAGTTCTGTAGGAAGAAGTCAGAATAAGACAAACCAAGGGCAGTAAAAGGAGATTGAAAGAGGAAGAATCAACAAAACAAAATAAAAAACAGCAGTAGCAGGTGCTGAATTAGAAAATATAGAGGAAGGAATAGGTCAGTGAAAATAAATGGAAACATGCAAACAACAGTGGCTAAGAGAGGAGATTTAGGAGGAAGAAATCAGAAAAAGAAAATTAGATATGTAAATAGTAGTAGTAGATTTCGTAGCAGGATGTATAGGACAAATTTGAAAAAGAAAATATGCACATGCTTGCATAGTAGTAGGAGGGAATATAGGATGAATAACTCAGAAAAAACATAGCAGCAGGACTCAGGAATAAGATGCAGGAGAATGGATAAAAAAAAGAAAAGAGAAAGAAGCAAGAACAATAAACATATGAAAAAGTAGAAAAAACTTAACAAACAACGCTATGAGGACATACCAATTTGGCCCAAATCAATCCTCATTTCCCCAAATCAGACCTGATTTTCCTCAGACCAGACCTAATTTGCCAAAATTTGACCTGATTTACTCTAAATCAGACCTATATCAACCATGCAATGACTGAAGGTGATCTAATTTGACCAAATCTAGACTCGATTCATGCTAGTTTAGCCTTTAAATTGCATAATTTGGGCCTAAAATGCCTTAAACGCCCACTTAATGCATTTAATAGGCTGGGCGCCTAGGCGGGCGCCTTGATAACACTAATGCATGGATATACATTTTCACTCATTGAGCATGAAAGATTGAGGAAGGTGCACCAATATCATAATGAGGATGTGAAAACAGTTTCTAGGAATACCATGAAGAAAATATGCATTAATAGACATGAAAGTCTAAAAGAAAAATTGAAACACACTTTGAGTCAAATATCTAGTAGAATTTGCTTGACCTGTGATATATGGACAACTTGTACTTCCTGTGGCTATCTCACTCTCACTGCCCATTATGTGGATGATAATTGAAAACTGAATTCAAAGGTATTGGACTTTTGTCATTGTCCTCCTCACTCAGGGCTTGAGTTATATAATTTGTTGCATGATTTGATATCTAAGGAATGTGGTATTGAAAAGAAGGTGCTTTGTATGACTATGGATAATGCATCCAATATGGATACCATGGTAATGAACTTAAAAACCACATTGCTTGAAAGTTTACCATGTGATTGTAAATTTTTTCATGTTCGATGTTCAGCCCATATTTTGAATTTCGTAGTAAAAGAGTGGTTGAAAAACATTGATACCTGTGTTTTAAATGTTAGGGAGAATGTGAAGTATATTGATGCATTGGAAAGTAGGCTTATTACGTTTAATGATATTGTTACAAGAATCGTTGTACCATGTTCTACAAAGTTATGGTTGGATGGTCACTAGGTGGAATTCAACATATTTGATGCTGAGTAGAGCTTTTCATTATAGGCGGGCTTTGGATATTTTTGGTGCAAATGAACTAAATTACAAGTATCGTATCTCATCTGGTGAGTGGACAAAGGTGGAAAAAAAATGTGAGTTGTTGGAACCCTTTTATGAGATTACAAATTACTTTTCTGGTTCTTAGTATCCAACTACCAATTTGTATTTCTATAACATTTGGAAAATTCAGAAACTCTTACTTAAAGAAAAGGATTTTGGGGACTCTGAAATAAGCATAATGACCTCTCAAATGTATGAAAAATTTAAAAAATATTGGGCTGATTACTCTATGATCCTTTCTTTTGGTGTAATTCTTGATCCTCGTTTCAAGTTTGATTTGGTGAAATTTGCATTTACAAAGCTACATGGTGAAGAATATGGTTCAAGGCTAGAGAATGAGGTGCTCGTCCAATTTAATGAGTTTTATAAGTACTATGAGAACCATGTATCTATGCCTTATGCACCTAGTGTTCTAGAGACATTTCCACAAGCTGAGTGTATTAGAGAGACTGACGATTTAGAGGTAATTACATTGATGTATTTCGCATATGGATAACCATTTACTAGTTAAGTGATGTCTGCATATAATTTAATTGTATGCGTTCAACATTCTGCAATGTTTCGTATCAATTTTTAGATCCATATGGACAGAAGTTGTCAAAGTGTGTGCAGGTGTGTGAAGCTGACATTCCATATTTTCTGGTATTGAGGAAAAGCTCATCTATATAGTGATGATTGATGAGCATTCTTTACTGAGAGGTTTATTTGATGCAAAGCATGCTTCCTATATTCTTTATTGTGTCACTCATATAATCATTTGTCTTCTATGCAAAGAATTTCTTTGAAACAATCATTGATGATGAACATCATTCTTTAGAACTTACATGCCCATTACCCGTGCATATAATGAAAGACTCAATAGGTATGGATCAGGAATGGTTATGTTGTCATAATAATGTTTGATTTGACATATACCTTAAACATTGTATTTATTTATAAATTAGTGCATGGACTTGATACTTAAGGGCTGAGGAATGGATGTGGTTTTTGTGCTAGATTACCATATTTCATGTTTGCCATATGTTTTTAAAAATATATACTTTTTTGTTTCTTAATAAGAATGATTTTTTTAATTAAAAATCACTTTTGAGTCACAATATGTTCAACTTATAAAGCCTCCTGGGGCAGTAGCTCCACCCACGTAGTATCTTCCATGCATACCAAGGCAGCTAGTACCACCTATCAGCCAGAACCACATACAGAGGCAAGGCCAACCACCATAGAGGATGGGTGTCAGATCTTCAAAGCTGGAGGGAACACTCCTGGAGCTATAAAGAAATTAGGATTGGAATCATTGGGTGATTTATACACCATGGCGTGTTCAATGTTCAACAGAGGCATGCCTAAAGGGTATGTGGATTTATAGAATTTCTCATCTAAATAGTATATTGACCAAACCTTGTTCTTGGTTTATAACAAAATTTGTTATCACGTAGTTAAATTCTTACTTCTATTAATTTCATCTTCCTGTAGAATGTGATTATTGATCACAATATGAGATATCCAAGTTGTACTGCAACTATTGTTCTGATTATTGGTTTCCTACCCATCGTGGGGATAAGATGACAAGGTATACCTGCAATTGTCTTTCCACATGACATATGTATGGGCTTGCACCTTCTGACTGCATTTTCTAGATGCATCTTGTCAGTTGTCACACTGATCTTGTTTTGTCAAAACCTTCCAGGGAGCAAGTGTCAGGATTTGCCAGAGTTTTCACTCAACTTCATCTAGAATTTCTTCTAGTGGTTGTGCCATACAAGATACAAAAAACAATGCCAGAATAGGAAATGCAACATAGGTATATAGACTGTTTATGGATAGGTCAAACTTGTGTATGAATATGATAGATTGATAGTATCCTGACACAATCCATATATAATTTGTAGTTCAAACTTTGTGTATTCATATGAAAATAATATCCTGACACAATCCATTTATAATCTACAGAGATGATGGCCATGATGGGAAAATACTGGGTGACCTACAAAAGG
Organism: Alisma plantago-aquatica; assembly: GCA_963693085.1. Taxonomy (NCBI): domain Eukaryota; kingdom Viridiplantae; phylum Streptophyta; class Magnoliopsida; order Alismatales; family Alismataceae; genus Alisma; species Alisma plantago-aquatica. The sequence continues at coordinate 58,870,590 of OY856409.1, forward strand.
ACAAGTTATTTATGAGAGGAAGCATCTCAACGTGGTTGGCCTATTTAGCGATATTCATATACATCCTATGGATACCTCATCTTCACTTTGATCTCTAGTATTGACATCCCTTACCTTTTCCATGAGGTTAATTGGTACTATGGTGTTAACGTCATAGACCTCATCGTCTACATCCTAGCACCAACTCTGGGTTTTGCAATGCCTATGGTGCTGGAGAACTAATATGAACATGGCCTACACTGCAAGCCTGCTCTCTTGTTTATTGCTGCCTGGGCGGGAAAGGATGGTCATTTGTATGCTTGGTTGGTTCTGGTTTGGTAAAGTCAGTAGTTTCAGATCAGCAGACCTGATGCATGATTTTAAGACTGATTGTCTTACATTAACATCTCCACGATCTATTCTCCTTAGTCAGGCAAATTGGATTGCAATCAGTAGCGTTGTTGGCTTGTTGCCTCTCTTATATTTTTTCATTCTACAAGGCATTTGAATATGTTGGCAATCTGGATGTAAACTTCAAGACCCTATACAATATGCTCTAAAATACCCGAGAGACGGCCATTCTGAGCAGCATCGACGGTCCATGCCATTGCTTATAATTGTATTATGAATTTTTCATATTCGCCACAACATCTAACACTGATGGAGCTGTCTTGGAATTAAATTGGAAGCACCAAGATTGCTCTATTAGTGTACATCAGTACATGTTGTTGCTTCTGGTTTGATTCGTGGTGATGGCCTGATGAGTTATGGACCTCCCTTCAGCTGTACTTTCTTTGAAAAAAATTAAACCCCCATGCCATCTGCATGAAATTATTTGGGTCTTGAACTATATTTAATTCATCTGCAACTTTTTTTGGATGAAGTTGGATGCAATGTAATACAATTGTTTAGATTAATTATGTATACTTAATAAACTACATCATATACTTTATTCAATTTTGTAAAGTAAACAAATACTCTAAACTTTAGTTATCGCATGAATTGTATGTTTTGTATTTTAAGATCAAACATATTCAGTTCATAAGATGCAACATGTATCTGAACGTAGATATGATATGAATGGTTGGAAGTGTTTATTCAATTTTATATTAGTCCACATCCATCAAGTATATGAACATTTTACACCATTAGTACAAATTCTAAGTAAAGCGTTCATTTACATCAAATATTCACTAAATATAAACTATTGTACAGTTACTCACACCGTTGATGAAGGTAAAGGTCCAAATCATGAAATGATCCAAATCAAACTAAAATAGTTTATTCACACCATCTATCTGTTGCAAGGTTTTATCTCTAGTAAAAGGTAATTTTATTATTAACACAACATGTGAAACAACTAACAAAGGATATAAGTTTGTAGCGTGGAACTATCAATATCAATATAGCTTATTATTTGAGATATGTCAATGAAGAATTATTATTTTTCTTCACACTTTCTTCAATGAGTGATTATTGAGAGAAAGTAAAAACCACGATACCAATACATGGTCATCAAAATGTGGTTTTCATTTTTCTATATGTCACCACTTCAAGTGATGCAAAATGTTTTTAAGGGCCTACGGGGCTATGATTGTGAGTTGAGAAAAGAGATAAAATTATTGTGTGTGGTCAGAGGAGTAAAGTAGATGGCGTTCTAAATTTCATATATAGTTGGGAAAGAGAGGAAATATGTTAATCACATTGATATTGGGTAAAACATTGAGGTGGGATCGTGGTCCTTGGGGATGATATTAGTTCAAATTATATTGTTTAGGCTTGATGCAAGTCCAAGTGATGTCCAATTAGGTTGAGTCAAATTAGGTTATGTGATCTCGGGTTATGTCTATGTGGGTTCGGGTGATGTTTAGTCAGGTCATTATGGAGTCGGGCTGACGTCGGGTTGGGTTGGAATCATGTTGAGTTGAATTCGGGTCAGGTCAATGTTGGGTCAGGTTGACTCCGGGTCAGGTCCATCTCAGGTCAGGTTAACATTGGGTCGGGTTAATTCGGGTGTGATCTTGTCGATTTGATTTGGGTCACGGGTCACGGGTCACCTTCGGGTCGGGTCTCAGGTCGGATTCGGATCCCACATTTCAGGTCATTTTAGGTTTTATGTAACTATTGGGTAGGGTCGGGTCAAGTTCATGTTTACATTTTCTTCGGGTTCAAACGGGTTGGGTCTCGAGTAGGTCGGGTTGGGTCAGCTTTTGCCAGCTCTACGTGTGATCATGATAGAAAAGCATAGAAATTTTCTCGCTTGGAGGTGATGAGGTGATCCAAGAGTTGTGAAGAAGGAAGAAATAAGTTGATAATGCATGTTTAAACAACTTAGCTAATAGTAGGTGTTGTTGTAGTTGTAGCTGATGACACTGCTAGTTGGGGATACTTGGCATACATGTCTTTGCTATTCATAGTTGTAGCAGGAGAACAGGGCAATGCTCCACTAAAAGTGATTGTTTTTTATTCTAGTGATGAAGTAGTTGTGAGTGTTCAACACAGCTACGAGCTCAATCCGTAGGAGACCAACTTGATTTTGCTAGAGTTAGAACAAGGTTAAGAAAATGATCTGGGGATTGAATATAAACTTGTTGTTGGTGAAATATAGTTTACCCTTTCTATGGTCGTCTATTTGAAAATATCCATTAATGTTTGTGAAATATGTCATGTTTTAATTGGTTGGATACACAAAGAAGCATGAGATGTAAGCTACATTTCCTATTTGTCTTCTATCTTCTTGTTAGAAGTTGATTTGATTTCTTTATCATGAACAAGTCATAATATATCTTTCATTTTCAGAAACATGCAATTTTACTGCTATTTTTTAAATTGTAAAGTTGAATTGATTAGTTTCTTACTGTAGAGTGTGGCAGACACTAGCTATTTTTTAAATTGTAAAGTTGAATTGATTACTTTCTTACTGTAGAGTGTGGCAGACACTAGGAAACATGAATGTGTTGTTGATACGAGGAGGTCGATGAGATTTTGAAATCCCAATTCATGATTCTCTAGAAATATTGTTAGTAATGCCAGTAAAAATTTAACTTTATTACACTATGATCCAAGTTTTTGGATGCAGCAGTAAACACGCTAAGGTCTAATCAGTTGCTTAAGGCCAAATTTGTTGGATCCTTATTCTTCTTTTGGTTACAACAACTGTTTTAGATTTTTTTGTGTGGTTCATATCAGAATAGGGTTCTTATATGCCTGTATTACAACCACATACTTGAAGCAAACTTCACAATTTCATTTATATTTCCTTTTCAAGATAATTAAGTTATGAGTTTCAATATGAAGATCATTGATTCTTGATTTTGATTTGATACATTTATCTATTGTGTTTGTTGCTAGTTTGAATCATAAGATATAATTGATCATGAACTAAATACCATATTGAATGTTTGTGGTATGAGCATGTGAAATTTTATAGGATGTGTAAGAGTGAACTAAAGCATTCTTTGGTGGTATACCCTATAAAGAAATCCAAAGATATGCCAATCTTCACTGTGACATATAAGAAGCCTCCTACGCCATGGTCGCAACATAGAGAATCGTCAATCTCAGTGAGTGAACTGAAGCATTCTCTGGTGGTATACACAGTAAAGAAATCCAAAGATATCACAATCTTTACTGTGACATATGGTAGAAGTTAATTTTTGTTCTAGTTGTCCTCTGCCAAGATTTGAGGGTTATGGTCCTCCTAGACTGTAATGCCAACCAACTTTAAGTAGATTTATGTTAGATGGCGGCCCTAGACTTATGAAGGGATGAACTGACTTACGTAGTGTACTATATGATGTACATAATCCTCTTCTATTTGATGTTTTTCTATAATGGAAGATCAATCTGGGTGGCAGACACTTTCAATCACAATTCAGATGTATTTGACCTAGATGCGGAAAGAGTGGGTTACTTTTCTTTATCAGTTTTTTTTCAAAACCTCCTCAAGTTTCTTGATATTTCAGAAAATGCCCTCGCCTTTAGAAAATCTTAAATATCCCCCTCTCTTTTATACAGAATTTCAAATAGCCCCCTTCATTCACTTCTCCATCCTATTCCATTAAATACAGCTAACTATTTTTTTTCTTTCATTCACCCTTTTCACATCCATTCAATATCAACTCATATATATTTAATTATACATCTAATATTTTTAATTATTGTAACAAGAAAGTATTGCTCATAAATATAATATTTAAATGATGTCTCGTTTGATTTTCATATTTTATATATTGTTCTTATGTCTGGTTTGATCATGCACAAATATTATAAATGTAGATGACCAATAATCGGTTGTAGGGGTGGCAAAACAATATGTACCCGACCCTATCTTACCCTACCCCATCTGATCTGACCCGAAAAATTGAGTTTTTTTTATCTCTTCAGTTTTGGGTCAGGTCGTTTGGTTCCATTTTAATTCGAGCCTTATCTAGTTTGAATAGGGTCCGATCCGGTCAGATTTTGGATTTGTCATAATTTTACAGATTTTATAATGGACTATTTTTTATGATTTTCAAGTCCAATCGGGTCTGGTTGATTTTGGGTGGGGTATGTCTGGGTGCGGGTTCTGTCGGGTCCTTTTCTGTCTGGGTCTATTTGAGTCTGATTTATCTGGATTCAGGTTCAGTCTGGTCTGGACCACTTCGGGTCGGGTCCAGCAAAACTCGACCCATTACTGAAGACAGACGCTGCGGGAATTTGTGCAAAAATATCTTTTAGGTGAATTTACTCATGAGCTATTTTCCTACAAAAAAACAAGAAAATATATTTAAAACTCTAAATAAATATCAAATTCCCAACTAATGCAATTAATAACAAAATGAAGAAGATAAATAACAAAACAATCCTACAAAGATATCTAAAATATGTAAATAAAGGGATAAATATACATTTATCAAAATACCCCAGACTTGAATCTTTGCTTATCCTCAAGCAAATAAAATCACAAATAAAGTCCAATTTATACTCCCAATATGCTTAATAACATCACTACAGTCCTCACCTCTAAATTTTGGCCAAGCAACCCAATCTCCTAAAACCACAAAACACAAAATTCTATATTCCCTATTAAAAACAAATATCATATCTTGGTTCTAAATCTAGATTTTGTAGAAAAACATGCTTCATCTTTCTTTTGCTTTGACACTCTCATTTTTATTAATGTATTTTTTATGTGACTTGTTGCACAAGAACAAGATGAAATTAGGGGGTGTGAAAACAAAGAAGGAAGTGATGATTTTTTTATCCCTCCTCTATTCGACTTGGGATTTAGATTTGTGGAGTTGTGGCTACATTGGTCACAATTTTTTTTCATGTGCAATTTTGGCATCTGTTGATGGTACGCCCCTTTGTGGGGTATGGATTTTTTTATGGGAAGCATGCCACCCCAGACTTGATTTTTGTCTGGTGGTGATTCTTTGCTTCTTTTTTTAGAAAGAAAATAAGGGGGAAACGAAAGGTGTCATTGTGCTTATAACTTCACACATTTATTTTCTCCTTTTTTTGAAAAGTGTCATTACATCAGAAAGAACATTCATGTCAATCACATTATACAAGATTTATATCAAGTTAATCAACAGTTTATAAATAGAGAAAATTTGTGTTTGGTTTTGATTGAATCCATACGGCTTGCCAACTTTTCCAAGGAGTGATGCTATTTTGGGATCCTAGGTGACATGGTGGTTTCAGACATGGCAATTTGTAATAATTTTTGCAAAAGATTTACTAAATTCAAAGGGGTACAATGATAAACATCTATTCATATTAGCCGACTAGATAAAGGCCATTTTGCAACAAAAGAAATAAAAACATGGCCGACTAGATAATGGCCATGAACAAAGAAACTATATGCAAAACAAAAAAAGGTAGAAATAATGCAAGAATAAAAAAGATAAGGGGTGGAATAGAAACATACCACCCACCTCCACCCCAGACTTAAATTTTTGCTCATCCCGAGCAAAATCAAAACCCAAGATGGAGGGAAGAGAAGAGTGAGGATTTCCAGGTGGCCCAGGTAGCTCAAAAAAGTCTAGTTGAAGGGGATGTGTATGAGGGTTGGGACCTTTATCTGCGGAGCTTCATAGTGTACCCGATGATAGTTCGGTTGTGGAAGATTAGTGTGGTGTTCATATTTTCTTTCACCTCGCATTCCCTCCAATAATATCCATAGATCTTCCTTCGATAGCAAGGGAAGTATTGAAGACGAATGTGGATTGGGGGAGGTTGGCAGGTACCCGATCAATAATGCCAGTAGAGCATGATGAACAGAGTCGGGTGGAGGATCTGGTTTAGGTTTTCCACCATCATGATGACCTGCATATGGGAGAATTGATGCTAATACAAACAATTTCAAATCATTTACAAAAGTGTTTTGTTTCTCCTTAAAATTAATGCCATCAACATTGGGTTTGGTAAGTTTCATTGTTGATATAACATATGTCTCTAATGCTTTTGTATAGGGGTTTCCCAAGTATTTAGGAGGGATGATGATGTCTTCCTTGCAAACAACATAAGGTGGTGTGTGGGCTTCTTCCAATGGTGGTATCGCCCCTTCTAGACCAGCCATGTTTGGGATGGAAATTGGATGTGACGTCTTGGGAAGAATCATAAAGGGGGTTAGATGCTCATTATCCAAAATAGACTCAAAAGAAAGGTATTGGTCTATGGTATCATTCAGCTTTATGTTGAGGATGGGAGAAGTTGTTGGATCTTCATAATGACTCTCCTTCTTTGACATTTCGTATTCAAGTAAAAGATTCTCTAAGGGAAAGATAGGGATACCAACGTCCTCATCACACACAAAATATGGCTCCATGGTTTGTGCTATTTCTTCAGGATCCGACATATATGACATAAAATAAGGATCATCATCATCGTTGTCATCAGGAAGAACCATCTTGCGTTGCTCAAGCTCTATAGGGGGAGTTTGTGATTGATCCTCTAGTAAAGTGGCTAACATGGTTTGACTGGATTCAAGTTTTGCTTGTCCCTCTACTGCCATCTTTTCTAGGGCCTTAAGTCTCTCTTCCAGTTCAAGATTAATTATCATTTCACCATAGGATTTATACACCCCAAAATTTTGGTCATCCTCGCCACACTGTCCATAGTGTCCTTGGACATAGTACTCCTCATATTGTTTTGGGTGGCATTACTCCTCATAATAATCTCCAAAAGATGGTGGATTGTAATTTCCATTACGTCCATCTTGGTAGGAAGATTCAATATTATAAGGTGTCACCAATTCATGAGGAAACATATTTGAACAATCTATATTTTGGGTTTGGGCTTCTAGTAGGGCGGTTAATAAGGCTTGGCTGGTTTTTAGTTTTATTTCTCATTCTACTTCTATCTTCTCTAAGGCCCTAAGTCTCTCTTCTTGTTGAGGATTACATTGGGTTTCATAAACATGTTCATAACCCCCAAGGTTTTGTTGGTTACACCCCACAAAATATTGTTGATCATATCCCCCATTAGAATATGGACAACAAGGTTCCCCATAATGGTTCTAAAAAATGTGGATTCACATTGTACCCACCTATACCCACCAGGATGAAAGAGCTCACAATTAGAAGGGGTGTTATCATAAGCATGGGGTAGAGTCGGGCAGGCAAGAGATGCATGGTAGTAAAGACCACAGTAATAACATTGTGGGGGATATTGGGATTCCCACTCCATTTAAAAAGAAAAGTTCCTGAAAGATATGTCAATCAACGAATGAGAGAAGAAAGATTACAAGATAAGAGGTTAGTCAAAAATTACAAAGAGAATGAAAAATTATAAATCTAAGAAATTATGAAATAACTAAAATTACAAAAAAAAGTAACTAGAAAGCAGTACTGCTGGAATGGAAACTCAGCAGAAAGAGGAGATACACTTCTGAAATTGTGCTCGGAAGGCAAAAAGAAATTATAAAAATCTAAAAGAAATAATAAAAAAGACTAACGTTATGAAAATTAGAGAATATGAACAAGGATTATACAAGATATATAGGCAACCAGATCTGAAAAACAAATGTGTTGTCTCCGACAACGGCGCCAAATTGATGCACGTCGTTTAGCACACCAATCACTAGGAAAATTATCCTAGAGTTTATCCTTTTTTACTTTCCGATAAAGGCTAGTATAGAAGGGTCGATCTACAGAGACGGTGATGAAGATGGTTGAGTTTCAAATCTGATTACGAGAATGAGAATGTAAAAGTCAGTTTGGGTGATGATTGATTACAGTAAGAAAGAAAATTGAAGCACTAAATAAGAATTTTATTTGCCCTGCAAAAAGGTAAATAAAGATTGTTGTTAGCATGAGAAACTATTGTGAATTGAAAATACTAAAAACTAAGACAAATGAGACAATCGATGATTGAAATCAAAGGAAGAGAATAGAGGCTTTAGGGGTTTTCACCACCTTAGCCATGATAATAATGTGAATTAACTATTAATTGACGATAGGCGACACCACGTGAATGACAAAAGAAACACAAAAGATGAACTCCACATGAGCCCATTGGTCCCGGTGCTCATGTTTCCTGGTTCATCATCCAAAAAGAGATAAATCTGCGGTCACATCAAAATCTCTATGCGAATTGGTTTAATCGTTCTAAACCCGAATTTCTATGGTCATTTCCATCCGGGTTAACATACGAATCTAAGCGAATAATTACTTCGCTAGATTATCGATTTAGTAAACCAATCTCCATCTAAGGGAATCGATTAAAACTAATTCGATCAAATCATGGCTAAGGGGCTATTCCCCTTGCTTAGATATAGAAGTACTTGCTCATAGTTGAGGAGAAGGGGGAGAGGGAGGAAGAAAGTACCTTGACCATAGTCTAGCCCAAAATAGGAAATTAATCCTTATGCTAGAGACAATGAAATGGCCATGTTCTTAATTCCTTGAACCAGAACTAAAGGAAGGGGAAAAGGATTTCTAGATCTAAAGCAGAATAAAAGAGTCGAGGAATAATCTAAGAATGAACAATGCTTCAAGAAATAAAATTGCTTTATTGCTGAACTACGGGAATACAAGAATAAGATGCTCCGAGAATGCTAGTACAAAAGTGAAAAACCAAGATGATCCAATGAGGAGGAAGTGCCCCTCCTTTTATAGGAGAAGGAGGGGGGGGTACACATTAGGTTTAGGGCAAAAGAAATGGCCAGTGGCGGCTGCTAACATTCTGGATCTAGTCAATAGAGGAAACAATTGATTGCTTTGCATTCTTTCTACAGTAATTTCCCACAATAGTGATTTAATGCGTATTTTTGGGCTAGTAATAAATTTGGAAGCAGTCCGAAAATATGTTTTTCTAGTAGATAATTGAATTCTCTTTCCAACGCATATTTGTACATTAAATTCTGCCTTGAGATGTGGGAGTTATACCAATTTTGGTGAAAGGTATATACTGAAGTCAGACACTGCGGGAATTTGTGCAAAAATATCTTTTAGGAGAATTTACTCATGAGCTATTTTCCTACAAAAAATAAGCAAATATATTTAAAACTCTAAATAAATAGCAAATTCCAAACTAATGCAATTAATAACAAAATGAAGAAGATAAATAACAAAAGAATCCTACAAAGATATCTAAAATATGTAAATAAAGGGATAAATATACATTTATTAAGAAACTCTACAAAAGATGAGAAATATTGTTAGGAGCATAGTGCGGGTTATTTCTATTCAAATAATAAGATAAAATGGAAAGGAGGACATATTTGGAGCCAATTTTGATAGTGAAAAATAGGCTCTAGCAACCATAAAATGGGTGTTATCAGATTTGGATACCATATGTAGATATCACATATGTTTGAATATGCACAATCTAAAAAGAAGTAAGCCTTTACAAATGGGAAAGGTTGGAATGTGCGTCTGAAATGGAGCAAGAGCTTCTGCCACTACAGTCATAACCTATAATTTATCTCTACCCATAGGGCCAATAATAGAGTTGATGAATTGTTATTTCATATGTACCGATAATAGAAACATTTTACCTTCTACATCTTGTAAGGATGAATGTGGAACTCATATAAGGAATAGCCAATTTTCTATTTCAAAAGTATGAGATGTTTCCATGGAAGTGCCCCAAATGTCTTATGGTATTTTTTTTCTAGATGTTTCTAAGTAACACAAGACTCATAGATCTAGTAGAATGAGCCTTGTTGTTGAAAGATTATGATATCTTATAATTCAAAAAGGCGATGAGTTGGTCATAAGATGATGAGCCAACAACCTATCTAGAAGCTATTGAGAATCTAAAATTTGAGAAATGGCTTGAGGCCATGGGATCAAAGATGGACTCCGTGTACACCAACAATGTATGACCTTGGTGGATCCACCTTAAGGGACAAAACCCTAGCTTACAATTGGTTTTTCAAGAAGTAGCCCAACATGGATGACAACATAAAAGACTATAAGAGAAAATTGGTTGCAAAGGGTTTCAAACAAGTTCAAGGTGCTGAACATGATGAAATCTTTTCACCAAGTTACCATCTATCAAGATCATGCTTACTATTGCATATTATTACGACTGTGAGATTTGGCATATGGATTTTGAAACCATGTTCCTTAATAGGAATATTGGAGAGGATGTGTACATGACACCACCTGAAGGTTTTATAAACCTAGTTATTGCAAATAAATTCTATAAGCTACGAAGATCAATCGTTATATTGAAGCAAGCATCTTAGAGCTTGAATCTTTAATTTGACAAGATAGTCAAAGAGTTTGACTTTAGTCAAAATGAAGATGAAATATGTGATTACAAAACATTTAGAGGGAGCATATCTATATTCCACATAATGATTAGGAATAACATCCTTATACTATAAGTATTAAAACCTGATAAGGAAAGTACCTTGTCTATTAAGGATTTAGGCAAAGCATCCTATATGATATGAATTGAGATCTATAGAGATATATCTAGAATTATTCTTGACATAGGAAAGAGAACATACTTTGGAAAGATGTTGAAGGGGTTCAACATCAAGGATTCAGTAAGATAAAATTTGTCCATGTTTCATGGGATTAGTTTCTCTAGAAACTTGTATTCCAATTCTTGAGGATAATGGGAAAACATGTAAGATTCCCTATGCATTCACAATTGGATCCATCATGTATGTATTATAATGTTTGCATCCTGTTATCATGTGTGTATTGGACACGACGAGATGATATCAGTCAGATTCCAATGAGGGTCATTGGAATGCCATAAAGAATGTCCATAACTACTTGAGAAGCACTAAGGATCGGTTCCTAGATTATGTCAATAAGGAAGAGTTGGGTGTAAAGGGTTATTTCAAGATTCCAAAATGACAAAGAAAATTTATGATCGCAATCAAAAATTTGTATTTGACCTTAAAGCAAGAAGTGTATGCTGGAAAAATTCTGACTAAGAGATAGTTATTTAATTCTACAATAGAAGACAAGTATCTAGGTGTTATTAACACATTAAAGGATAAGGATTGAGAAGTTCATGTAGATGAACTTATGGCATATTCCCACCATTGAAGACATAGTAGAAATACTATGACAACAGTGGAGCTACTGGTTAGGCAAGGAATCGCAAATAGCATACTAAAGTAATTTCATTTCATACATGAGGCCGTACACTGAAGAGATGTGAAACTTGCAATATACCGACTACATGTAAATGTTGCTAACCTGTTGAATAAGCATTTACACAGTAGAAACATGATGGACATGTTTAAGAACATCTAGAATAAGATTTGTGAGTGATTGGATCTAAGTGCAAGTGGGAGTCTATTGGTATGTATGCTCAAAGAGCCAATCATATGATGATTATAATGGCATATCTTGTAAATGATTTGGTCAAAAATAAATGCAATCTTCCACTTTATTATTTTTTATTCAGTTATGAAATAATGAAACATAATGAATGTCTAACATAATGATATTACTCAATGATGTATTTTTTTAGGTTGAGCACCTGAACAATGACATCATAGGGATGTCAAGAGTATATAAATTCTTTCAATGTCCCTAGTCAGTTGTTATTGTGGAAGCTAATAGACAACCATCACAAATAAGACTAGAGTGTGTGTTGGTTTATGATAGAATATCATTGGTCATGATATATGATATCAAACCAAATAGATAGATACTTATTGGAAAATAGTGTGTCAGACAGACCCACTTTGAGAGTGATACATGGAAACCATGATTGGTAATCAAAATCATCCCTCATAGTGATGGTGGTGATTGTGCTTCTTAGACGTGAAATCACTACACTCATCACATGTCATCTGATGTAGACATCATCCATCGTGACCTTGAATAATGGTTTCCATAAAGGTGATGCTCAAATATATCATAACACATGTTGAGAGGATGACGATTCCATGTCTCAAGTTCAATTTGGATATCAGTGACAAAGGAACTATATAGTCATAGTAACACCAATCACATATTGTAGGTTGAAGTTGTTCTCCAACTTTCCAATTACTTGGGTAGTAATGATGTCTTGCTAGATACCAATCATTGCTTATGATGTCAAAAATTAGTTATGGACACTCACTGTCAACGTAACTTGGAACCTATAGGGTCACACACATAAGATACACTTTGAGTAGGAGTTTATTCATGAATGTAGTTTAAAATTGACTACTAATGATTTAGGTATTCAATTTCAACAACAATGGTTAAATGTCAATTGAATGGACTGTGACCGACCGGTTCATGTGTTGAAACAAATCGGTTCAAGTGTCAGATCAATAGAACCAAAATTGGCAATTAGAACCAAGAGACGGCCGGTTCAACAGGTTAACTGATCGGCTCAGGTCTGTGAAATTGACTGGTTGAAGTTGTAAACCACCTGGTTGGTTGATCAATTCGATTGGATCAAGAATTACTATTGATGTCATGTTGTCCACTAATCAAATAATAATTACCAATACAATTGTGATTGGTAAACATAGTGAAATGAGCTATTCAAGTGTTGAACTGATCAGCTCACATGCCAACCGATGGGTTCACTATTGAACCAACTATTTTTTCATTTGCAGGCTAGGAAAATTCATGAAATTCCATCCCCTTCAACTGCTCATCAGACTAGAACTTCTAGACCTAACCCTCCTATAAATAGAGGGGTAGTCAAGGCTTTCTAAAGACACAACAATAAGCTCTGACAATTGTTTTATTCTTTGGTTGTAGTAACTAAGAGAACTCAAGAAAGTTCTACCCGTCTAAGGGAGGAATAGCAAAGGAGAGACAATTGGGAGAGCAAGCTGGTCCTAGAACACTAACTAGAAGGTACAACTCTTTCTTGTCAGTTCATCTAGAATGATATGAATTCCTAATGGTCTGTTTAAACAACTATAGAGGAGAGGAGGTTGTTTCTTGCCACTAGGAGGATGAGGTCAATTGTTGTCCATGGTTATCAATTAGGAGGTTGTTTCTAGCATTGTCTATGTACAACTTGAAGAAAGGCACACACTATTGTAAGGAAATTATCATTGGACTTGATCCACGACCAAGTATAACCTTGCAAACCATTCTTCCCATTACGTATTTGTTGACGCAATCAACTGTTTAAAGGGGACTATGGTAGTACGATTTTTGTTTTGCACGCCTAATATATTGCCATATTTCGCAACACATGTTTTGACATGCAGAAATTGAATTTGAGGAACTGCTTTGACCTATAAAAAGAAACCACAATGATCAATTTTTTTATCGCATTCAAATTATAGTATGAATGGAAAAGAAAAGGCTGCCTTCTTATCAGTTTTCAAGGACTCAAAAGTCCTAGATGTTTTTTCTTCAAATATATCAAATCAAGTTGAAATTTAAGCAAAAGAGATTGTTGGGTTTAAAAGTCCACACACCACACTTTGATTTAGAATCATGTACCTCTATCTCTTAGGATACGTCTTCCAAGACTAGTCAACAAACTGTTGATTGAATTTTGTGTTCAGAATATGTGTTCAGAATATGGAAAAACTTGAAATATTAATACCAATCATTCTTTGCAAGCTCAAATAGATTTTTGCATTGGAATTCTTTAACATTATGGTCCATATAATTATACATTTATAATTTGAGGGTAGAGTTGCAGGTGCTTTCAAGTATAGATGGATGTATCCAGTAGAGAGATTCCTTTACTCTTTGCAGCAGTTTGAACAAAATGAATGTAGAACTGAAGGATCTATTATAGAGGGATACATTTTTTAAGAGGCGACTACTTTTTGCCAAAATTATATGGAAAATGTAGATTCTTCCTTAAGTAGGCCTATATGATACAAAAGAGGGACCTATTGGTAGGGGTTTATATATTACTCCCTCATATGTGGAACTCAATCAAGTTGGTCGCTTCATTTTGGGGAATTTAACTAAAATTGATCCATACTTAGCTTTATGATTGATGAGTTTCCTTTTGGAATCTTCTATATATTTTCAATTTTTTGTTGTGAATAAACATTATAAGGATGCACACAAATGAGATAAGATGTCAAAATCATTCCTAGAATGACATGGGAATACAAAGTGAACAACAAAATCATTTTGTTAATTGGTTCTCAACTAATGTAAGTTTTGATCCTTTGAATATTTAGATACAATCTAAGATTTTTAATGTCAATAATGTGTATGTTAAATATTATAATGTGCATGCTCTCCCTCGATACATGGCTTATCCAAGTGTTGTGAGATTTTTTACTAGGACACCTACATTAGGAGTACATTCTTATATAGGATATTTTGTAAATGGGTACAAGTTTGACACCAAACCAATCGATGGTATTTGTGTCACACAAAATTGTGGTATTCAATCAAAAGGCCCCAATGGAAATATCTTTTATGGAGTGTTAGTTGACATATTAGAGCTTCATTATGAAAGTGTCCCTCATATATGTCATTTCAATTGTAGATGGTAGTATATGGAGGAAGGCACAACTCTGTATGCTGATGAATTTGGTTTCGTGGACATGTTTTGATGATGAACCATTTATCTATCATTACCAAACCGACCAAGTTTTTTTACTCTATTGACATATAAGATTCTCTGTTGGGAATGCGAGGAGATTGAAGGAGTACAAGAAAGTACTTATTCATTTCGGTAAGGTTACCGAACTTTACATAAGTGCTATTAAGTCCATGATCTTCTTTTCCAAATCATGTGATCTCAGGAGAGGCATACTTAAAGTTGCTTTCGGGGTTGGGGAGGGTTGTCTTCCCACAAGATATTTAGGATCACCTATTGCAGGAGGGAGAGGTTCGTCCATGGATTATAAAGCTTGTCTCGATAAAATGTGAGAGAAGGTTGATAGTTGGACTGGTCTGAAAATTTCTCTTGTAGGGAGACTAGTGTTGGTGAGGTCTTGTCTTCAAAGCTTGGTCCTCTTCTGGGGGGAGGTTTGCCACTTGCTTAACCCGGTCTTGGAGGTCATGACTAAAATCATTACTAGTTTCATATGGGGAGGCAAAAATCATAGTGTAGCCTGGGATGTTATATCCAAACCCTACACCAAAGATGGTCTGTACGTGATTAAGCTGGAGACGATCATCCATAATGAGCAGCTCAAGAGACTTCATAGGTTCTTAACTGAGAAGAATAATGTTTGGACAAATTGGGTGACCAGGCGCTATGGTCTGCTTCCAGTTGCTGCTGACCAACACTCGTTTAAGGTGTGGAAGAACCTCTACCATAGGTGGGAGGAGGTTCTTCTTTTGTACTCAGTTGATGAGCAAGGTTTGTGCTGCCTTATCAACCAGTAGTTTAAACCTTGGATCAACAGAGCTGTAGAACCTGACGTCGCTTGGGCCAAGATCATCTGGGGTCAGTGCCATTGCCCCAAATGGAGCACCGCTACGTTTAGAGCTTTTCTACGCAAGCTCCCTACAAATGATAGGCTCATCTCTTGGGGTATCCACGTGAATGGTGTGTGCTCCCTCTATAACAGGGAAATGGAGACCCACAAACATCTATTCATTGGGTGCAACTACTCCAAGCTGGTGTGGGCGACGTTATGCCTGAAAAATCAGTGGGGACCTAACCAACATTCTAGCCTAATCGAGATCATCATGTGGATGAATTATAACATCCAAATCAAGTATGACAAAGACTTTGCTGGGCTGTGCTTGGCAGGTTTCTGCTATCACCTTTGGGATGAAAGAAATAGGCATATCCATGGAGGTGGACAACGGATAGAAGGAGAGCTCATCAAAAACATTGTTGTTGATTTGTCTTATCATATACTTGTAAAGAAGAACCTTGATAAAGGTTTGTCAAGAGTTTCTATGATATACTAGGGATTTTGTACTAACCCTGTATATACGAGTAGGTAGATGGGTCTTTGTAAAACCCATCGGTACAGTAGGGTGATGGGATTTTGTATACCCCAACCTTTACAGTTGTTGTCTTATGTCACTTTGGTTTCTTAGCTTTTTTCTTGGAATATATTTACCCATTTTCCAAAAAAAATTGGAACATTGTTTGTTAGTGGACACCAAGAGGTAATTTTTATATCTCATTGAACTACATAGAGAGTGAACATACTATTGGATCCTAGGATGGGTGATTGGATGTTGCTAAATAGGAAATTTTAGTGCAACTAAAATATTCATAGCAAGGGAGAAATAGATTGAACATACACCAATTAATTAGATATGTAGAGTGGTTCCACACTTCAAACTAGAAGTATGTCAATCCACGACTTAGATAAGTCAACCTCTAGGATTTCTTAACCATTACACTCTTATATTCATTCATAAGACTTACAATACATGATTCACCAAAGGACTTACCTATCCAATACAAAGAGTCTTCAACCTTACAAAGGACTTACTCACTTTGCAACGAGCCTTCAGCCTTCTCCAAGGACATACCCACTCTTTCACAAGTCTTCAACCTTCTAAGAATTACCCACTCTTCTTGGATCTTTAGCCTTTGACTTCACCTTCACTCGAAGAAACTTCCACCGAGGACTTACCCACTTGAGTAAGGAGTCTTCTTCTTTCACTAAGGGCTTACCCACTCTTGCTCCAAGTCTTCATCCTTGATCTTCGCCAAGGGAATCCTTCCCTTGTTCTTCTTCACCTCTCTTAGCTAAGAGAGAGAACCTTCATATTCATGGTTGAAATGAGAGATAGGGAGGTGATGCAAGTGAGAGCCTCACAAGATATACATGTAGGAATAGCTCTTTTACAAATATCCTACTCACTCTAATGGATGTAGCAAGTGATTAAGCTTAGAGAGAGAGAGAGAGGAGGCTATAGGAGGCACTCAACTATAGACTAGGAACCTCATATAGAGTTTTGCATTAAATGCTCGACCTTAGAATGAAGCCCAAGGGGTCCTATTTATAGATGGGGATACCTCTTAGCCTTTGAGAACACTTATGAATGAAAACTAGCCGGTTTGTGTCTTACAACAGATATTTTTTTTTATTATTGCAACTCCACAACAGCTTGAAACACTTTTCTACACTTTTCCATACAAATGCTATTGGTCGAGTTTCTATAAAGGTAACTTGACCAAATGCACTATGTGACAAAGCTAATTTGATCAATCGGTCGAGTTTATCTTGGATGAAACTCAACTGATCACTTAAATCAGTTTTGTTCCCGTGCAGAGACCGTTCGAGTTTTGTGAAGTGGCAACTCGACCGAACCATGAAATTCTCAAAATCCATCAAGGATTGGTCGAGATTGTAACTCGACTGATAAAGTGCCTATAATAAATTTTGGGAAATGTCATTAAGGTTCTTAAATATTCAATTTAATTACTTTTGATTTTTTCTAATCTTAATTACAAGTCATACAATCATTACAATTGATTTACAATATGATTCTAATGGATTTACATTATATTCCAAAAATGTGCACTTGTATTGACTTTGACTGGTTTTCTTTCCAATTTGAGATGTGCAAGTTAGGGCATTTAGAGTGTGTCTATACCTAATCTAAAATCACTCAAGTAGAAGCATTAGACACAATTAAGTGGAATGGCTTAGTCATCATCAAAATAAGGGTTTAGTCAATTTAGACCTTGAGTCAACATTTCCCCCCCTTTTTGAAGATGACAAACCATTCCATAAATGTATTGAAAGCATTTAAGTAAAGTCATACCTTTGGAGAAACCTATGAGTATCAATAGAATTGAGTTCATATGCTCCCCCTCAATTGATACTAGTGGAGTTCTCATACTCCCCCTCAATTGATGTTATTTCTCCTGCATGGTTAGCTTTCATAAAATTTATATAATACAATGTCTTCTACTCATATATGTTCTACACATATATGTCTTCTCCCCTTTACCTTCTCCCCTTTACATGGAGATGCTTCTTCTCTTCATGTAAGACATGCCTTCTCCCTCTTTTGTTAAAAGAAGACATACCGTTCTCCCCCTTTGTCATTTTAAAAAGTGGGGGTATGAAGAAATAATAAACACCACTTATTAAAAGAAAGGAGATAACAAAAAGTTATATAAAGAGAGTAGAATAGCACAACTAGGGGCTTGTCCAAGCATAAAATAAAAACAAGTTAAAGCATGCATTAGAACAACCCAAAATGCAAGATAAAGTGTTGTAGAAAAACAATACATTGCAATTTTAACCTCAAGATGAATTAATATGCCCAAAAAATGTCAGTGCTCATGGCAAAGTGATGAGCCTTGTCAGAAGGCCATTTCTACATAACAAACACTAGTCGTACATCAAAATCTGACACTGGGGCAAAATTTGTATAAAATTTCAAGTATGCTCCAAATTCTACATACCATGTAGCTCTATATATCATGCATCACAAAGTTATGTAAGCAGCTCAAGATAGTAGATATGCAATTCAAGAAACAAGTTTGAGCAAGTATGAAACAAGATACATGCATAGCATATAGAAGAGTACCACTTGATGAAAGGACAAGCAATGCTAGAACTACATGTATATGAACTACTAGTGGATGATATCACAAGTTAGGACTACTAGTAGGCTCTAGATCATAGAAAAATATGTACAAGTTAAAGATCAAGCTATGAGTATATGTAGAGATATATCCAAATAAAGAGATAAGCAATTTTAGAAGCAAGTAAGGATATAACTCACTAACAAATATGCATCATTACCAAAAGATGATTACCACTAAGAACCTCAAGGTTGTATCAAAACAAGATATACAACTATATAGATGAGGCAAGTTAGAGCACAATGGACACATTTTAAGACACAACTAAGAGATCCAAAGAGATCATCATCAAAACTTGCAAAACAACTCAAAGCAAGTAATTGCAAGATATAGATATACTATTTAGAGCAATTAGAGAGATAGAGTTGTGAGAGAGATAGGCAATTTAGAACATGGAAATATGCATATATAAAGGTACCAAATGGGAGTGCCAAAGAATAAGGCTATTGGTTGAGAAAATCTAGTTGAGAGGGAAATTCTCATTCAATAAGCCAACTGTATATTCTGTGCACAGTGTTGTAGGCCGAGTTCTGTGTATTGACAACTCAATCGATGACAGCTGTTGGCAACACCCATTGGGGCCTATCGTTTGAGTTTCTATCCGGGCATACTCAACTAATAAAAAGCATATATATATATATATATATATATATATATATATATATATATATATATATATATATATATGAAAACATACCTAGAGGCATGATAGAAATATAAACCATATCCAAACATGTGTAAGCAAGTGAGTAATACACTATGAAAGCATTAGAAACAATTTTTGAGAAAGAGTGTGAAGAGAATCACAAAATACCACTTTTGACTCAAAAACCATATGCATAGTGCACACTAACTGGGCAAAAACAAGTTACAATTGGATAAAAGAAATCAAACATTTACCTTTGTTCTTACCATTCCTTTTCCACTTGTTGTTGTCCCCTACACATCTCACCCTTATTCTTTCATGTGGATTGAGAAGTCAATTTGCAATTCACTAGATCATGTCAATCCATTTGCATGTAACCTGCAAGAAGAAAGATGAAATGGTCCCCAATCATGTTTTTGGGTCCGGAGGGTTTAGCTTAGCAACCCAAGTCATATTGCTCTTGGGTGCTTTCCTAAAAGGACAAAAAGTCAAATAATGACCAATTTCATTGCAATAGTTGCACGTGCCCATAGATTTGGAACTAGAGAATTTTCCAGGAAAGATTGGAGGTCCTTTACCTTGGTTGTTCCTTTGAATACAGTCATACCCTAAACCATGTCTACCAATTTGTTTAGTAGTATGGTATAGGATATCATTAAGATTCTTTTTACCAACTAAGAATCCTTGCAAAGAAGATCTCAAACTATGATTATCATGCACAAGAGAAGTAATAGTAGAATACAAATGATTGATATTATATCTAGCATACAAAAGATCATTTTCTAAGCAAAGAGCTTTAGTTAAATAAGAATCTATATCAGTATGAAGAGAAGTAATATTATTCTCTATACTAGTAGAACTATAACAAGATTCAAGCACATTGATTTTAGCAAGCAAGGGGGCATTTTCTGTTTCAAGCAAAGCAATCTTAGAAAGATAAACACCAATTTTAGATTTTAATCCTTGCAAAACAAAATCATTGTCCTTCTTTTCAGATTTAAGAACATCAATATCATGAATAAGAGAATCAACAATTAATGTTTGCTCTTCATTAGAGCTACTCATAAGAGGTTGAGCTTTTAGAAATCTAATCTTGTCAAGCAAGCTAGAATTTTCAAGTTTAAGAGAATCTACTTGACTAAGACAAGCATTTTTATCATCAAGCAAGCAAGTATTAGCATGTTCAAGATCATCTAATTCTATATGCATATTATCAATAATTCTAGCAAGTTTTTTCCTTTTCTTTTTAGAAGATTTAAGAGAGGTACGAGTAGAATTAATTATAGAAATTAAAGGTTCTTTATCTAAAGATTTAAGATTTACCTCATTTGGGTCATCATTTGTTGAAGCCATAAGAGAAAAATGGCATTCTCCTTTATCATTAGAGCTTGATCTTGATCCTCCACTTGAATCTTCACTTGAGATTGAGTTGGAGGAGTCACTTGAGCTTGAGTGCCATTTCTCCTTGTTCTTGTACTTCTCTTCTCTATCCTTGTGATGATGGGTATTCTTGCCTTATAGACAATCTATCTTGAAGTGACCCTTCTTTCCACACTTAAGGCACCAGATGGAGGAGGAAATCTTGCCTTTGTAGAATCTACCCTTGGAGTACATGGCATCTTCTTCAACATGAGAGGATGGAAAGTCTTTTCCCATAATAGCTTCATTCTCTTTAGCTCTTTCTCCTCTTGTCTTTCAACTTCTTCTCTTTTGTTAAGTGTGGCTTCATGGGCTAGTAGATTTTCAATGATCTCTTCATTGGGGATCTCATCAAGAGATCTTACTTCTTCAATGGAAGTCACCTTGGGTTCCCTTCTCTTGGGGAAACTCCTAAGGATCTTTAAGTTGATCTCTCCTCTACTCATAGGATGTCCTAAAATAGTAAGACCATTCACATTGGTGTTGAGCCTTGAGTACATGTTGGCTATCTTCTCCTCCTTTCCCATCTTGAAGTTCTCAAGCAGCCCATTGAGCATGTAGACTTTGCTTTCCTTCACTTGGTGAGTCCCCTCATAAGTGATGTATAGATTTCTCCATACCTCATAGGCCGTCTCACAAGAAGAAATTTGGTTGAACTCGGTGAAGTTCATGGCGGCATAAAGGATGTTGATTGCTCTTGCATTCAAGGTGGCTTTCTTCATGGTAGCTTCATCCCATTCTTCTATCTTTTTCAGTGGTAACTTGTATGGATGGTCCACCATTTTTCAAAGCTCAAGACTTGATCCTTGGATGTAGAATTGTAGCCTTCTTTTCCAATAGAGAAAGTTACTCCCATTAGAGATTGGAAGGTTGATCAAGTATTTCCCTCCTTGGTAGTCACCCATCTTCTCCTACTTGTTGAAGTATGCGTGGAGAAACCCACTCTGATACCAATTGTTGGATCCTAGGATGGGTGATAGGATGCTCTAGGGGGGGTGAATAGAGCTGAATGTACATAAACAAAATTCATTAGACCTTCAAGATATATCACAAGATAAGGTTGCTAAATAGGAAATTTGAGTGCAACTAAAACATTCATAGCAAGGGAGAGAGAGATTGAACATACACCAATTGACAAGCTATGTAGAGTGGTTACACACTTCAAACTAGAAGTATGTCATTCCACTACCTAGAGAGGTCAACCTCTAGGATTTCTTAACCATTGCACTCTTATATTCATTCATAAGACTTACAATACATGACCGACCAAAGGACTTACATATCCAATACAAAGAGTCTTCAAACTTACCAAGCACTTACCCACTTTGCAATGAGTCTTCAGCCTGCTCTAAGGACTTACCCACTCTTGCACAAGTCTTCAACCTTCTAGGAATTACCCACTCTTCTTGGATCTTCAACCTTTGACTTCACATTCACTTGAAGAAGCTTACACCAAGGACTTACCCACTTGAGCAAGGAGTCTTCTTCCTTTACCAAGGGCTTATCCACTCTTGCTCTAAGTCTTTAGCCTTGATCTTCACCAAGGGACTCCTTCCCTTGTTCTTCTTCACCTCTCTTATCCAAGAGAGAGAACCTTCATCTTCATGGTTGAAATGAGAGACAGGGAGGTGGTGTAAGTGAGAGCCTCACAAGATATACATGTAGGACTACCTCTCTTACAATTACCTACTCACTCTAATGGATGTAGCAAGTGATTAAGCTTAGAGAGAGAGAGGAGGCTATAGCAGGCACTCAACTATAGACTAGGAACTTCATATAGAGTTTTGCAGAGTTTTGCATTGAATGCTTGACCTTGGAATGAATCTCAAGGGGTCCTATATATAGCTAGGGATGCCTCTTAGACTTTGGGAACATTTAAGAATGAAATTATTTCTCTAATAAAAGAAAAAAATAAATATATTACAATTTTGATATTATATGATCATTGTTTTAGAAAATAAAAATATTTACAATCATGTAGATAATTCTATCTAAAATTTCATTTTTCTAAAAAAAAAATCTTCAAATTCGGATTTGGGTTTGGTTCTGGGTTTAGATTTTTTGATACAGGTCACTTCTAGATTAAGTGGTAAGAGTGAAATTTGGGTCGAGGTTCGGGTTTGGTTTTGACAGTCAACCAATCCGAACAAGATTTTTTGACCTGGAACCTACCCTAACCAAATTTTTTGACACCCCTAGTGGCACAGTGCCTTAAGAGTTGATTCTTAGTTCTTCAAGTGCACAAAAAAAATAAATAGAGGTTCAAATCATACTGTAATGGATCTTGAGGAGGCTAGTAGAGATGTTATACATGTTGTTATTAATTTTTTTTATTTTTACTTTCAAATACAAACAGATTATTAAGTAAATGAACATCAAACAATGAATTCTTTATGGTCTTTTCTTTGTTTATTTAGGTGCTACTCGAAAGGAAAAATAATCAACAACAAATCTAAGATGACCCAACCAAGTGGAGAAAGAATAGTTGATCAAGTTGATTCATGTAGTTTGATCGGATTGGAGTCTGTAGGTAATTGATTGATTTGTTTACCATTCAATTTCCTATTATTTTCAAAAAGCAATGTTTTATATTTTAATAGAAACTCAATCAACATAGGTGTAGTGGATTTTGAGGATGCACATTTAGATAACCAATAAATTAGTATTACTATTTTTTACAATTCAAATCATCAATGTGATATGTTTTGTGCACAACTCATACAAAAAGAATGTTGGAGTATTTGACTCAATATGACACACTGCCAGAAAAGTCAATTCTTAGTTCTTCAAATGCACAAGAATGTAAAATCATTAGAAATTATAATCATAATGAAATGGATCTTGTGGAGGCTAGGAGAGATGTCCATACTTGCTTCAAAATTGAAATGGGTTATGTAAGGTCAATTCGTAATTCTATGGAAGCAAGAAAAAATATGTCAAAATGGCTAATCCTTATCTCTTCAAGTGAGCGGTAACATGGAGTGTGTTGAAATTCATTTCCTACTCATTCAATTCTCAAGAGAGTATGGAAGAAGATCCTAAAGGTAAATAACTACATTATTTTTCCTATTTTATATCCAACCATTAGTTCACTTATGCTTTAAATGCATATTTCTACTTTTTACTTTGAAATAGAAGAGATTTATGGAATAAATATAGGTCTATCAATAAAATATTGTCAAATTCTTCCAATCAAATTGGATCTGGTTCTAAAAGGTCAGTTCTTAATTCTTCAACTTCACGAGAATATGACATCCTTAATTCAATTCCTACTTTAGTTAGTTGTCAAGGGAGTATGGGACAAGCTCTTACAGGTTAATCACTGTGTTAGTTTTCTTTTTTCTCTCTCCAAACAATTTTTTTTATGATTAAAATGTAGATTATTGCATAGTTTTAAACAATAATGATTTTGGAATAAATGCATGTCAAACAATGAGCCACTTGTTGGATTCTTAATCTAAAAATGGAACGAGGACTACAAGGTCGATTAATGATTCTATGAAAGCAAAGAGAAACATTAACCCCATGAGTGCAAATGCAATGGATGGTCAATAGGGTATAAGAAAAATAAATTGATATGAATAATACATTAATTTGATTACTTTCACGTTTTTAAATTTTAGTTAGTTACATTTAAAATGTAAATTTACAAGGAAGCGTATCGACAAGTTCTTCCAATCAATCAAGAACTACAACATTGGGTTCTTCCAGTAAAGATTCCCTTGGGTATACAAGGCCACTTCACACTTCTTTAAGTTGATAGGATTATGGCATTCTTAGGAGTCCAATTCCTAATTTGATTAATTGTGATGGGAGTATGGGACAATCTAAAAAAACAAATTGTTGGGATTCAGTTTTAAAATGTTCATTTTTAATTCTCAATTCCACAAGAAAATGATATCCCTATGAATTCAATTTGTAGGCATGGGGTTATAAAATAAGTTATACAAGGTACATATATGCATTACTTATGTTATTTTTCTTCTCTGAACAACATCTAATTTAAGTTTAAAATATAGATTAATTGAAGAGCACATTCTTGGGTTCTTATACCCAAGATGTCTTAGGGTCTAATAAGTTGATTCTTGATTCTTCATGTGCTTCAAAAGTGAAATCCATATGAGTTTAGTTCCCACCAAAGTATATGGTTGGGGCATAGGGAGAACCTGATAAAAGTAATCAAATACAATATGTGTCTTATTTTTACTTTTAAGAAATAGCAATGTATGGACTTTATGCAGCTCCTAAATTGTCATATTATGGTACTACAAATAGTACGAGTACTAAAAGGTTGAATTTAATGGTCACCAAATACTATAAAAAGTAATACTTATAGAAATTCAACTCACATAGTAATTAACAATTGCGCTTTCATGAAAGATATTATTATTAGTGATCGGTATGTCACTTTATCTATGTTGTCAGTTTTAAAGAACAATAAATTATATATTCAATGTAGGTCAATGAACAAGGTTGTTCGTTGATGATACAAATGTATAGGAAGATAACATCCCTACAAGCTCAATGCCTAATACAATGGACGATTTTGGGGGTGATGTACCAACTATTCCAAGCCCATGTGTGGTTAAGAGAAAAGTATGCAAATCCCACATGCACTCGAAGAGACAACTACATTGAGCCATCATGAGTTGAAAGGCCAACTATACCCAATCTCCATGATCTTGAAAGTATATATAGTACTTTTTTTAGAAAACCTAAAGTTGGTTGGTTATTCAATATCATTTTATTAAAACTTTCCGTATGATATATCTAATATAATAATTCCTTGTCCATCTAAATTTCTTCTTACATGAAGGGCACACTCAAATGAAGAAATCGAAGGATATTTGGGCATAATTCTAGGAACAAGCACATTGAAAATTTGGAAGACATACCTACGGCGAATGAGAATATCACATCTTCAAGTTTATGAATCTCATATTGTAGAATCCGAGTTTACAATTATATGTTAAAAATATTTTAATTATCTCTCAAGTTCATGTAATCTTGTTTTTTTAATGTTACAAGAAGGAAAGGTCAGGGGTGGATAGGATATCGAACAATGAAGCAACCACTTGAATAAGTAAACTTAACTATGTGATGTTAAAAAGTGAACATGTTCAACATTAATCTTATATTTTAGAAAACTTCTTGGGTGTGAATGCTAGGGATACTGATGCATTTCCATTACACTTGAAATGGGAAAGTATCAAGATTGGAGTTTCCATGATGTTTGGAGGATGTCTTGATAATTAAATATACATACATATATCTTCTTATATTTTAAGTTGTTATATATCTTGTGATGTCCTTAATTATTTTAACATCTTAATTGTTTGTTGGATCAGAGAATGTTTAACTTCACAAGCTTTGAAAGAAAATCCAAGCTAATAATGTTTCATGTTAGGCAGTGGTGCATGTCAAAGGTGAAACTTGTTGTTAATAAATCATAAGCTTTATTTGAAGTGGTATTTAAAGAAAAGAACTCTAGAAAAACTTTTAATGTCTCCTGAAACAAGAATTAACCAATATCAATGTGAAACATCATTGAGTTACTAGGTAAAGAGCAAACAAAGGTACCTGCTACTCTTAATGGCTTATAGTAATATTTTTCGTATATATGTCCATGATATATACAACTGTGTTGTAATATATTTCATATGTATAACATACAATTAAAGGCACTGAGAAATGGTAACAACTTTTTGAAAATCAGATTAGTCTACAACATAGGAAGAAAGTCAATAAGATAGAAAAAATTTGAGATGATATTTTTAATACTATTTCATGACTATAACATAACTAGTATTGAATTATTCTTTTTCATATTCTAGATTGTCAAGACCCTTCAATAACATATACATATGTGTTTTTTCATAAACATAAGAATGGACAAGATGTAGACAAACATACAAGGAGAGTCATGGTAGATTTTGATTTTGTTCATTGCATATTTCTTTTTTAAATTATGATTTTCATTTAATTTGCAATATAATCATCCTTCTTTCACACTAAAGCATAACGACGTCAAGTTCAAAATATAAAAATATTCTTGATTTATTGTCGGTAATGAATTATGTATTTGGTCATCATCATGACAGATATGAAAGAACTTCTGGAAATGGAATTACAACACACATGTTGAAACAAGCCTTTAGCTTGGAAATAGCTCAGGACACCTACTAAGAGATAAAAAAGGAGGCTGAATATTATGTTGAAGAACTAGCTCATACTAAACTTAAGTTGGCACAATTGAGAAATCAGATTAGACACTCTAAATAATGTTCTTATTTGATTAAATTATTTTCTTACTCTATAAATTCGTGTAGGTTCTGATCAATTATTTATTAGATGTTGTTAATTAAGCTAGGACATTTAACAGGAAACTACAAAAAATGAGCAGTTCTTATTGCATGATGTTGGGGGTAGTAGGAGACATGAAACCACCAATGAAGAAGATGATGATTATGAGGATGATCAGAATTCCACACCATGGTTCTCTTGATATACTTTGTAAGGATGTAAATTAAGGGTTGAAGCCCACTATAATAGGATTTATTTCTTTTCATTTTTGTCAATCACAGTCAAAGGATTAACTTTCTTACACTAAGATTTTTATTGCTTACAATTTTAACACTCGTTTATTTTTCTATGTTTTAAGCTATGCCTTAAACTTTAATTTTTGTAAGTTAATATTTTTATTGGATTTCAATTAAAGGTGGTAATTTTCTCCACCTTAATCAGATGCATACTCCTATTTGTCATCATAATTATATCTATGTTTTGTATCTCTAGTCAGTTTGAACCTGATTAAAATCCACTTTTGTTTGTTGTGAATTTTGGTTAAAAACACGTTTTCTGTTGTTATTATTTCAATATGATGAGTGGACTTGATCTTGATTGAATTAAATTTAGTTCTTTGCTTTCTAATAGAATCTTATGTTATAGTCTTTGAAGCCCCTTAAGAGAGTATTTCCAATGTTCTTGAGCATTCTCGAACTGGATGTTTTCTCTTATCTATCTATTATATGAGTTCCATTGGAAGACATAGACACAACCTCATTACACTACTACAGAACTGACCTTTGGCGTCAGTTATTTAAGGCCTTTGGCGACGGTTAAAAAGAGACACATATGTTGTGGCATCCAACTCACAAAAACAAGATTAACTAATGTGGAAGCGTATCATTCGCAGTGGATTAACAAAAATCACTAAAAATTTATACCTTTTGCAAATAGATCCATTCATAGGAAAACTCTTTCAACAAGAACCAATGTATTACATTTACATCTTGGATCATAAGTACATAACTTGCACCATCTCTTCTCGAGGGTTACAACATCTACTTCCATGTTAAAAGCTAAACACATATAGCATAAGAACCTCGAGGAATTAAGCAAAAATCTCGGAATGATTCATTAAAAGTACTAACTATTAACTTTGAGGACTTGAGAGTACAGAGACGACACATAGGACTTCTATCTATAAGACATGATAGACAGTACACTCAACCTGAGCTGTCACTGCTGCTGCTGATGTTCTTCCTCTACCAGATATTGTCAGCCTCCTCCGTGCTTATCCACCTAAAAATGTTGGATCCCACAGGGGTGAGACAATTGTAAATTTCCCCAGCGAGAGATATAACTCTCTGCCAAAAACATTATTATTGCAGTTTAAAGGTATAAAACTGGGCAGAGGATAAGCAGTTTAGAGCATTCTCACCTTAAAGCATTATAACTATTTATGATAGAACAACATATCAACTATTCTCTTAATAAGGAATAGGAAGAACATGTATATCATTTATCTATCAAATTATACCGTCATGTCAATCTTCTCTTGTGGCACTCATTATCTTGATATGTCACCCATGAGACATTCTTGTTTCAATCTATTGACCTTAGTCAATCTGCTAAACGGATAAGGGATTATAGCTACCATGTACTCATGTATCGTTAATACAGACATTGGGTTATTACCAATCCTGTGTCATCATTACAGGCATTGGGATATTACCAATCCTGTGTCATTATTACAGGCATTAAGCCTCTTTCAGGTGTTGGGCTCTTCCAAACCCGATTATACTATCAGGCATTGGACACTACCAATCCTGATTTCACAACCAGGCATTGGACTTTAACCAACCCTTATTACAGGCATTATACCTCTGCAAGGTATTGGATTTTAACCAATCTTGATTACACTGCCAGGCATTGGACTCTAACTAATCCTGATTACACAGCCAAGCATTGGACTCTAACCAATCCTGATTACACCGCCAGGCATTGGACTCTAACCAATCTTGATTACACAGCTAGGCATTGGACTCTAACCAATCCTAATTACACAACCAGGCATTGGACTTTAACCAATCCTGATTACACAACCAGGCATTGGACTTTAACCAATCCTGATTACACAACCAGGCATTGGACTCTAACTAATCCTGATTACATACATTACAACTCTGCCAGGTATTGGATTTTAACCAATCCTGATTACAGGTATTACACCTCTGCCAGGTATTGGATTTTAACCAATCCTGATTACAGGCATTACACCTCTGCCAGGTATTGGACTTTAACCAATCCTGATTGCACAGCCAGGCAGTGGATTCTAGCCACTCCTGATTACATCCCATGTCTATTTACATAGAGGCAACCCCGAAGAACAAGAAGGAGGGATGAGGAGACATCCCAACTGCAGCCACCCTCAGGGAATGCCTACGACATGGCCACAATCCAGGCACACCTTGAGAACATTCAGAAGATCCAAGGTGACATGTAGCTTGCCCAACATCAAATGTGGTATGATCAGCAACAGATGCACTATCAGAACAACCACTCGTATCAATATCACCACGCCCAAGCAGAAAGAAACCCTGAATGGGGCGCAGATTTTTGGGGTGGTTTAGCTGGGTATCCACAGACTTACCCTCCACCCCAGGACGACTACTGGGGTCACTATTACCAACATCCTCCGTCAAGCTCAGCTCCAGACTCGGCTCCTCCTCCATATCCTCCAAACATTCCAGACTAGCCATCACAGCCATGACACTTCCCCTATCTCCCCTAAGCTATAGTTTCATGCTGAGGACAGCATGATTCTAAAGTTTGGGGTGGGTAGGGCGGTACACATCACCCTATCTCTCTATTTTTGTCATTTTGATATCACCCTGCCATCTAGTTTAGTTTTACTATTTTTGTTCTTTTCATTGCATCTTTGCATAACATGTAGTTGATTTCTGCATTTTTGAGTAATTTTTCAAAATTTTTGCTTTTTCAGCCATGCATTGCATATCATGTAGTTTTTTGCTAATTTCTGCATGTTTTAGCTAGGATTTACTCACCTAGCACATCTGTTGTAAGTATTTTTATGACATAGTAGCTAGTATTTTCAATATGATATGTTTCCAAGATGATATGTATATATGTATATAACATCCTTTATGTAAATATGTAGGGGTTGAAGCCATGCCGTCTAAAAAGTAATGAATACATCGTTGTAGAGGCATCGGCTTACCCATCCCTTCCAAGGGAAATGCTTCATGGGTCTCCATTACCAGATGGTTGGGTTCGTGTGAGCCCGCTACATATATTCCCCAGTTGGATGGATCTTCCATTGCTATATGCCCACCTAGATTGTGAAATGCTTGGTGAGGCCGATGACAGAGTGATATTGTGGCCCAAAGAGGATGTCGTCTATACTGAAATTGTATGGTAAATTTACATTATGTTAAATTGTTAGTGTGTATATATGAGGTCAATTGATCTAAAATTATATATATAGGTTAAAACGAAGACACCCAGAGCATCTAGGCCTCCACCTCCACCTCCTACATTACCAAGTTGGGTTCCACAGGACCTACCTGCCCCGTTAGGTCCTAATTGTAGGGGTATGGTAGTATGGTTAGGCGAACATGATATAAATTTCCCTATAAATGTTTATATAGACGCGGATGTTGCATGTCAATCATATGAAAACAAACTATTTATACAAGATAGTTTGGAGTTGTTTCGCTATGATTGGCTGAATACATCTGTGATAGAGCTATGGATAAGGTGAGATCTTGTTTATACATCCATATACCTTGTGTAGTATCTGGTGATCTGGTTTCTTATATATTAATGTATATGTAATACATGTTTTGCATCTACTTAGAAAAGATATGTGCAGATTTTTGATTTAAACATGTAGGATTTTTGATTCCATCTTTGATTAGTCTAGTAGCTAAAGACCCTTCATCAGTTCAACAATATTGTTGTGATGCTTTTACAAATTTTGGTCAAAATAAGAAGACGGTGATAATAGCTCCATTCAATCTGGAGTAAGTTTACTTTGCTTATAATTTGGACTTAAGAAAATTACATTTTTATTGTGGATTTCGAGTTATTAATTTTTAACTTTTTTACCTCTAGGGGGTATGCATTGGGAGTTACTAGTTATTGTCCCCAGGATGTTCACTGTCTATTATCTAGATCCTAAGGGGACTAAATTGAATCCAAAATATGGACATGCAATGAAAATGGAATTATTCTGGTGATAAATATTTTATTTTCATATCTGTTAACATATGTTATTACATTACTATTTAATTATGTAATTTACTGTGTTACATTAACATGTAGGGGTTTACATGAGTTGAAAAAGGCTGGAGGAAAGGTCCCCAGAAAAAATAACCAGCCAAAAATTTGGGAGAACGTGGAAGTAAGTTCCCGACTCCAATGTATATATTATTTATGTGAATTGTGCTTAGTTGTACTTTTCAATATATTGTATGTTTCAATTTATAGTGTGCTACACAAGACAATGGTTGGGCATGTGCATACTATGTGATGTGATTTATGCACATGATTATCAAATATACTACAGTGGACATCGATACCATACCTGAGGTATTATATATAGTCTCATTAGATAATATGAAATATGTCAATCTTATTTATATATTATTATTATATATATATATATATATATATATATATATATGTATATATCATTCTCTTTGTAGGTATTTAAAACTGACCCCACTACATGTAAGGCCTTATCAGATGTACATGCTTCCTATACGATGGAAGAATTAAATGATGTCAGAGAAGAATGGGCAAAAGCCATACAAGTAGTGGAGGTTTTAATATATAATTGGGATGTTGATAGTGATAATGACTAAATAATGATATTTTGTAAATGAATTTTTCAGAATTATCATATGTGTGAATGTTTCTACATGTCTAAATGTTTTTACATGTGTCTAAATGTTTATACATGTGTGAATGTGAAAATGAATGGAACTGCAGATTGCTACATGAATGTTTCTACATGTGTCTAAATGTTTCTACATGTGTGAATGTGAAAATGAAAGGAACTGCAGGTTGCCACATGAATTTTCTACATGTGTGAATGTGAAAATGAAAGGAACTGTAGATTGCTACATGACTATTTCTACATGTGTTTGAATGTTTCTACATGTGTGAAAAATGAATGGAACTGTAGGTTGCTAAATGTGTGAAAATAAATCTTGTTAATTTTATAGGTTTGTGGCCTGTTGTTGGTTGATATCAATGGATCTCGTAAACCTGTAGTTCAGTTCCACTGAACTGTAGGTTTCTGCATCCTACGACCAGCCACAGTAGGCCTGCAAACTGATAAGAAAAACAATTTAAAACATAGGCGTCGGTTATTAGTCGAAAACCGACAATAAAGGCTTACAACGTCAGTTAATGGCAAAAAACTACCGTCTAATGTGACCAGACAACACGTCCGTGCTCGTGGCGGCAGGTGATATGGCATCGATTATTGCTAAGAAACTGACGTTGATGGTGTCCTAGATGGCACCCTTTTGTGGCGCGAAGGGTTTGGGCGTCAGTTTCCCTACTAATAACTGACGCCTATAGTCCCCTACTGGCGCCCTTTTTGTGGTGTGAAGGGTTCTGGAGTCAGTTTCCCCACTAATAACCTATGCCTATAGTGCTCCTACTGGCGTGTTTTGGGTGGCGCAAAGGGTTCTGGCATCAGTTTTCAAACCGACGCCTAAGGGTTCACCTTTTAGTGTCGCCCACATATGTAACATCCCTAACCTGTGTTATGCCTTAACCCTAGGTGTTTTGTTTAAGAAGGATAATTATATGATTGATTTTATATTTTAAAAAGTAATTAAGGCTCAAAAGGAACTTATGTTTCAATTTTAGTCCTTTTTGAATAATGTTGAAATAATGTTTTGTCTATTTTGGACTAAAGTGCAAATTACCCAAGTTGAGGGGTTAAATTGCAAATGTTACATGATAAGATGTTCCTCATGCGTTGAAGCATCATGAGAATGAAGATGATGTAGAGGTATGGCGTGTGATAGCCTGAGTACCAAGAAAGAGCTGCTAAAGCAATGTTTGTGCATTAAAACCTAGTTTTGGTGTAATGCGCAAATTACCCAAAACCCAGGGTTTAATATGCAAAGTACCACTTCAAAATAGTCCCTTATATTTCTTGGCATCATGTAGAGCAAATAAAATGATAGGGGCATCTCATTTGTATCTCTTTGGAGGAGAGCGAATCTTGATATTAAAATAATCAAGATTTAAGCTTAATTGGAACTTTACTTCAATTATATGCAAAAATAAATATATTAATTGAAGTGCCCTTCAACCAAAATTGAAATGTTAAATACATATATGTGGACGACCATGTGCCTTGCAAAGGCACGAAAAGATCTAAGGGAAGTGGATAACTCACTCACATTATTATAAGAAAAAGAAATATCCACTCACTTATGGATATTAATATAATATGATTTAAGGTGCTTAATTTGCTTTTCTTTAAATCATGGATAATTGAGAGGAATAAGAGGCAAGGATGATATCCTTGTATCTAAGGAAGAGAAGGGGGAAAATGGAAAGGATATGGAGGAGTTATCCCCTACTTTCTCTCTCTTAAAATGAATTTAATAAAAATGCATATATGCTCCTTTATCCATGAGTTGAAAGGGAATTTGGAATCCAATTTCACTTATTGCTTGCAAAAAAGACCAAGGGAGCTTGGAGAAATAAGAGGACGACCCCCAACCTGTTGGTAAGCTTCTTGACCTTCGTTTACCTAGATTCCATGGTGGAAATCGAAAATCAATGCATGATTTCTTCTTATCTCGATCCCATCTTCTATCCTAGTCATTTCTTTTCACTCAAAAGCTTGAGGATGAGCGTGGGATAGTTGAGAAATATTCTTCCACCATTAAAGATGTGGATCTTGGAGCTTTTAAGCTCAATTGGAGGTGGGTTTTATAACTTGAACCCTTAATATTGTTATTGCATTCAATTCCTTATCAATTGTTGATCCTTTCTTCATTCTCGAAATTTTATTTGGTTGATTGATGCAATCACCATGAAAATCACATCAATATTCGTGGGTTTATAGATTGATTATGATGACATCATCATAAGCACACACCTCTCCAAATATCTATTGCAAACGGTTTCAACAGTATGGTCCAAACGATTTCACCAGGTTTGGATCCCAAACCATTTAGAAGGGTTGACCATTTGGATGGGTTGACCGTTTGAGGTTAGAACCCTAGTAAATGTTGGATGATGATCTAATGGATCCAATTGATTAATTCAATATATAGACAATCCTCCAAATAGAAACCCTAATCAGGTTAAGTGCTGAATTTGCAATTGTTTGACTTAAAAGTTTGGGTTGATTTGCCCAAACGGTCTCAAGACCGTTTGGAGGTCAACCAAGACCATTTGGAGGTCTAGGGTTGAGTATGGTTGAGTAATTGAAGGTCCAGAGATATCAAGTTGAAATGCAATTAAATGCTGAATTGATGATCAATCCAATGATCTAAACCCTAATGAAATTTCACAAAATCCAAGGATAGGATGGGGAAAATGGTCTCAAGACCGTTTGGAGGTCATCCAAACGACCTCAAGACCATTTGAGGTCAGGTCGCGTCATGGTTTGATGATAGCCCAATGATTTCAATTGGACTAGTTCCACAATATCAACCATTGATGGTTCCTCGATTTCAAAACCCCAATTGATGGATTCTTGATTATAAACCCTAGTTCAATTGGGTTCAAAACCCTAATTGAAGGTCCAATTGAAGGGTGATTCAATGGTTCACTTGAATAATAAATTAGTGGTTCAATTGATAGATGGTCCAATGATTGAAACCCTAAATTGATTAAGTGATGGAAGATCTTTTTGGTCCATTCAGTTTCGAGAGAGTTTGGATCAAACGGTCTTAATACCATTTGGAGACCCAAGTGGGTTCAAGTGTGAATTGTCCATATGGTTTCATCATTGTTTTGCTTAAAGGGTTTCAAATCGTTTGGAGCATCAATGGTCAAGAATGTTTGGATGTTTTAATGTGATTAAGTTAATTGGAAACCTAAGGTGATGAAAGATAAAATGAACCTATGGTTGTTACTAATTTATCTCAAAGATAATAACTAAGGTTGTACCTTTAAGATACTAAGTGATTGATAATCCTTAGGTGAGTTAATCCTTGAAGCTTAAGTAAGTAATAACTCAGTACACTATGTCAATCATAGATGTATATACTTGATTGAAAGGTTGATGTAACCTAATCAAGTTTTGAGGATGATAGAAAGGAATTCATACATGAGTATTGATCATATGGCGATTAGGTTATGATCCTTAGTAAATAGATCATGAAACCCTAATATAGAAGATGAATGAACCCTAACCCTAATTTAGGGTAACATAATGTAAAACCCCAATTATGGGAATGGAGAGTGAAACCCTAATTGGGATGGGTATCTCCAATTGACATGAAATTGAGAAACCCTAATTGAGGTTGATTCCATGAGGATCCCTAATTGAGGGTGATTCCTTGAGAAACCCTAATTGAGGTTGATTCCATGAGGATCCCTAAGAGAGGGTGATTCCATGAGAAACCCTAATTGAGGTTGATTCCATGAGAATCCCTAATTGAGGGTGATGCCATGAGAAACCCTAGTTGAGGATGATTCCATGAGAAACTCTACTTGAGAGTGATTCCATGAGAAACCCTAGTTGGAATGAATAGTAAACCCTAATTTATGGGCAATGTGATGTGAAACCCTAAACCCTAATAAAGGGTGATGGTATGGGATACCCTAATCCTAATAATGGAATGGTAACTAATACACTGATAAGGGATATACCTAAAGTGATTGATTATAGGTAACCTTATAGAAAGCAATGCCTTAATCTGAAATGAGTCCATATCATTAAAGATAGTTGGACCATTCTTGTGTGTGACCTATACACTTCATGGTAAGAGTGATAGGTTAGTGGATGAAAGTATTAGGATGGGAAATACCTTAATTCAATATAAGTTGATAACTCAAGAAAGTTGGAAGTGATGAGGAAAGTGATACATCAAGATATGATAGATGTCACTTTTAGTATTCCAGGGTTGATATACCTTGATGCACCTCAAATTCAATATACTTGGACAAGAAGCACATGAAGTGTGTTATGTAAATTGTTACAATGAAATGTAATGAGTTTGATATACTTTGTTAAGTATAGGCTAATATACCTTGAGAATGGGGTTAAGCCAAACTAATGAGTATGATGTAATCATACCATGATAAGGATGTGAAATGAACTCATACCTTGTACTGATAATCTTTTAATGATAAATGTTAAGAATAATAAACATGATTGAATGCTCAAGATGTTTAATGGCCTTGTGAGCCATATGGTTAGATGTTGCCTAGTGATAGGTAACAACATGTTTAATGGCCTTGTGATCCATATGGTTAGATGTTGCCTAGTGAGAGGTGACAAGATGCTTTATGGGCCTTATAAGCCATGAGAACAATTGTGGCATAGTGAGAGGTATCAGGATGATTATAAAAGTCTTTTATAAGGGATGATAATGTTCATAATAAACCAAGGAATGGAAACTTAGTAACATATTAATAATAATAACAAAAGGATTATAATTATATTAATGGAACTTGTATCATACATGTGTGGAGAAAAGAAGTATTGAATACTTGTAATACATAAAGAATGTGTTCAGCGTGATTGGCATGGCCAAAGTTTAATGCCGGTAAAAGAATGAGGTGTCTAGTACTGTGTAAACAGACATGGGATGTAATCAGGAGTGGCTAGAATCCACTGTCTGGCTGTGTAATCAGGATTGGTTGAAGTTCGATACCTGGAAGAGGTGTAATGCATGTAATTAGGATTGGTTAAAATCCAATACCTGGCAGAGGTGTAATGTCTGTAATCAGGATTGGTTAAAATCCAATACCTGGCAGAGGTGTAATGCCTGTAATCAGGATTGGTTAGAGTCCAATGCCTAGCTGTGTAATCAGGATTGGTTAAAGTCCAATGCCTGGCTGTGTAATCAAGATTGGTTAAAGTCCAATGCCTGGCTGTGTAATCAGGATTGGTTAGAGTCCAATGCCTGGCTGTGTAATCATGATTGGTTAGAGTCAAATGCCTGGCGGTGTAATCAAGATTGGTTGGAGTCCAATGCCTGGTTGTGTAATCAGGATTGGTTAGAGTCCAATGCCTGGCGGTGTAATCAGGATTGGTTAAAATCCAATACCTGACAGAGGTATAATGCCTGTAATCAGGGTTGGTTAAAGTCCAATGCATGGCTGTGAAATCCGGATTGGTAGTGTCCAATTCCTGGCAGTGTAATTAGGTTTGGAAGAGTCCAACACCTAACAGAGGCTTAATGCCTGTAATAATGACACATGATTGGTAATATCCCAATGCCTGTAATGATGACACATGATTGGTAATAACCCAATGCCTGTATTAACGATACATGAGTACATGGTAGATATAATCCCTTATCTGTTTAGCAGATTGGCTAAGGCCAACAGATTGAAACAAGAATGTCTCATGGGTGACATATCAATATAATGAGTGTCACAAGAGAAGATTGACATGATGGTATAATTTGATAGATGAATGATATACATGTTCTTCCTATTCCTTATTAAGAGAATAGTTGATATGTTGTTCTATCATAAATAGTTACAATGCTTTAAGATGAGAATGCTCTAAACTGCTTATCCTCTGCCCGTTTTATACCTTTAAACTACAATAATAATGTTTTTTGCGGAGAGTTATATCTCTCGCTGGCGTAATTTACAATTGTCTCACCCCCGTGGGATCCAACATTTTTAGGTGGACAAGCACGGAGGAGGCTGAGAATATCTGGAAGAGGAAGAACATCAGCAGTAGGAGTGACGGCAGTGACATCTCAGGTTGAGTGTACTGTCTGTCATGTCTTATAGATAGAAGTCCTATGTGTCGTCTCTGTACTCTCAAGTCTTTGGAGTTAATAGTTAGTACTTTTAGTGAATCGTTCCGAAATTTTGGCTTAATGCCTTGAGGTTCTTATGCTGTCTGTGTTTAGCTTTTAACAAGGTAGTGGATGTTGTAACCCTCGAGAAGAGATGGTACAAGTTATGTACTTATGAACCAGGATGTAAATGTAATACATTGGTTCTTGTTGAATGAGTTTTCCTATGAATGGATCTCTTTGCAAAAGGTTTAAATTTTTAGTGATTATTGTTAATCCACTGTGAATGATACGCTTCCACATTAGTTAATCTTGTTTTTGTGAGTTGGATGCCACAATTTAGTGGTATCAGAGCTCTAGGTTCGCTGAGTCTACAGAGACATAGGACTAAGGTATCAAGTCTGTTCTAAGTGTACCTCAGTGTATCTTATAGTACCTTCTGCTTATGCAGAAGAAGATATATAGCTCCAACATGTCTGGAGAACACGAGGAACACGTTGCTGAGAGAAATGTTGTTGCACCAGAAGAAGGTGCCAGGGATCATGCAAGAGAAGAAACAGTGCCTGAGAATCCCCCTGTTGATGAGGTCACGATGAGAAACCCAACTTTTTCTACACTTTTTGGGCAATTCATGACTGTAGTGACGCATATAATAGATCAAATGCCGGTACCACCATCCAGGGCACCAGTTCCCAATGAGGGATATGGGTCTGGTAAGAACTTTGAATGACTATGTCGTGTAGGAGCCATAGAATATGCTGGGACATCTGACCCAGCAGATGCTGATCTCTGGCTCACTGAGTTAGAAAAGGCTTTTAAGATCCTTAGTATCCCAGATGCTGACAAAGTTAAACATGTTGTGTACCTTTTAAAGGGTAGTGCTGGACATTGGTGGGCTATAGAAGAAATAAAAAGGAATGATGAAGAGGTTGGATGTGAGGAATTCTGTCGAGTATTCGTCATTTAGTATTTTCCAAGGACTTATTTAGATGAAAAGATCTCACAGTTTGAGAAGATACGACAGGGAGCCATGTCAATAGGTGAATATGAGGTTAAGTTCATGGAACTTTTACGATTTTGTCCTCAGATGGCTGCTACTGAGGAGGAAAAGATTTGACGTTTTGAGAAAGGATTGAATGCAGAGATATCTATTCCGGCATCTACCCTAGAAAGTAGAGAGAGGTTTGCCACATTTTTGGAGTCAATTTGAAGGATTGAAGGGTCTATGACAAAGAAACATGAGACAAACCTTAAAAGGAAGTCTAAACAGTCATAGGAACAAGGAATTGATGGTACTAAACAATCAAAGATTTCAATAGTACCGACTCAACCAAAATGTAGTGCACCCAAGCAAAAGTCACCTAAAAGGCTCAGAGCCTACTATAGATGTGGACAGAGAGGACATCTGAGGTGGCAATGTCCAAATAGAAAGTGGTGGGGTGACCCAACATACAAGACACTAGATAACTTATGAAAGGTATACTGGTCAAGATAGAACTTTCTATTTTGAATTATCTTATGTCCCCTACTATAAGAAAGGTAGTGTTGTTTAGTTTATCTGTATAATCCTTTGAGGATATGAAGAAGTGATAAGTAGTATGAAAAACTTGTGTTCAGTTTAAAATTCTTTTATATGTTTTGAAATTTCTCTTTCTTCATTAAGAAAGGGAAGAGATGAAAAAGGAACTCAGAGGAAATCTGAGATATTAAGTATATCAAATTTAAAGAAATGAAAACATAAAATAAAATAAATAAATACTACCTAATTTTAGTTCTTGAATACCCTGGACAAGTATTCATTTATTGAAGGCAATGTAAGTATGACATACCTAGATTGTTATCTTTCTGATTACTCTGATCAAGTAATCATTCTGAAACAATCAGGAAGGATATGTGGCATGAATATTTCTACCACATTCTAATTGATATACAGAGGAATTTTATTTAATTATAAATCAACTTATAAACAAAAATGAAGATGAGAATGTGATGTGTTGTCAACACATGTGTTAGATACCGAGGTAAGGGATTCTGGTATCTGAGAAATATCAGGCTATTTTATGATAGCTACCTAGAATGGTTAACTGTGGAATCAGTCCAGTTACCTAATGAAGTATGGACATCATATGTTAGGGGTTTATTCTTTGCATAAACATAACATTGATGAGAATGATCTATTTGAAGGAATAATTGCAAAATTATTACAATAAAAGTTTATCAAATTAAATTAACAAATAACCTCTATCTAAATAAGAAAAGTGTTACCTGACATAGAATAAACTCCACAGTTAATAACGAAAGGACAATGGAGTATGAGTCCTATGTGTTTGATTCTATGAGAATTTTATGTGTAAGGACTTTGTATTGATCAAAGTTCTATGGTGTCTCCATAACAATGAGATGTTATGTGGCGACTTCATGATATAACGAATGAATAATATTTGTCTCCTTTTATATGGGATTTCGGGGATGAAATCCTTGTTAGGGGTTTATGATTTGTAACATACCTGACCTCGGTTATGCCTTAACCCTAGGTGTTTTGTTTAAGAAAGATAATTATATGCTTGATTTTATCTTTTAAAAAGTAATTAAGGCTCAAGAGGAACTTATGTTTCAATTTTAGTCCTTTTTGAATAATGTTGAAATAATGTTATGTCTATTATGGACTAAAGTGCAAATTACCCAAGTTGAGGGGTTAAATTGCAAATGTTACATGATAAGATGTTCCTCATGCATTGAACCATCATGAGAATGAAGATGATGTAGAGGTATGGCTTGTGATAGCCTGAGTACCAAGAAAGAGTTGATAAAGCAATGTTTGTGCATTAAACCTAGTTTTGGTGTAATGTGCAAATTACCCAAAACCCAGGGTTTAATATGCAAAGTACCACTTCAAAATAGTCCCTAATGTTTCTTGTCATCATGTAGAGAAATGAAAATGAGAGGGGCGTCTCATTTGTATCTCTTTGGAGGAGAGAGAATCGTGATATTAAAATAATCAAGATTTAAGCTTAATTGGAACTTTACTTCAATTATATGCAAAAATAAATATATTAATTGAAGTGCCCTTCAACAAAAATTGAAATGGTTGAAATCCATATATGTGGACAACCATTTTCCTTGCAAAGGCATGAAAATATATAAGGGAAGTGGATAACTCACTCACATTATTATAAGAAAAAGAAATATCCACTCAGTTATGGATATTAATATAATATGATTTAAGGTGCTTAATTTGCTTTTCTTTAAATCATGGATAATTGAGAGGAATAATAGGCAAGGATGATAGCCTCGTATCTAAGGAATAGAAGGGGGCTAATGGAAAGGATATGGAGGAGTTATCCCCTACTTTCTCTCTCTTGAAATGAATTTAATAAAAATGCATATATGCTCCTTTATCCATAGAGTTGAAAGGGAATTTCGAATCCACTTTCACTTCTTGCTTGCAAAAACGACCAAGGGATCTTTGAGAAACAGGAGGACGACCCCCAACCTGTTGGTAAGCTTCTTGACCTTCGTTTACCTCGATTCCATGGTGGAAATCGAAAATCAATGCATGATTTCTTCTTATCTCGATCCCATCTTCTATCCTAGCCATTTCTTTTCACTCAAAAGCTTGAGGACGAGCTTGGGATAGTTGAGAAAGGTTCTTCCACCATTAAAGATGTGGAGCTTGGAGCTTTGAATCTCAATTGGAGGTGGGTTTTATAACTTGAACCCATAATATTGTTATTGCATTCAATTCCTTATCAATTGTTGATCCTTTCTTCATTCTCGAAATTTTATTTGGTTGATTGATGCAATCACCATGAATATCATAGCAAGTTTCGTGGGTTTATATCTTGATGATGATTACATCATCATAAGCACACACCTCCCCAAATATCTATTACAAACAGTTTGAACAATATGGTCCAAACGGTTTCACCAAACTGTTTGGTGACCAAACAGTTTGCAAACCGTTTGGAGGTTTGGATCCCAAACCGTTTAGAAGGGTTGACCGTTTGGATGGGTTGACCATTTGAGGTCAGAACCCTAGTAAATGTTGGATGATGATCTAATGGATCCAATTGATTAATTCAATATATAGACAATCCTCCAAATAGAAACCCTAATCAGGTTAAGTGCTGAATTTGCAATTGTTTGACTTAAAAGTTTGGGTTGATTTGCCCAAACGGTCTCAAGACCGTTTGGAGGTCTAGGGTTGAGTATGGTTGAGTAATTGAAGGTCCAGAGATATCAAGTCGAAATGCAATTAAATGTTGAATTGATGATCAATCCAATGATCTAAACCCTAATGAAATTTCACAAAATCCAAGGATAGGATGGGGCAAATGGTCTCAAGTCTGTTTGTAGGTCATCCAAATGACCTCAAGACTGTTTGAGGCCAGGTCATGTCCTGATTTAATGATAACCCAATGATTTCAATTGGACTAGTTCCACAATATCAACCATTGATGGTTCCTCGATTTCAAAACCCTAATTGATGGTTTCTTGATTATAAACCCTAGTTCAATTGGGTTCAAAACCCTAATTGAAGGTCCAATTGAAGGGTGATTCAATGGTTCAATTGAATAATAAATTAGTGGTTCAATTGATAGATGGTCCAATGATTGAAACCCTGAATTGATTAAGTGATGGAAGATCTTTTTGGTCCATTCAGTTTTGAGAGAGTTTGTTACAAACGATCTTAAGACCGTTTGAGTCCAAACAGTCTCAAGACCGTTTGGGATCAAACGGTCTCAAGTCCATTTGAGACCAAACAGTCTCAAACCGTTTGGAGACCCAAGTGGGTTCAAGTGTGAATTTTCCATACGGTTTCATCATTGTTTTGCTTAAACAGTTTCAAACCGTTTGGAGCATCAATGGTCAAGAACGTTTGGATGTTTTAATGTGATTAAGTTAATTGGAAACCTAAGGTGATGAAAGATAAAATGAACCTATGGTTCTTACTGATATATCTCAAAGATAATCACTAAGGTTGTACCTTTAATATACTAAGTGATTGATAATCCTTAGGTGAGTTAATCCTTGAAACTTAAGTAAGTAATAACTTAGTACACTATGTCAATCATAGATGTATGTACTTGATTGAAAAGTTGATGTAACCTAATCAAGTTTAGAGGATGAT
Organism: Alisma plantago-aquatica; assembly: GCA_963693085.1. Taxonomy (NCBI): domain Eukaryota; kingdom Viridiplantae; phylum Streptophyta; class Magnoliopsida; order Alismatales; family Alismataceae; genus Alisma; species Alisma plantago-aquatica. Next base: position 58,913,947 of record OY856409.1, read on the forward strand.
AGAAAGGAATTCATACATGATTATTGATCATATGGCGATTAGGTTATGATCCTTAGTAAAGAGATCATGAAACCCTAATCCAGAAGGTTAATGAACCCTAACCCGAATTTAGGGTAACATAATGTAAAACCCCAATTATGGGAATGCAGAGTGAAACCCTAATTGGGATGAGTATCTCCAATTGACATGAAATTGAGAAACCCTAATTGAGGTTGATTCCATGAGGATCCCTAATTGAGGGTGATTCCTTGAGAAACCCTAATTGAGGTTGATTCCATGAGGATCCCTAATTGAGGGTGATTCCATGAGAAACCCTAATTGAGGTTGATTCCATGAGAATCCCTAATTGAGGGTGATGCCATGAGAAACCCTAGTTGAGGGTGATTCCATGAGAAACTCTACTTGAGAGTGATGCCATGAGAAACCCTAGTTGGAATGAATAGTAAATCCTAATTTATGGGCAATGTGATGTGAAACCCTAAACCCTAATAAAGGGTGATGGTATGGGAGACCCTAATCCTAATAATGGAATGGTAACTAATACACTGATAAGGGATATACCTAAAGTGATTGATTATAGGTAACCTTATAGAAAGCAATGCCTTAATCTGAAATGAATCGATATCATTAAAGATAGTTGGACCATTTTTGTATGTGACCTATACACTTCATGGTAAGAGTGATAGGTTAGTGGATGAAAGTATTAGGATGGGAAATACCTTAATTCAAGATAAGCTGATAACTCAAGAAAGTTGGAAGTGATGAGGAAAGTGATACATCAAGATATGATAGATATCACTTTTAGTATTCCAGGGTTGATATACCTTGATGCACCTCAAATCCAATATACTTGGACAAAAAGCACATGAAGTCTGTTATGTAAATTGTTACAATGAAATGTAATGAGTTTGATATACTTTGATAAGTATCGACTAATATACCTTGAGAATGGGGTTAAGCCAAACTATCGAGTATGATGTAATGTTACCATGATAAGGATGTGAAATGAACTCATACCTTGTACTGATAATATTTTAATGATAAATGTTAAGAATAATAAACATGATTGAATGCTCAAGATGTTTAATGGCCTTGTGAGCCATATGGTTAGATGTTTCCTAGTGATAGGTAACAAGATGTTTAATGGCCTTGTGAGCCATATGGTTAGATGTTGCCTAGTGAGAGGTGACAAGATGCTTTATGGGCCTTATAAGCCATGAGAACAATTGTGGCATAGTGAGAGGTATCAAGATGATTATAAAAGTCTCTTATAAGGGATGATAATGTTCATAATAAACCTAGGACCGGAAACTTAGTAACATAATAATAATAACAAAAGGATATAATTATAATAATGGAACTTGGATCATACATGTGTGGAGAAAAGAAGTATTGAATACTTGTAATACATAAAGAATGTGTTGAGCATGATTGGCATGGCCAAAGTTTAATGCTGGTAAAAGAATGAGGTGCCCAGTAGGATAACTCCCAACCTCTATAGTAGGAGTAGAGCGGGACACCATAGCACCTATGTGAATGGAAGTTAGAGATGCGTGCCACTTCCTCGTTGCTTCATGGAGTGTCTTATCTACTACTTCCTTGACTCTCTTATCAACTACTTCATCAACTCTCCTATCAACTATCTTATCTACCTATACATGGATAAAAGAAACATTAGCTTCTGATTATTATTTTTATTGTCAGGGGAAACCCACCCCCCTAGGTAGAGGCCCAAATAGCAGGGATAGTAAACCTAGGAGACCCGTGTACCCACACACCGGTATCTCAATAAGTCACATCAGAGGTCGGCTGACACTGCGGGGAATTCATTTCCGAGCAACGCTTCCAGCGAGAGTCGAACCTGGGACCCTTCGTGAGGGGCCCCGAGCTACGACCAACTGGGTTACTGCTCACCGGCTATTAGCTTCTAATTATTGAATTCCCTTTTATAGTAACATTCTAAAAAAAGAATAGGTTACCTCTTCTTGTGAAATTCCCTCTTTTGGGACATGTTTGCGCTGGGTTGGCCCAAAGAACACTTTAATACCCACACCAGTGCCTGCACCCCTAACACGTCCAGGATGCTCTGGGTTACCTAGAGCAACTGTCAATTCATCCCTTGTGCCCTCAGGGATGAACTTGCCTTGTTTCCTTAGCTCGTGCAACTCTCGCTAATTTCCATCAATAGAAATTGGTAAGTAAACACCACAAATAATCAATATTCGAACGATTGCTCTAAGAGATGTATTTTACCATTTTTGCAGCCACCTCAGTAGTTGCAGGCTTCTTTATTTCTCCCTTCTTGTTTTTCCTCCCATCTATCTAGACATCATGGAGAGGAAAAGGTGCGGAACCTATAGTAGAGGACTCCTGAGTAGCAGTAGACTGAGCAATACACTCAACCTGTAGTCTTTGGCAAATGCCTGCATAGCCCTTTAGACCCATTGTGTGGTCATGCACATTTAGTGCACGCCTTGCTCTTTGCACCTCGCTGATAGCCTAGTTAGTATGCACATTGATTTGGTTAGTAACACTAAAGGTTAATCTTGAATAGGTGAATACAATGTATATTAATTAAATAGGGAGTAACACCTAATACTTTGAATTCATCAATGTTTCTTGAAGCAACAAACACGTCCCATTCTTCTGGGTCCAGGAAGTTCCACTATTCAATGGCTGACTTCTTCCTCTTCTCACCATCTTTTATGTCTTCTCGGGTGAGATTTATCCTATAGTTCCTTAGGACCCTCCCATAATGTTGCATCACACATTTATGATGCAGCTTTTCATCCAACGCAAATATACTCTACAAAATAGAATTGCTATTAACTAGTATCCAAAAAACTAGTAATCTACAAAATAAAATTGAAAATAATAATAATAACTCACGCATAAATCCTTCCATATTAAGTCTTTCTTCCCCTTAGGAACTTTATGCCAAGAATCTATCTTACAACTACAATGGCTACGAGTAACATACCCAAGATATGAAACAAACGAATTGCGATTCACTCCAATTGCATTTCCTACATTATCAAAATCCACAACCAGTTTGGGTCCATTGCTCCTTAGCACTGTTAACTTCTTCATCATAGTGATTCCCCTTCTCTTGTCAACTTTTTGGTACTTCTCATCAAGTACCTCAAGTGCTTCAGAGGGTACATGTGCATCATCAATCTAAAATTTGATAAAATAAACACACTTATAGGATATAACTATAAATGGACATATAGATAGAAATGTATGATATATTTTTAAAGCTTACATTGTGAGGCGGCACATTGGTATCCTCACCATGCTCATCATGGACATCATGGTCATCATGCCCATGCTCATCCATATGAAAATTTCATTAAAAAATCAAACATTTAGCATTTGACATAACTTGAAGATAATGAAACATTGTATAGTTCACATATACAAATGAAACATATAAAAAAAATATAAACATGCATGCCTCTAATATTGCGATCATTTATCAATTAACAATCCTTCATTGTGATCTCCGCGCACATACATGTCATCATTAGCTTCAATATTTTGTGGTGTTGGCAACCCAACTGAGAATGGACTTGAGTCATCATACTTATCATAATACTCTTCTTCATATATAGGATCTTCAATGAACTATCTTTTACCATGAAGAACAACTGACCATTTATCATTTGCAGGATCATCGATATAAAATACTTGTTTCTCCTGTGATGCCAATATGAATGGTTCACCCTTCTCACCAATCTTTTCAAAGTTCACTAAAGTGAAACCCAATTCATCCACTATAACTCCTTTGGTGTTATCAACCCAATTACATTTGAAGAGCAGAATTCTAAAATCTATGTAGTCAAACTCTGATATGTCTTCAATGACACCGTAATATGATATTTTAGCTTCACGTGGACTCTTATCCTTTGCACTTGCAAAAAACATAGTCGACGCTTGAAGGGTGACCCCACTATTTTGGATGACACTCTTATCATCTTGGTGCTTTGTGTAATATGTGAATCCATTAATTTCATACCCTTCATAAGATATAACATTCAATTTTGGTTTAAAGGTAAGGCATTTGATAGTTTTAGTAATATCATCTAGTGTTTGAGATAGTTGATGTAATACTTTATCTTCAAACCACTTAATAAATGTCTTGTTATGAAATCTAGCAAGCCACATTGAATTGGCTCGAGGATATTGTCTCTTTATGAAATTTATATGTTCCTCGATATAAACACAAACTTCATCCATGTTGTGTAAAATATACAAGTGACCTTGTTCCAACTTCTCACGGCTGATTACTTCCACCTGTGATCCCAAAATTCCTTTGCCAAATTGCTCCTCAATATTCTTGTCATTACCAGGAGTGTCATTACCACTCAGAAAGTCATTGAAAAAATCCATAACCTCTCTCACCACATAACCCACAATAATACTCCCTTCAGGCCGATAACAGTTTCGAACATCACTTTTAAAAATGCTCATGTATCATTCAAAGGGATACATCCAATATAAGAAAACTGGTCCCAACATTTTCACTTACCTAGTCAAGTGGACAACAAGATGTACCATGATATCAAAAAATGAAGGAGAGAGATACATCTCAAGCTGACATAGGGTAACAACCACTTCTCTTTGCAAAGTATCGAGAGTATCAGGGTCAATAACTTTACTGCACAAACTGTTGAAAAAGAAATAAAGTCTGGTGATTGCAAACCTTACATGCTTCGGCAATATAGATCGAATTGCCACGGGCAATATTTGTTGCATTAGAGTGAGACAATCATGAGATTTTAGACCTATCAACTTTAGATCTTTCATTGATACCAATCTATGAATGTTGGATGAGTAACCCTGTGGCACCTTAATATTTACCAAGCATTCACAAAAAGTTTTCTTCTCCTTTCTAGACATGTAACAAGCGAGAGGTAAGTATATTTGCTGATTTCCCATTTCACATAATTCTGTTAATTATGACCTTATTCCCATTTCACATAGGTCCAGTCTGGATTTTATCCCATCTTTAGTCTTACCTGGTATATTCAACAGAGTACCAATGATGCTATCACAGACATTTTTCTGAATGTGCATGACATCGATACAATGCCTGACTGTCAACGAACTCCAATAAGGAAGATCCCAAAATATTGACTTCTTCTTGAATAAAGATTTGTCACTCCGCACTACTACAGAACCTACCTTTAGTGTCGGTTATTTAAAGCCTTTAGTGTCGGTTTCTAAGCGACACCTATGTGGGCGACACTAAAAGTCCACCCATCAGGCGTCGGTTCCAAAACCGACACCCAAACTCTTCGTGCGCCACCAAAAACGCGCCATCATGGGACTATAAGCATCAGTTATTAGTTAAAAACCGACACCCAAACCCTTCGCGCCACAGAAAGGGCGCTATCTTGGGATCTATCAGTGTCGGTTATAAGTAAAAAACCAACACCATATATCTTCGCGCCCACGGCCGTACTGTCCAGCACGGTCGTGGTGTTAAGGACATAGACGTCGGTTTATTGTAGGAACACTGACACTATATCATTATGTGTCGGTTATTTACAAATAACCGACGCCTATTGGTTTTTTTTTTCCTGTCAGTCTGCAGACCTGCTGTGGCTGGTCGCAGGATGAGAAACCTATTCAGTTCAGTTATGAACTACAGGTTTTACGACATCCATTGGTATCAGCCGACAACAGGCCGCAAACCTGCAAAATTAACAATAAAAACGTAGCACATGCATTTAGCAATGCAACCTACAGTTCCATTTTATTTTCACACATTTATAAACATTCACACATGCTAGCAATTTGTAGTTCCATTCATTCACATTCACACATGTAGAAACATTCATATAGCAACCAACACTTTCATTCATTTTCACTCAGACACATGTAGAAACATCCAGACATGTAGAAACATTCACACATATATTATAATTCAGAAATTCATTTACAAAGTATCATTGTTTAGTCATTATTCTCTATCAGGATCCCAATTATATTTTAAAGCCCCCACTAATTGTATGGTTGTTGCCCATTCTTCTCTTACTTCATTTAATTCTCCCATTGTATAGGGAGCATTAACATTTGGTAAGTCCTTTCCTGTAATGGGGTCAGCTTTAAACACCTGTAAAGAGAATGATGTATATATATAATTAATGAGCTATAAATAAGATTGATATATTTCGATCATATTATCTAATGAGACTATATAATACCTGAGCAATACATTCGATATCCAGTACGGCATGTTTGATAATCATGTGCATATATCGCATGACATAGTATCCACATGCCCATCCGTTGTATTGTGTAGCACACTATAAATTCAAACATACAAAATATTAAAAAATACAACTAATTAAGCATTGTTCACATAAATAATATATACATATATTGCAGTCGGGAACTTACTTGCACGTTCTTCCAAATTATTGGCTGGTTCTTTTTCGTGGGGACCTTTCCTCCAGCCTTTTTGTACTCCTCAAAACCCCTACATGTTAATGTAACACAGAACATTGCAATTAAATAGTAATGTAATAACATATGTTAACGGATATGAAAAATGAAATATTTCTCACCGAAATATTGCCATTTTCATTATGTGTCCAAATCTTGTATTCAATTTACCCCCCTTAGGATCTAGATAATACACAGTGAACGTCTCGGGGGCAATAACAAATAACTCCCAATGCCTACCCCTAGAGGAAAACAAGTTAAAAATTAATAACTCAAAATCCACAATAAAATGTAATTTTCTTAAGTCCAAATTATAATAAGCAAAGTAAACTTACTCTACATTGAATGGAGCCATTATCACCGTCTTCTTTTTTACAGAAAAATTTGAAAAAGACTCACAACAGTATTGTTGAACTGATGTAGGGTCTTTAGCTACTAGACTAATCAAGGATGGAATCAAAAACCCTACATGTTCGAATCCAAAATCTATACATATGTTGTCTAAGTAGCTGCAAAATATGTATTAATTACGCATGCATTAATAAATAAGAAACCAGATCACCAGATCATACACAAGGTATATGGATGTATAAAGAATATCTCACCTTATCCATAGCTCTATCACAGATGTATTTAGCCAATCATATCGAAACAACTCCAATATATCTTGTATAAATAGTTTTGTTTCGTATGACTGACCTGTAGAATCTGAATCAGAAGAAACAGTTATAGGGGAGTTTATATCATGTTCCCCTAACCATACTGCCATACCCCTACAGTTAGGACCTAACGGGACAGGTAGGTCCTGTGGAACCCAACTAGGTAATGCAGGAGGTGGAAGTGGAGGCCTAGATGCTGTGGGTGTCTTCTTTTTAACCTGTATATATATATATAATAATTTCAGATCAACTGCCAGAATATACACACACTAAAAATTGAACGTAATGTAAATTTACCACACCTTTTCAGTAAAGAAGACATACGCTTTTTCCCACAATATCACTCCGCCTACTGCCTCACCAAGCGTTTCACAATCTGGGTGGGCATATGGCAGTGGAAGTTCCAGAAATTGGGGGAATATATGTATCAGGCTCACCCGAATCCAACCAGCTGGTACTGGAGACCCGTGACACGTTTCCCCTGGTAGGGATGGGTAAGCCGACACCTCTGCCACGACATATTCTTTACTTTTTAGACGGCATGGCTTCAACCCCTACAAATTTTTGTGTAAAGAATGTTATATACATATATACATATCATCTTTTTTTTAAACGACTACAATTTCATATATATGTATCATCTTGAATTAAACAACTAGTTACTATGTCATAAAAATACTTACAGTGGATGTGCTAGGTGGTGGTTCTACAGGATTACTCCCAACCTCTGCAGTAGGAGTAGAGTCTGCAGTAGGTATTGTCTGGTAAGTGGCAGTCTGAGATGCCTGCCACTTTTTCATTGCTTCTTCGAGTTTCCTGTCAAATAGCTTATCCACCTATACATGGATAAAAGAAATGTCAAATTCTAATTTTTGAATTATCTTTTACAGTAACATTATAAAGAAAGAATATGTTACCTCTTCTTGTGAAAGTCCCGCTTTTGGGACATGTTTGCACTGGGATGACCCAAAAAAAGATTTGATGCCCACACCAGCGCCTGCAGCCCTAACACGTCCAGGATGCTCTGGGTTACCCAGAGCAACTGTCAATTCATCCTTTGTTCCCTCAGGGATGAACTTTCCTTGTTTCCTCAGCTCGTGCAGCTCCCTCTAATCGCCAAAACAAAAAATTGTACTTAAGTAAACAACACAAATAATCAATATTCGAATGATTGCTGTAAGAGTTGTATTTTACCATTTTTGCAGCCGCCTCAGCAGTTGCGGCCTTAGTTATTTCTCCCTTCTTATTTTGCCTCCTAGCTATCCAGACATCATGGCGAGGCAGAGGTGTGCTACCTATGGTAGAGGACTCCTGAGTAGCAACAGACTGAGCAGCAGTAGCCTCAGCCTGTAGTCTTTGGCGAACGCCTGCATACCCCTTTGGACCCATTCTGTGGTCATGCACATTCAGTGCACACCTTGATCTTTGTGCCTCACTGAGGGCCTAGTTAGTATGCAAATTAATGATTTGGTTAGTAACACTAAATGCTAATCTTGAATAAGTGAATACAACATATATTAATTAATGCGATTGAGACTGATGCCTAATACCTTGAATTCATCAGTTTGTCTTGAAACGACAAACGCGTCCCATTCTTCTTTATCCAGGAAGTTCCACTATTTAGTGGCTGTCTTCTTCCTCTTGTCGGCTTCTTTTATGTATTCTCTGGTGAGATTTGTCCTATAGTTCCTTAGGACTCTCCCACAGTGTTGCATCACACATTTACGATGCAGCTTTTCATCCAATTCAAATATACTCTGCAAAATAGAATTGCTATTAACTAGTATCCAAAAATTTAGTAATCTACAAAATAGAATTGCAAATTAATAATAACTCACACATAAATCCTTCCATATTAAATTTTTCTTCTCCTTAGAAACTTTATGCCAAGAATCTAAGAGACAACCGCAATGGCTACGAGTAACAAACCCAAGATATGAAATAAATGAATTGCAATTCACACCACATGCATTTCTTGCATTATCGAAATCCACAAAAAGTTTGGGTCCACTGCCCTTTTGCGCAATTAACTTCTTCATCATAGTGATGCCCCTTCTCTTGTCAACTTTTTGGTGCTGTTGATCAAGTGCCTCAAGTGCTTCAGATGGTACCTGTGCATCATCAACCTAAAATTTGACAAAATAATTCACATTTACAAGATATAACTATAAATGGACATATAGATATAAATATATGATATATTTTTAAAACTTACATTGTGAGGCGGCGCATTGATGTCCTCACCCTCACAATAGTCATCAACACGGTCATCAGGAGAATGGTCAGCCATCTGCAAATTCACATTCAAATTGTAAAGTTCGCACTGTAAAGTAGTAATTCAAAGTGTAAAGCTCACATTGTAAAGTTCACATTATTACAACAAAGTATATATCACAACAAAATTGTAAAGCTCTATGATCAAAGAGAAAACAAGTATATATTACAACAAGATTACGGTCTAGGGTTAACAAATACATGTGATGTCATTCTTATATATAATAAATGTACATGTACCACCTATCCCATCCTTGAACACCTAATCTCACTAGTAAGTGTATAATGTGTATTGGGTTTTCAAGAAAATTTCGGCAGCATTTCCCCGCTGTTCTCCAAGTACATATGTACTTAGAGAACAAACGGGGAAATGCTGCCGAAATTTTCTTGAAAACCCAATACACATTATACACTTACATCCTAAGCGAGATTAGGTGTTCAAGAACAGTCCCAAACCGGGGACTATCCAAGATTTACTCCTAATGAGTAAATTTTGGACGGATTTCTAGGCCAACAAATAATGTGTTGTCATTCTTATACCTAAAATCCTAGTTCTTCAAGTTAGGGTGATTATTGATGTCTTTAAAAGCATGATTGGCAATTTAGGGAAAAGTTCATCATTTACATTCCAAGCATGTCACATGTGTGCATTACAGTTCATCATTAAATTGTAAAGCTCTATGATCAAAGAGAAAACAAGTATATATTACAACAAGATTAGGGTCTAGGGTTAACAAATACATGTGATGTCATTCTTATATATAATAAATGTACATGTACCACCTATCCCATCCTTTAACACCTAATCTCCTTGAACACCTAATCTCCTTGAACACCTAATCTCACTAGTAAGTTTGTTCTCTAAGTACATATGTACTTGGAGAACAGCGGGGAAATGCTGCCGAAATTTTCTTGAAAACCCAATACACATTATACACTTACATCCTAAGCGAGATTAGGTGTTCAAGAACAGTCCCAAACCGGGGACTATCCAAGATTTACTCCTAATGAGTAAATCTTGGACGGGTTTCTAGGCCAACAAATAATGTGTTGTCATTCTTATACCTAAAATCCTAGTTCTTCAAGTTAGGGTGATTATTGATGTCTTTAAAAGCATGATTGGCAATTTAGGGAAAAGTTCATCATTTACATTCCAAGCATGTCACATGTGTGCATTACAGTTCATCATTAAGCAAGAAGGGTGATTAGGATTCTCAATATACTCAACAATAAAACAAGTTAAACATGTGTGCATTACAATTCATCATTTACATTCCAAGCATGTCACATGTGTGCATTATAGTTCATCATCAAGATATCTATAACTTACTTAAACATTCAATTATGAAGTAAATATACACTTAATTCAGAATAGCATGACGCACAAAGTTGCAGTCAACATCATTATGCTTTGTTCTATCATGGACTATCAGATTGGTATAGCACATATGTATCAGTACATAATTAAATAAACACAATCAGTAAATAACTTTAAAAAAAATTCCACTAGCTTGGTGAAATCAGTTAATAAATAAACACAATCAGAATATTTTTCATGGCTTTTGGGGTGACTTGGTGAAATCAGTGCATGTTTTGGGCATCCAGTAGATGAATCCAAACCCCAACAGTAGCCTAGATGTGCCCTGGCGCCGCCCAAGCATCCGCCCAAAGGCCTAGCTAGGCAGAGCACCTAGGCTTGGGACCCTAGGCGTGTCCTGGCACCTGCTTAGGCACCGCCTGGGTGAGTTCTAGGTCGGCGGCGGCAGAGAAAAGCAAGGCGGAGGACAGAAAAGGCGGTGAAGCTTTTGTGGGTTACCTTGCAGGAAGCTGGCGGAGGAGAAAAGCTGCTTCTACCGACGGGGGCGGCGTTGACGAGGAGAGCACCGTAGCTGCTTCTACCGGCGGCGGCGATGAGAGGACAGGCAACGACCGGCGGCGGTGACGAGCGGCGACGAGAGGACAACAACAACGTGGCGGCAGCACCGAGCGGCGACGAGCAAGAAAATCGCCGGACCTAATCAGGAAATCGGGAATGAAACAGGGAAAGGCTAGGGGAAGAGTCGCTCGCGCTAGCGCGAGCTATTAAGTTGACAATAAGCGTCGGTTATTCAAAATAACTGACATCTAAACCAGCAGTGTCAGTTCTTTTCCAAAAATCGACAACTATACTAGATTATAGTCGTCGGTTTTTAACTAAAAGACAACCGACAACTATTCCTATCTCGTGAATACCCTTAAGTCGTCGGTTATTTATTTATGAACCGACGCCATATGTCAAATTGTGGAGGTAAGTTTTTCGCTGGAATTTTGGTTTTGGCGGTTGATTTTAGGTGTCAGTTTTTTAATAAGTAACCGACACTTAATAAAAGCGGTACCCGTGTCTGGTTGCCCTTCATAGATTGGATGTCGGTTTATGTTATCAACCGACACTGTAGAGTTTAGGTGTCAGTTTATGTATACAACGGACACCTTGAAAAGTGACTTTATAAGCCATTTCTGTAGTAGTGTCGTGTGGTCATAGTACATTGTGATCTCTTACCAAATTCATTGACAAAGTCTTTTACTCTTTCATAAACAACCTCCCCCGGTATAGGTTTAGGTGCACTTTGTTCCTCATTCCATCTATTGAATGCTTTGTGCTTCCTACGATACAGATGGGATTTTGGAAAAAACCTTCGATGACCAAGATATATAGTCTTGCCACTATGTTTTAGTCTTGTTGAATCAGTGTTCTCTTCACATATAGGACACGCTTTAGCTCCTTTGACACTATATCTAGACAAATTCCCATATGTTGGAAAGTCATTAATAGTGCAAAACAACATAGCGTGCAAACAAAATGTCTCTCTTCGTGAAGCATCATACGTCATCACACCTTCACCCCAAAGTTTCTTTAAGTCATCAATCAGAGGTTCAAGATAAACATCGATATCATTTCCAGGTTGTTTAGGGCCCGATATCAACAACGACAACATAACATACTTATTTTTCATACACATCTAGGGAGGAAGATTGTATATAACAAGCATGACTGGCCAATTGCTATGTTGGCTTCTCAATGTCCTGTACGGATTCATCCCATCTATATAAAGCCCAAGTCTTAGATTCCTGACTGCTTCACCAAATTTAGGGTACAATAGATCAATCTTCTTCCACTGTGGGTAATCAGACACATGTCGTAGGATCCCATCATTATTTTTCTTAACATCTGCATGACACCTCAAATTCTTTGCATCTATCAGATTGGCAAACAAGAGTTGAAACTGTGATATTATAGGTAGATACCACATCACCTTGGCAGGAGAACTAGTTTTGGACTCCCCTGAAGTCGTCAATTTATACCGTGACGCACCACATTTTGGACAATCTTTCAAATCCACATAGTCCTTTTGAAATAATACACAATCATTCAGGCATGCGTGTATCTTCTTGGCCTCCATTCCCATTGGTCACAACAATTTCTTTACCTGGTATGTTGAGATTGTCAGCTCGTTTCCTTCAGGAAGCATTTCTTTCAACAAAGACAACAATGACGTGAAGCTTTTGTCGCTCCATCTATTGTTAGCTTTCAGCTTATACAATCTCAACACATCGTTAAGCTTCATAAACTTAGTACAACCTATGTATAACTGTATCTCAACATCATGCACAATGTTTCTAAACATGGGAGGTGGATCGGTTTCACTGTGCTCTACCCCACAACTACCAACATCACATCAACGATGTCTACTGGAACTGGTTCGTTCACATCTACGTCATCGGAGGAAATAACTTCTTCCACACAAGCATTGCTATCGACATCCACTGGTTTCGAGTTTGAAATCTCTCCATGCCTTTGCCATTCTGTATATCCTTGTACAATCCCGTTGCACATGACATGACTTTTGATTTCGTCACCAGTACTGACTTTCAAGTTGTTACCACAATGCCTACATGGACAGTAGAACCTATCTCTAGGTTGTTTCTTATGTTCCTCGGCAAATCTAATAAACTGATCAAGACCAGAAATAAACTCTGGGGTGCAGCGATTGTGAATGGACATCCATGATCTATCCATTCTATGATCAAAGAGAAAACAAGTGTATATTACAACAAGATTAGGGTCTAGGGTTAACATATTAGAGTTTAAGCATGGTTAAAACTTTAGGGTTTAAGGTCTTATATATAATTAATGGTTAAAACATCCTAAGTGATATTAGGTGTTCAAGAATAGTCCCAAAGGGGGGACTATCCAAGATGTACTCCTATTGAGTAAATCTTGGACGAGTTTCTAGGCCAACAAATACATGTGTTGTCATTCTTATATATAATAAATATGTACCACCTATCCCATTCTTGAACACCTAATCTCACTAGTAAGTGTATAATGTGTATTGGGTTTTCAAGAAAATTTTGGCAGTATTTCCCCGCTGTTCTCCAAGTACATATGTACTTAGAGAACAAACAGGAAAATGCTACTAAAATTTTCTTGAAAACCCAATACACATTATACACTTACATCCTAAGTGAGATTAGGTGTTCAAGAATACTCCCAAACTGGAGACTATCCAAGATTTACTCCTAATGAGTAAATCTTGGATGACTTTCAAGGCCATCATAATATAACACCAGTCCCTTGTTCACAACCTCATTCAAAGCACAATTTTCTTATAAAAAACTTATGGACATCCATAACAACATATCAATGCTTCCTAAATTAATCAATGTATTATTTTATAACATAAATCATGGTGGGTATAACATAGCAAAAAAACTCAGCATGTCACAACAAAAACATGTCATTAACCTAATATACATATATTTGTAACAAAACTCGTGGTAGCTATACCATAGAAAATTAAGTAGCATGACCAATATATAACAAAAGCAACATTTTTTCAGATTGTTATAACGTTAAAAACTCTTAACATTTTTCCATTGTAATAGCCTTATCAGAATTTACCCTTATCCAAACCTACAACTAGCATGAGCAAAGGTTATTCATAACAACATATGTAGTGGAGGAAACTTTGGTAGGCTTCATTCTCTTCTTTAGATTTCACAAACTCCATGACGGACAGGGACGAATGGATGAGCGATGGTTTAAAATCTTGGTCTAATCTTTGTGCAGGTCTGGATGTGATTTGACTAGGAGACAAACTGATATGTTTCTAAGGTTGTAATTATTTAACAAATATTAAGACAAAAGCTAGATTGATTAATTATTCTAAGGTTGTGATTAATAAAAGGGTTGAATTAAATATTAATTATTCTAAAGTTGTGATTAATAAAAGGGTTGAACTAAATTATCATATGAAAGTAACACAAGGTGGAATGAATTTCACCATCACTACCTATCATTCAATGTCTTACTGCATCACATTAAGCATGAACATATATGTTGAGGTCGGGTTAATCCACTTTTGGTGTTAATTAGGGTTAAAACATATAAAGCACCTATCTGAAGTTGTCATCAAGGGTTTAACAAAAAATGATTGATATGTTAGATCTGGAGTATCTATGAGAAGAATGGAGAGGTAAAGAATAACACCCCCTTTTCAAAGAAGCAAATAGGCATGTAACCTTGTAGAGAACTAGCCAAGAAGCAAGTCCAGAAAAGACTCGACCATCACTCACCGAGTGAGAGGGGAGCATTCGCAAAGGAAAAAAACAAACAACCAGCAAAGAGAAGCTAGAAAATGCTACTACTGCCATATGTAGGAATACCCTAGAGGAAGAAGAGAAGGAAGAAGGGTACATCGGCGGCGATGGAGGAAGAAGAGGAGAAGACGTCCGGCGGTGAGCAGCAGTAGGCGGCCGGGGGCGATCATCAAGCAGGCGGCCGGTGAGCAGAAGCAGGCGGCGGTGAGTAGAGGAGAAGGTGTCAGCCGGAGTAGAGGAGAAGGTGCCAGAGTAGAAGCAGGCGCCGATGGTTGGAGCAATGAACAGCGACGACTAGAGTAGTGAGCAGCGGCTGGAGCAGAATTGATCGCCAGATCTAAGCGTGGAGTCGATGAAATAGAGAAAGGGGGAAGAGCCTGGCTCGCACGGGTGTATTAAGTTAACAATAGGCATCAGTTATTCAAAACAGCTGACACTTAACATAATCAGCGTCGGCTGTCGTAAAAAACCGACGTCCAAGAGGGGTGAAAATTTTTGCGAGGGCAATGTGCAAAAATACATCGACGTCAGTTATTTCAAGAAAACTGACGATAACAATGGGCCCAATTTCTGTCTCACGAATAACCATTAGTTGTCGGTTGATTAGCTAAAAACAGACACCGTATGATAAATTTTCGAGGTAATTTTTTTCGCTGGAAAATTTGGATTTGGTAGTTGATTTTAGGCATCAGTTGGTTATTAAGGAACCAACACTGAATAAAAAGTGATACACGTGTTTGTCCGCTCTTCAAAGATAGATGTCGGTTTGTATAATCAATCGACGTTGTATGCTTTAGGTGGCAGTTTCTTGTATGCAACCGACACCTGTAAATGTGACTTTGTAAGCCATTTCTGTAGTAGTATTAATCTAAATTTGCTTTAGTTTCCCCACATAAACATGTCAATGATGGGAAGCCAGTTTCTACATTTTAGAATAAAATAATTGATTTAGATCTCTCTCTACTTATTTCAAATATTTACATCTTTTTAGTTCATCTAGATGTTTTTGTTTGATTATATGCTAGAGAGATTG
The DNA here is from genome assembly GCA_963693085.1 of Alisma plantago-aquatica. Taxonomy (NCBI): domain Eukaryota; kingdom Viridiplantae; phylum Streptophyta; class Magnoliopsida; order Alismatales; family Alismataceae; genus Alisma; species Alisma plantago-aquatica. Next base: position 58,930,006 of record OY856409.1, read on the forward strand.
GGTTGGGCTGACCATTATTCATGAATAGTGTTTGCTATGAAATTCAATTTCTTCTCTTGCAAACCTAATTTTTGCAGCAATCTCATGGTTGTGGAAGGTGGAACCATTGCATTGTCTTTATGAATTATTTAGTATGTCATTGATATCGTTGCATTTGGGATTCTTGTTGATAATTCCTAGGTTCTTATGAAACTATTATATAGATATATTCCACTTAATTCTAACATTTGCATTACTTTCATCAAATGCACATAGAGTTTCTGAATGCTTTAATTGTCAGGCGTTGGTATGTTTTACTACTGATCAATATGAAGAGTTGTCTGCTACTATCGATTTAAATAACAAAATCAAGATACCTAACTGTAATTTGATTTTAATTGGAAAATGTGACATAAATTATTTTGTAATTAAGATGGTAAGTAGATCAAAGCTAAGTCTTGCTTGCTGGAAATTATATAGAGAACTAGATTGCTTCTAGTTCCATTCAAAGTATTGTCTAGGTACGCACTTGTAAATTATGTCCAACAATTTTATTCTCTTGATATTATATTTGATATGATTTACATTCTTGGTGCGGGATGTTACTTGAGGATATATATATATATATATATATATATATATATATATATATATATATATATATATATATATATATATATATATATATATATATATATATATATATATGGACATGGAGGATCATGAAAGGTGTGTCTAGTATGTTGACTTCTCTTGGCTGACCTTACAAAGTTATCTAGAAGAATTGATGATGGTACTGTCAATTTGTGAATTATAAGACAGGAAATTCTAGTTTTAGCAACATGGTACTTTTGAGAGTTGTTTAATCGAATCTTAAATGCCATGTGCTTTTGGCAACATGTTCCTCTTCTTTAGCATTGTCGCAAGGAGTTCATATTTATTTGAACAATATTTTTGACTATATTGACGTCACTAATAGTCTATATTTTTTATTTGTGAAATTGCATGTAATCTTTCTAAATTTATGCCTTTGGTCTCAATATTAGCTAAGCAACTAATAGAATCGTGTAGCCTTAATATTTGGAGTATTTCCAATGACAAGTTTATCTATCATAGTGTACCTTTTTCTTTTTTCTTTTTGGCTTCTAGAAAAAAATAATGAAGGACACTCAAGTGTATGCCAATTAGAGTCTGTGAAGTTCCCATAGATCTTTCCTATGGTAGCTTTTTCTTAAATTGGAAACTATTCATTTTACAGATCTTGCCTCTTGCAAACTAAATTTCCATGTATATGTTATCTTATTTTGTAGGTGTTGCATTTTCAAAGCAGATAGTTCATATATATGAGTTTGATGGGAAAGAAATTTTGAAACCAGTATTGGAGGTAGGAATTTGGGTCGACTCATGTATATCTAGTATGCCTCAGACACCCTCATTATAAAGACAAAATTCAAATTTCTTAACTTTAAATTTATATATATATTAAGTATTAGAGTAACTATATACTTTTGACATGACTTCTCATTTTTTAATTATTAGTTTTCTTTGGGTTCAATTGATTGTTACCGTTCTAGTTTATATATTTGCAATTATCTTAATGTTTTTCATTGGAATTTTTATTTTCCACTGTTGTTGATGGGAAGATCAAGGCTTGATTGTATCATACTAAAGGGTCAAGAATTGATTACTATTCCATGACCACTGGTGCACCACAAAGGCATAAAGTTCTAATAGAACAAGGTAACATTCTGTAATCTTAAAAAGGCAAATGATGTTTTGTGAGTATGCTTTAATCCACTCCTAGTCTATCACTACAAAGTGAATTTTGGTTGTTTGGTCATTAAATATATTATAATTCTAGTTATATATATTTAATGCTCATCCATCTTCACTTCCTGTTGTAGACTATTTTCATGCGGGTCAAGTAGATATGATGGAACTCATTTGGTTGATTGAAATGAGACCGAAGGATAGATAAAATGAAACTATGAGTGCTTCAAAACTAGGTGTGATTCACAACTTGATTATTTCACACATATACATGTATGGTTTACCTTTATTATCTAATTCAGGTGTTTATAATAATTAATATATAAGTCAAATGGGTCACTTTGGACTTCCACTTTTTCATATTTTGAACTTATCCAAGTAGTTTGAATCACCACTCACAAAAGAAAGTGTAGACCCAATTGAGAAAGTAAGTGAAAAGACTCCCTCCAAAACATAAGAGTGTCATCTTACTAAACATAATCACAAAACTAATATGTGTCAGTAGGCTTCATATTCTAGGGCAGAATTTCTTCTATACAAAAAATAGGGAAAATTTACAAAACTTGAAAACATAGGATACCTTCTGTATGGAGAAGCCAAATTTTTTTGATGTTTATTTATGTGATTAAAGGCAGGTTGGACACAACCTCTTCTTGTTTTATGATTCTTATTGTGTATTTTAGTTCATTGTGCTTGTTGAATTTTTTATATGTATGTAATGTTTGACCATGTGCTTTTGTACCGAATTCCTTTTTATAATGTATTATTGATGTTCTTTAGGGAAAGAGGCCCTATGGAAGAAAGGATAGTTAATTCCTCACAAGTTTGTTAGAAGACCTAGGAGTGCCCATAGCATAGGAATTATGATAGGGGCATGCTTAGACTAGTGCCTCTCTACATCCTAGAGCATGACCCGAATCAGATATTGGTTAGTGCCACTCTCCATAGGTCAAATTCTAGCAACCATCTATTAAAGATGGCCATCTGATCATCCAAAAACAATGGCCCCTTCTTACTAAACTTCTTGAAGTCGGCTTTGTTGAATAAGCAAACTATGAACATGCTTCATCTGTGAAGAACAAGTTCAACATTTTATGTGGAAAGCCACATGGGATAAAACTACCACAATGACTTTATTAGCACAATGACTTTATTAGCACGTAGATACTTGAAATAAAATGATTTAGAAAATCATAGGTTAGGGAAGTTCAATATTAACAACAAGTACCACACTAGCCTCAAATGAAATGAAAATGTCAATTCCACCAGAAACTGAACCTAGGACCTCCTAGCTTACACCATGGTTTGATCACCCTCTGATGTTGCTTGAACTTAAATAAGGTAGTGCATTTAAGAAACATTTGTAATAGGAGTGACCATTTTTATTGTTAGTCAACTAAAATGTTATAATAATATTTAATATTAATAGTCGCAGCCTGGCTTGAGGTGAACATCGTAATAATATTTTACTATCCCAATCTGAATTGAACACACAGAAACATTTTACGCTATTAATGTTCTTACCTGACTTGAACAAAATTATAGATAGTAATTTTTACTGATTTATGAAATAATCCTCCCAAGACGTGGCCAATACTGGACCTACCCCGGCATGGTAATCCCTCGATAGCCTGAGAGGGTGTGGTCCGGTCACCCCTCCCGCGCCCAATCAGCGTGAAATATCGTTCATAGAGGGTCTTTCAGCATGATTTGGACTTGGGTCCTTCATTGTGACTTACGAGCGCTTACTGGCCAGGCTACCCTGGGCGGCCAATTATTAAAATTATTAAAATAATTAGCAACACTTTATTGTTACAATAATTATTGAATATACATTACTTGATGTTGAATGGAGGTGAAAAGAGTGAACGCAAAAAAAAAAAGCAAAACCGTTAGCTGGATTTAACGGAATGGGATGGAAAACTGAATGAAGGGAGCTATTTGGAATTCTATATAGAAGAGAGGGGCTATTTAAGATTTCCTAAAGGCAAAGTAGTTTTCTAAAATATATAAAACGTGAGGGGGTTTTGGAAAAAAGCTCATGCTTTATTTTTGTCCATGTATCGATGCAATTTATAACGTTGGTGTGTTTTCATATGTAGCATTAATCTAGTAGGAGGTGTAAATTGTTGTGTGTTCATACGGGACTAGCAGAGTGTAAATTGCTCTGTGTTCATACGGGACTAGCAGATTCTAAGGCCCGAATCACACTCCTAATCTCAACTAGATTATCATAAGCTATTCACTTTGTCTGGTTACATAGTGTGATTAATAAGGATTTGCCTATTGTGTACTACAATAAAACTACATATGTTTAAAAAAAATCGGATAAAACAAAGTATGTTTAATGAGATAGTTCTTCACTTTCGCAACTTATTTAATGATATACCTTTTCATTTTCATTACAAATATTTTTCTTCTTTAGGCTACGATATTATGGATAACACGTACATCCATTAATATCATGCCTACACAAAAGATGGTTGCGTATTGATCTTTTTACAACACATTTCGTCATATACTACTAGCCTCAATTCATTTTCTAGGCATGGTTAGATGTACCTTGCACAACCAAAAGTCGAATTCATGAGTGTATAAGGGAATATTTGTTTCTTATTGAACGACCGTAGTCCACTATCGAGAACCCGCTGATGGCATTATATTCGTAATTAGCTCCAAAACTAACTATTGGCTTTATTTTCCTTCTAAGTGCGAGAACGACATTTCTAAACTTCAGGCGTTATTTTTTTTCGGGGGGGGGGGGGAGTTGGATAAATAAATCATTCACTCACTCGCTTACAAGTTTATTTGTGATGTTGTACCCTTAAGTATGTTTTATGATTGATCTTTTTATAAGCCCCCAAACAAATTAACTAGATGCTATACTAGGGAATGTTTTGATTATAAATTCCTTCAGCCTCTTTATATTTCACCAAAAACCACAAATTTACTATTTAAAGTTCCAATTACCCTTGGATTATCGAAATTAATCTTTAGCATGCATAAACCACATAAACAAGTTTATTCTACTCACGTAGAACATTGTAAGCATGTGAATCCCAGTCATCCTTGAAAACATCTCTAAGATTTATTGAAGTTGGAATTCACCATTAAAATGACTTCTTGGGTCTGCCAATGCTCAATCACATGTGAAAGAGAAAAAAATTGGGTTGTGGTACCAAGTCAGAGGGATTTTGTCTCCAAAATGGTAGGATAAAAAGTTGTAGGAAACATACTATAAAAAGGCATGATCTTTTGGATTCAACCACAATCCTAGCGAGAAACTAAACCCAAAGTCAATTATGAAAGGAATCTATTCACATCCTTAAATAACACTTCATCTTCTTTGCTTTGACCCCCCCCAAGGTTTTACGTCATTTGATCATTTTAGCTTGTATAGGCCATTACACATAGAAGTTATTTTAAAAATTGTCTCTTGTTTGTTGAAAAGTCATATGACCTTCAATCCATGGCCCGACTAAGCCTACTCAACCGGTTAAGTGAAGTCGACCCACATCGACCCCTCACATTAGCCTTGATACTTAGATCCCTACTAGATAAGTCAGTCCGACTTAACACTTAGTCATTCAACAATTTGTCAAGTTTTGCAAATGTCCTCCAATGATGTTTGCTCCAAAAACATCAATATCAACATCGGAGTTGCTATTAAACCCCACACAGCTACGATGTCAGACTGACCAAAGATAGGATGGCCCAATTAAAGGATTTTTAGCTTGGCCAAAAAAATAATATGTCATCCTCAAGTGATTATCCAACACCATTACATTTCCCAAATGGTTTCCAAAAGAATTAGTTGGATCCAAAATGAATCCAAGTCGCTACGAAACATTAGGGTTACTTAGATTAGGAATTTCTTTGTCAACCAAAATATGAAAAGTATTTTTTTTGCATAAAACTCTAAGTCATGAAATTTTAGGTTCAACTTATCCAAACACATAATATATTTCATTATATCTAATTCCTTAACATTATATGTATCCAACAATGAATTTGATATTAGCGAATTTAAACACTAGTAAATCAAGTAATTACAATTACCTCACTAAAAAAGTTTGGGGCTTGACAATGCATCTTACAATGTATCATGGAAAATTTCCTAATAAAAATATGGGCTTTTTTTCAACCAAGCATAAACTTAGATCCATGTTGTATGGACCATGATCATTACAATATAGACAACACACTATAGACTAAGAAATTTATATTATCAACAAGAAAACTTATTCATTCTTATTTATGTCACTTCACTAATCCTTCATATTTAATGGATGTATTCCACTCCCTAAGACGATTGGAATAAGAATAATGTGAATAACATAAGGTTTGTATCATTGTATAGGATACAAAACAAAAATATCAATGTGTCAGATAGTTAGACATATATAAACCATATTATCTGTGATGAAATGTTAATTCAACTCAAACATATCCATCCTACCTTGTGAGTAAAATCACACACAAAGCAAGCAACATAAGAAGCCAATATGGAATAGTCTTGTAAACTATGTGTTTTACACTAACAAAACCCTATGTAAAAAACCCAAACTAAGGTGTTCATAATAATAGGGTGCCCTTATGATGATTGGTGTATTATCGACAACACTATTATTACCCCTCTCGTATCCACAGTGAAAAAACTTATAATAGATAGATCCCTTTATTATGTATATCGGCTAGATAATACATAACATAAATTTGCGAAACTTGATAGACCAAAAACATTATCCTTCCCTACAAGAAAAAGGCAACGAGCAACTAAAAGAAAATGAAGCAAAAACCAATTTTTGTAAGGGAAGGATTTGGGAACATAGAACCTTACATCTAACATATATTGTTGACCCTCTTACAACAAAATATTTGCTAAAATTTTCATATATGTAGTTAAATCATCAATTGACTACACATACATATGCAACTCTGTATGTACCTAAAAGTCTTCAAATATATAAATGTAGTTATAAATGTAGCTAAAGGTATTATTAGAAATAAAATCCCCATCACCCTTAGATAGTTGTCATCTCTTTATTATATAGGAGTTTTACAGAGCATGTTTCAAGAGTATTCCTGTCTACTTAGGATATCTCTAGACTTTTCTTCTCTACAAAGTATATTTACATTTATTATAATTAATAAACAATTACACACTTCTATATAAATTTATTGCAATTTATATGTGCATTTACACACTCTTATACACCCTCGCAAATGCTTAGGCTGGATCAAAAATGTTGGAACAAGAGACGAGGCACACCTTTTAAAAAAATTCAGCATACTGAAATTCACCAGGTACATGCAACACACGAACGTGACCAATCCACACTTTTTCACGCAAAAAATGTATATCAAGCTTGACATGCTTGGGAGCTTAAGTTGAACTGCGTAACCAGATGAATAAACTGCACTAACATTATCACACTATACAACAGTGGCACGACGTAGAGGAATGTAAAGCGTGAGTAAAAGATAGAAGAGCCAACATAACTCAACAACAACATTAACAAGACCACGATACTCAGATTCAGCGCTAGAGGAGGATACAATAGGTTGGCCTAGAGGGCCACGAGACAATATTATCACCTAGAAACACAATAACCAGAAGTAGAGCAGTGGGAATCAGGACATCCACCCCAATCAACATCACAATAAGCAGTAAGACCATCAATACGAGTAGCAGAGAGATGCAAACCATGATCCAAGGTTCCTTGAAGGTAGCCTAGGATATGCTTAAGAGCATGAAAGTGGGGCTCATGTGGATCGATGCATAAAAAAGGCACACTTGTTCGACAACATAAGAAATATCTGATTTGGTAAATGTAATATATTGAAGGGCGCCTACCAAACTACGATATAAAGTAGGATCAGATACAGATGGTCCTGAAGTGGCACTAAGCTTGGATTGGATATCAATAGGAGTAGCAATTAGATTACACGATGACATGGAAAAACATGCCAAAATATCTTAGGTATATTTCTACTGAGACATATCGATACTGTGAGCATTACAAGTAATAGAAACACCCAAAAAATGATGTAGAGTACCCAATTCTGACATGGAAAACTCTTGTGCAAGAAGGTCTATGGTACGATGCAGGAGGATATCTAAAGAAACAATTAAAACAATGTCATTCACATATGATATTAAATAAGTTATATCTTCACCTTGTCGATAAACGAAGAGTGATGAATCACAAGTATTGCTTCAAAATCCCATTTGTGTAATACAAGTTGCAAATCATTGATACCATGCACGAGGTGGTTGTTTCAGACCATAAAATGATTTGTGTAATAAGCAAACATGTCAAGGATTGGATTGATCTGTAAATCCAGGCAGCTGGTGCATGTAGACTGTCTCATTTAAGTCACCATGTAGGAAAGTATTCATGACATCAAGCTGATGAATAGGCCAAGAATGAGAAATAGCAATACTTAAGACAGTTTGAATGGTAGCAGGATTAACAACATGACAAAATGTTTCATGACAATCCATCCCCACATGTTGAGATTTTCCATTCACAACCAAATGTGCTTTAAACCATTGCAGAGAACCATCTGAATTAAATTTGTGATGAAAAAGCCACATGCATCGAATAATATGAACATCATTAGGATGTGGAACCAAGGTCCATGTATTGTTCCGTAATAATGCACGATACTCATCATGCATAGCCACATTCCAATTAGGATTAGAAAGAGCAAGTGTGTGAAATTTTAGAATAGGAGAGAACATGGTAATGGGGGGAAGTTTGTGTATTAAGATTCATAGGAGTGTGAGGTTTGTAAATCCCATGTTTGGAGAGAGTTTTCATAGCATGTATGGGGAGATTGGATGGAAGATGGGAGGATTGTGGAGTGGGTGGGGATATTTAATGTACTGGTGGTGATGGTGGTTGTTTGGATGGGTTTGCAACATTGGTAGTTGGGGGGTTTGATGGCATTGGTGTTTGTAGAAAGTGGTGGAGAATGGGTTTAGGCATGAAATTGGGATCAAGGAAATTATATGGAATCATGAGTTTGAACCCAGGCTAAGGGATGAATGAATCACCATTTTTTTTTAATGTGATGGATGCTGAAGGATCAGTGAAAGGGAAAATGTTCTCATTAAAAGTGACATGGAGTGAGATGATAACTTTGTTTGTGGCTAATTCTATGCAGCGGTATCCACGATGGTCGGGTAACTAAGAAAGACACATCAAGTTGAGTGGGAAGCTAACTTGTGTGGAGCCATATCACTAATATTAGGATAGCACAGATAGTCGAAGACATGAAGGTGGTCGTAAGTTGGATTCTTGAGATAGAGAGCAAACATGTGTGTATGAAAAGCTAAGACTTTCGAAGGAAGAATGTTGTGGAGGTAGTAAGCCATGTGAAGGGTTTCCATCCAATAATGGGAGGGAGGGAGGCATGAGAAAGGAGTGTGCAGACAATATTATTTATACAATGAATTTGACATTCAGATTTTCCATTTTGAGGGGATGTTTGGGGGCAAGAGAAGCAAAAATAAGGCCATGAGTAGCAGCAAAATTTTGAAATTGTCAATTATCCAATTCACATCCCATGTCACATTGAAAAGATTTTATTTGACGCCCAAATTGGGTAACAACAAAGGAGAGAAATTGAAGAAACTTGGAGAAAGCTTAACATTTATATTTTAATAGAAGCAACCATTAAAAAATGAGTATAACGTCTAAAAGAACAATGTAATATTGATAACCAGATTTACTTTCAACATGAGAGGTCCACGTGTTGCTATGAATAATATAAAATGGAGAATTTGTCACAGAGTGAGAATCATAAAAGGGAAGGCAAATATGTTTCCCAACAAGACATGAATGACATAAATGAGACTAACATTCTCGATTACAAAAATATGGTGGTTAGATCGAAGGTGATCTATGACATGTCCTCCAAGATGACCAAGATAGTTATGCTAGATGGAGGATGGAGTGGCAACAAGGACAATGGCAGTGGAAGTGGCAAGCTTGAAGGTTGTGGATTGGGAAAAGGTCACTAGATAAAGATCCCCAAAACTATTGCATCTCATAATAGGCATCCCCGTACTGAGATCCTTTACAGAAAAATCAACTGGGTCAAATTCCACAAAAAGATTGTTATCAATGGTGAATTTTTGCACAAAAATAAGGTTTTTAATTATTTGAGGGACAAGGTGGATGTTTTGTAGGTAAAGAGGCTTGGTTGGTGTTTGTATTTTTTGGTGGGAAGTTGCTAAAAATGGAATACGACTACCATTTATGACTAAAATATGATGAGGAGTGTGAGAATTAATAAATTTACTAATAGTACCTTGATTTGGTGTCAAGTGAGAGGTGGCGTCGGTGTCCATATACCAATTTTCATCAGGTTCGTGAAGAGTCATAGTGTTGAAAGTACTTTCAATATTTTCTGGTTGATGTGTCTGCAACGTAGGATGAAGAAATGCTTGTGTTGTCGTTAATTATGGATATGGGCCTAATATGCCTGGCGTGGGAGGAGCACGAATTGGATTGACAGTCCACAGAGTTGTTGGATATGAGAAAGGAGGGAATTTCCATGGTGTGTCAAACAAGAGTTGTTGTTGTAGTTGTGGGTATCTTGGTGGCCCATATGGTCGAGCACCCCAATAGTTGTTACAACCACCACAATCACCTCGAGAATTATTACGATGTCCGCATCCTCAGGATGCACTGTGCCATGAAGTTTGCCAAGAGTTTGTTGTTGTTGGTTGGGCCGGTGGAGGAGACAAAGGAGTATCCCCTACTTTGGGTGCAAGCAAGATAGTGGATGAAGGTGCAGAAGCAGTGTTGGCATGATGTTGATGGTCAAGGTGGAACATAGCTAGAGCGTGCATTAGCAAACGCAGGTAGCAGTGTGCTTTGTTGAATAATTGATGCTATAGTGTCAAATTCAGTAGGGAGACCATTAAAAATTTGCAATACAAGATGTTGCTCGCTTACTTTGCTAGCGACATCTTGAAATTGGTCTGCAATAAGTTTTAATTATTTACAATATTCATCTAGGAAGGTACAGTTGGTGATCTTGAGGTTGGTGAACTAATTTTCAAGTTGAGCAGCTCAGGTGCCTTTATTGTCGAGGAACTTATTTGCAATACGAGCCCATGCACCATGTGATGTGGAATCTGGTTCAAGGATTTCAAGCACAATGCCATATGAGATGGATGAATAAATCCATTAGAAAATAAGGGCGTCGAGCTGCTTCCATATATCCACATCGACGCCTTCAGGAGGAGTAGAACTATTGAGATGGTTTTGCACCTTGTATGCGGAAGTGTGAAGTTTAAAGAGGGAACACCATGAAGAATAGTGAATTTTGTCAGATTCTAGGATGACCCAAACATGATTTTGAATGTTGGAAATGGTAAAGGGTGGGTGTAGCATTTTAAGAGGGGGAGGGGGAGGCAACATCATTTGTCATTCATAGAAAGGAAGAAATGAGTGGAGGAGGGGTTGGTTGTGCACTCTATCTTGAAGGAGGGGGTCGGAAACACACGTTAGGATATAGGACTATAGAGGCATTTGATACCATATTGAAAATAAAATCACTGTCGCCCTTGGACGGTTGTCATCTCTTCATTATATTGGAGTTTTACAAAACATGTTTCTAGAGTATTTCTATCTACATCGGATATCTCTAGACTTTTCATCTCTACAAAGTATATTTACATTTATTACAATTAATACACATTTACACACTTCTATATACATTTATTACAATTTATATGTGCATTTACAAACTCTTATAGGTATTACAACAAATGTATATGATGTTAACGTATAGGAAAAGTGGAAATTACTAAAATTATACATGTAGCAGACAATCTATACATAGAGTAAATTTTCATTATTTAAACTTTTCTAAGGGTCCCGCTCATGTTATAATTTATACATTCAAAATCTACAAATTATTTTATAAAGAAACAATTTATATTGGAGGACATTGTACCTTGCCCCTATCCAACAACATAAATATGAAATTATGCTGTAATATTTAAAATTTGAGCATAATTATACATTATTCTTAAGAAAAAATGTAGTAATGAAAAAAGATTACATAATGCATTGTGACATAAAAATATATAAGAACGATCGCTAAAATTATGCATTGGATCAGTTGTTATTGAATTTTTATTGTACTCTTATACTTGGTGGCATCAAGAAATGCTAAAAAAACATATGTTGACCTTGATGTGTATATAGGTAAGAAACAATATAACATTTTTGAGGTAAATAAGGTGGGATTGTATCACAAAGACATATGGCATCCAAAGGGATTATATTGTAAACCAGAATGAGAACAAGAATAAAAATACATTATTGAGATGGACCGAATGTTGATAAGATGATTCTTCTCAAATTCTTAGTTTATGTAGATAAAATTGAAATTCAGTTATGAACATATGACCAATAAAAACTTTTATTCAAATTATTTACTAACCTAAGGATAAGTTTATACGTTTTGTATTAGAAATAAGTTTCAGTGAGGAGACTCTTCCCTTCATTAGAAAAATAGAAGTTGAGGTGTCGGTGAAACCCACTCATAATGAGGAACCTGATTCAAACTATTATGTAGAAGTTTTTCATTTTCTCATGAGAAATCAAAACTAAGCATGCATGTGACACATCAAAATTACACGTGCAAACACAAATATACAGTGTTCAAATAATATAGAGATGTGTATATTGAGTTGTTAAACCTCAAGGAGTTGGGTCACTAGAAAATTCTAGTAACATTAATCAGTGAAGCTAGTTAAAAAGAGTAGATTGATTTTATTAATTTGCTACTGAACTAAACTTCCATGAGTTAAGGATATATATATTTCATTACTCACTTTTACAACATAATACACTATGTAATCTAGTCAAACACCTACTTCCATAGCACTGAAGTAGTAGTTTACATAATTATAAACAATTTTTTATCCCCCACCTCACATTTGTAAGCCCACATTCACGCACGGTGCATTAATAACTATGCTTATATAAATTCATCCAACAATTGATCCCTCTTTCATATCAATTAACTATCTAAAATTATGAACATGATGATCAAATATGCATACAACTATAATTTTGGATTTCAATTAAACTCCATTGATGAATTTTTAATGATAATCAAATAAATTCAATCATAAAAATATTGGTATGGGAACTCCAGAATAAGGGTCCTCTCTTGCTAGTTTTGGTGGCTCGGGTTGGGTTTCCATCTCTGATCCTCCACCACACTTATGGGAAGTGGAGGTGTTTAGAGCCATTGCAAACACCATTGGAGCCACCCTCCAGTTTGTTAGTCATGACACTCTCCATCCCACCCCATACATCAAGGCATAGGATCCGTGAATGCAAGAATCATCATGTCAATTTTTCTCATAGAAAAGAGAAGTGGGAGGTGTGAAAACTAGTGAGAGAAAGCTCCAACTTCTCTCTAAAAAACACCCTCACCCTACAACATATCTGACTCTCCTCAGCTTCATCAACCGGCTCCAACCAAATTGGAGAACACACCTCTATTGGCTCTAAGTTGGACATTCAACTACTCCACCAGCTAGAACAACATCCTTTAGCCGCTCGTCTCGCTAGCTCTAGCAACAACAATTACCGCCAGTAGCATATAACATCACACCACGGTCTTAACTACATCCTTCAATATAACCCCAACATCTTCTACAGCTATAATGCTACCCCAACATCTCCTCACACAGTACCATTGACACTCCTGCCCCCGGATAAGAACACAACATTAGTTTCATCACCAACAATAGCAGAGAACACACTTTCTTCTACCATGACAGGAGAGTTTTCCCAGATCTATGTTAAATTGGGAGGCACCACACTTATCGACTATGGAATACTGTTGTATGCAATATTTGAAACTTTAGGATGGTGCCAACTTTGCCTCCTCATTTCCACAACCAGCCAACTGTCTAACTCCCACCATGAGAACAGGAGGCCACATCGGTGCCATGCTGAGAAAGAGAAAGATACTTTCACACAAGAACAATACACCGCCGCATCTTAGTCAAGCTGATAAGAATAAGATAGGCACAACCAAGAAACTCACACGGAAGACACCTAGCCTTTCTACAAACAACCCAAACATTAGAACCAGGTTCCCATTCATGAACTACCCACTCGATGAGCAAGAAAACCACACTACTATTCAGCTTCTTAGGGCATGGAAATACCACTAGTTCGATCTACCGTTGGGTGATAACAAGGTGCACATGGGGAATAAGAACTTTGAGATATTCATTGACTACAACAACAAGTTCAACATCTACATTATTCATGGGTAGGCGGAGATGCCCTCGTTGCTCAAACTTAAGGGAGAGTGGATTGTCTTCCTCTATCCCATTGTTGATCGAACCCTACTAGCATGGGTTATAGATTTCAACAACAAAACTTCAGTAGAGTTACACTCACTCTTCAGGACACTTGAAGAATCAGACTCCATGCACATAGACTCGGAAGATTAGCTTTTTGTCTCAGAGAAACATCAAACCAAGCTTGGATCGAGAGTTAATACCATTGAGAACACCTCAACGCCTACATCACAAACACATACTGAAGAGGAAGATACAACTACATAAGTGTTGCATCTTCATTCTATAACAGAAAGGTATGAATGCAAGAACTTGCCCATTTCGTTACTAACAACACCACATCAATCACCAAAAAACCTCTTTGAAAAATACCAAGAAACCATCAACCACAACACACTACTTAGTTACAAAGCCAACTTCCCCCCCCCACTTCAAAATCTATCAGCTACATACCTTGTGTTAGCCACTTTTACAAGGGATAAAAATCCTAATGACTGGACTCTCATCACCCACAAGAGTAAACCATAATTCTGGGCTCTAAGATGCAATAGATGCAACACTAGAGGACATTCTAAGTCCTGATGTACTTCACCTCCTTGATGCTTCATCTGTAACCATCTTGGGCACCTTTCATACAAATGCCCTCAAAATTTTTGTCCTTCCCTAGGTCATCACAAACCACTTTACATCAAAAAGAACAATTTACATGAAAAACTAGCGATTACCGATAGATCTCTCCACACCAAAGGATTTGACAAATCAGATAACCTTCCTAAACCCAATGAGCACTCGAATACTTTTTCTAACCCTTTCTCCGATATCTACATTCCCGACTGAGATGTAGCTCTACCCCCCACATGAACATATCAACCAGACATATTCAAAACACCCTACTTCATGATCCATACCATCTATAAAACCTTCCTACTAACTTACACATCCTTCACCACAAACCTCATACTCCCTTTCTACAAAATGCATATCACCCTTCACCATGGCTCCTACTATTCACTTGGATCGGGAATTCACAATAGACTTACCTACAAATTCCATGCGACTTCTAAAAGTTTTCACCAGCCGTAGCATTCTTTTCACCATCACCAACAACATAGATAACAATACAGTCAACATCCTCAAAGTTACCAGAGCCATAGCCCTCCTCCTCCCGGGACACATGGTACTTAAACCTAAGATCCTATCACCATCACAACTTTTATACTTTGTCCCTGGAGGAAAAAAACTTGATAATCTGTTTGGGCAAGTCATGACCATCCTAAGTGGCACTAGCTTTGTGCAAGCCAGCATTACCAAGTGGATTGCAGAACAAGGGTCCTCTCTTGCTAGTTCTAGTGGCTCGGGCTGGGTTTCCATCTCTAATTTCCACCCCACTTATGGGAAGTGGAGGTGTTTAGATCCATTGCATACACTATTGGAGCCACCCTCCATTTTGTTAGTCATGACATTCTCCATCCCACCCAATACATCAAGGTGTTCTGCATCTTCTCTGTTATATAAGGCATCACTTTACCTACTTCCATCAAAATCATGCTTGGAGAGAAGATCTACAAAATTAAACTCACTGTGGAAAATCCTATGTTGTCTCCACTACCTTCACAGACATCAGCTCACACCAACCATCCTAGTTCTACCTAACAAACGCCAAAAAAACCTTCACTACCACTAGAAAGCCCAATGAAAGACACATGTTATGGGAAAGAAAAAACTCCACAACCATTTCACAGGATGACACAAACCAATCCACACAAAATAAGAGACCTAGGATCACCTCCCCATTAGTGGATAGAAACAACCATGCACTTCATGACTCCTTCAAACCATTTCCTTTTTACAACAACAACACAGAAAACACAACCATCCTAGACTCTGATATTGTTCAAAAACTGAAAACTGCCATTATTGATGAGATCTGATCCTCTCTGAGTCCTAAGAAGAAGAGAAAAGGGAAAGCACTCACCTCAATCTCAGCCATCAACTCATTGTCGACTACACTAGAAGGTCAAACCAAGAGGAACTACTTTTATACTTAACAACCAGGTACATCCTCATCACATCAAAATAACTCTCTGCATAATAGATGTCTATCACCATCTGCTACAACTTATACATCTGATTGTGATAACTAGATTCACAATATTGAAGATATAGCTTCATGGCCTAATATTCAATCTTTTACACTTTTTGTTGATAAGCTAGGTATCACCTTCAAAAATGAGACAGTAGAACATAGTTCCTTAGATGATATAGAGAAATTCTTGCACTAGAGGAACCACGAACAAATTCATGATACCTACACCACACTGGGAAACCTTCATCACATTGATCATCGAAACTGATTGCTATAGACTTATTCACACTCACACAATGGAGATTACATCATGGAACATTTGTGGACACATTTACAAAAATAATATTAACATTGTCACAATCTAGGAAATTGGAACCTCTTTCACACCATTTGCCTTGAAAACCACAGGAGGAAAACACATCAACTCTTGGTTTCACATTCCTCCAGCGTGATTGAAAGGGGTTTTATCCATAGGAATCAAGAGTATCTTATTCATCATCACACATGTAGAGACTCTAAACTAGTCTATTACTCTTCATATCACCAACCATGCAAACAATCTTGAATGGTATTTCACAGGGGTTTATGGGGAACCTAGCTCAAACAAAACAACTTACATATAATAGATCAAACTCATCCTTAATTGGTACCCTAGTAAACCATAGCTCTTGGGAAGAGACTTCAACCTCATAACTAGATCTTCTGATAGAATCAAGCTTTCTCATCAGACTGGCCATATATGCACACATCAGCCAAAAATTTTAACCAGCTATTTACCCAACACAAACAGATTGATATTCCTTCAGCTAATGCACAATTCACCTAGAATCAAAACTAGTCTTGGGCCAGGACAGACCACTTCATTTACACAACCCATTGGGAAAACCTTTACCCCCACTCTTATGTTTCCATTTCTCACCGGCCTATTTCTGACCACTTCCCCATCATCATTGATACTAAACCATTAAAATGGGGCCATAAACCTTTTTGCATTAAAAACTTTTGGCTCCTTGACCCCCTCTATCTGGATTTATGCAAGAAAACCTAGGCCACATCAGATTCTACCACATTAGCACCAAGTTACCATATTCACAACAATACTAAAAGAATCTAGATTGTACTCAAATCTTGGTAAAAACTAAAATATGGGAATATCAAACAATAACTAGCTGACTTTGAACAACAACATCTCTTTGTACATAGTGATCCAACTACTAATCTTGCCCTCACTCTCACTATCAAAGTAGAGATTGAACATATCCAAAACTGCATTGATACTATATGGAAATAACATGCTAATATCAGATGGGCTACTGAAGGAGACAAAAGCACAAAATGCTTCCACAAAACTTGCAATAACAATGCCCAAAAAAACATAATTCCTAGACTTAACATTAATGTTAGAATTACCTCCAATAAATATGTGATCACCAACCATATTGTCCAACATTTTGAGCACATTTTTAACACTGGGAACAAACCAACTTTTCTTGATTCCATTAACTGGATATACATTTGCAATAAAACAATCACATCTGCTTAGAACACTATCAAAGACTTTGACATTGTGGAACTTAATGATGCCATTGCCTCTTTAGTAGGAACAAATCACCTCGACCGGACGGTCTTAACGAACCATATCAAAGGCGACTTTATGAAACTTCTCCAATCCTTACAAGAGAACACATATGTCCACAAACACGCCAAAACTCTAAACCATACCAACATAGCCCTTATCAAAAAAGTGAATCACACTGATCAAATCACACAATTCTGACCAAACATTCTCATCAACACATCCTACAAAATTATTACCAAAGTCCTCAGTAACCGTATCAAACCACAGCTTGAAGATGTCATCGCTCGTAACCAAAATGCCTTTCTTAAACATCACATCATCCATGATGCCTTCATTATGGTCAAAGAAATCATGACACATGTCATTGTGATCAAGTTGGACTTTGAGAAATCCTTTGACTATACAAACTAGAACAATCTTCTCCATTCTATGTCTAGATATGGTTTTCCTAGCAAATGGATTAATTGGATACACACTTGTATCTCCACCAACAACTTCTCTACCATCATCAATGGTTCACCTTTTAGACATTTCCACAATACAAACGACCTCAAACAAGAACACCCACTATCCCCCTACCTTTTCATCCTAGTCACTTCCATCCTTACTAACATGATTAAGCTTGGAGCCACACATGGACTCATTGCATCACCTACGGAATGTTTTGAGAACATTATTAAATTTGCTTATGATACCATGATCCTTGTCAAACCCGAAGGCAACACTATCATCAACACCATTTGCATCATCGTCCTCCTCTCTTACATCTCAGGTCTCAAGATAAACCTTACCAAATCTTCCATCATTGGAATCAACACTCCTTCTGAAGTCATCAAAAGATATAGATCCCTTCTCAAATGCAAGATTGAACAATTTCCAGTCTTGTATCTCAGCCTCCCCATCTCCCCACCCCTCCACACACAGTATATGGACCCCCATCATTGATAAGATCAAACACATACTTCAATATTGGACAAACCACTTCCTTATCCTAGCTGGTAGACTCACCCTCATTAACGGTGTCATTACACCCAAACCACATACTACCTTAGCTGCATCTCACTGCCTACAAAAACCTTAAAATTGATTGACTCTATCAGAAGACAGTTTCTATGTAACCATTAAAATGAAGATCATAAGAGGACAAAAATGCATTTGGTTAATTGGGATACTATACATGCACCAATTGAATATGGAGGATGGGGTATCATAAACATCAAGTTCCATGCTTTATGCCCCATCACCTAGATCATAAATACCCTTACATCCAATTCTAATAAAATCAAGAAAATACTCATTCTCCACAAATACTACAACTATTCAAATCATGGAACAAAACCACCAAGTGCATTTCTTCACCACTTTGGAAGTACATCAACAAACATTTAGATATCATCACAAACTTGATTAACTCTCCCCTCCATGCTTTCACATACATTAACTTCTGGAGTGACCCCTAGCATCATAACAACACAATACAAAACATGAAATGTCACTTCCACATACCACAATCTATGATAAAAATAAATACAGCCAGAGCGCTACAACTTTTGACTAGTAATAGACAAAACTCCTTCAAAGTACACCTTACTAACAACCTCAACATGGACTCTATTAAGGAAATAATTCATGATCTTGAATACATAACTGCAAATAGAATATCATGGAAATGGGGCCAGCTTAAACACCCAAAAAAAAGCATACCTCCATCTCACCTTCAGAGGGAACATTTTGAAAATGACCACTATATGGAAAATGAAATGGCCTCATAAATATAAAATATTCTTCTGGCTTATTTCAAACAACAAGATCCCAACTGACTATTATATCAACATGAGAGGTTTTTAGGGACCTACTAGATGCTATCTATGTCATTCCACAGTAGAAACTACACAACACCTCTTCATGACATGCCATTTCACTCTATAGTTTCTGCACAAATACTTCCCACCACACACACTCACAGATTGCATACTTATGCCAACCAGATCCTTCACATACAATCCTATAATACTAATCACTTAGCATCAGACTTAATTATAACCATCTTTTGGAATATTTGGATAGAGAGAAATTTGAGAAAGTACCAAAATACTATCCATCCTCAACACTAGATATAGACAGACATTGAACATTCCTTATACATTAACTTGCATTGCAGGACTGACTTCCACATCAGCACATGTGATCAGAGTAGATGAGGACTAGGTGAATGTCTTTGGATATCAAAATGACAAAGGTTGCTACACCTTGGAGGATCTCATGGTGGATGATATTGGCTTCTGAACCAGATCATCAACACCATTATCAAGACTGCGATCACCTTTTTTATGTTCTTATGCATGTTAAGGCTCGTTGTTAAGGGGTGCCTCCCCCAGAACATTACTACTTGGGACCTTTAATGTTTCCATTGTGTTTGTCATCATCATCTAACCTTGGAGCACATCATCAGAAGTGTCCTCCTAGGAGGAACATCTTGTTATTCCATGTTTACTGTCGTTCCATTTGTAAACATTTTTATTAATGCATAAACTATTTATCAAAAAGAATTGTAATAGAGTCAACTCCATATTGTAAAAACACCTCAGGCATGGTATCATAGTAAATTGAAAATATAAACAATATGAATTTGGAATTCTAGAACAAAGAAGAAATTATTAATGACGTGATATAGAGAAAAATCTCCATTTTGGCCTTTGTTTCCGTCGTCAAAATACACTGTGTAGATTCTGAAAGGGTTTTCTCAAAACTACACCCGACAACATTGTACCAAACTTCCCTAAATTAAATAGCTTGTTTTGTAACAAAATTTGTAAATGTGATCTCATTCTCAAGCTTGAAAATATTTTTTCTTGAGATTCTAGGTTATCACACTTAGTCACCCCTCATGTTGAGTATCGCCAAAGAAACATGGATCAGTAGAGGAACCTTAGGATACCCTTGCAGAAATGTACCTGGTGTAGTAACTAATTGAGTGGCTTTAGAAGTATTCATATAAGCTCGTAATGAAGGGTGTGATTTAGCTTCTCAAGGTAATGACATTATCCGTGAAGCTTGCAGATGGAGCCATGAGTTTGGTTGTGCTTGTGAAGCATGAAAAGAAATCAAATTTGAGTTTGAAGACTTGTATAAGCAAAATAAACTTGCTTGACAATTCTTATTTGTTCTCCTCAGTGTAATTAAAAATTCAGCCCAATCCTTTTGTAAGGATTGGTATGAACCAATTATAATGAACAAATATCCATCTTTCTTGACATTCATTAGTATTTGCATATTTTTCTTATAACAGTAAACTATATCACTCAACGTGTACAGAATGTACAAACTTTACCTATAACTCAGCCCATGTGTATATATACAAGATCCAAAAAAGAAGATCTAAGACTAAATAATTCAATACTTTTATTATTATTATTGGATCCATAACTAATTCTATGAGTCTTTGCCATTGGAAAATTCCTTTATATCCCATGCCATGGTGTCATACTATAGATCAAAATAAGTGGAAAGATGTCACTTATGCATCATGCATATTGTCTTTTTGTGTTGCAATAAAAACTTCTTATTTTATTCATTATATAGGATTGAACCCTTCATAGTAAGAAACCAATATGGTTCTTTTCCATGAGAATTTATACACAACATGAGAGAAATGTTTTCTTATGTTAATCTTATATTGATAAATATAATGAGAAAAAAATATATGTCAATTAATGAAATCCCTATTCAAATCTTGAAGCAATATCCCAGATTGTTATAGGGTTAATCTTATATTTCAATATGGATTCTTTATTATTCCCTTTTTAGTTAATATTCCTAATAACCGGATCGGTACACTTAATGAGGATAGGAAATCAAATAGTAAAATAATTATTAATTGAATGACTATTCATTTATTGTATTTTTAAGAGGCATTTAGAATTTATGGAAAATTGTGGTTCAATTCGATGACTTCCAATAAGGAGTTAAAACATAGATGTGAGTTAAACAAATCCATGTATATTCTTGATTCTATTGAACATACTAGTGAAAATGAGAAGCTCTCATAATTGATACGGATAAAATATTTCTAGTTGGAATGGTTGTGGGAGTTGTCACTCCAATAATTTTGGACATTTATTTGATATTAAGGTTATTTGGTGTTTGATCTCTGATAGCACTTCTTTTGTTAGAGATAGTAATGGTGATGTTATTCTATATATTTTGATATTAAAAAATAGATGTTAGAGACTAATCATGGTAGTTCTTTTCTGAATGAACTACAAAGTTTTTTATCTAATTATATGACATTCGGTTGTTTCAATAGTGGATCTAAAAGCACAGATTACTACTCTTATACATATGGTACTTAATCTAGTTGAAATAATTACATTAATAGTTGCATTGATTGTTGTATTTTGAAATCAGTATGATAGTTATATTTTAGGAGGTAGGAGGTACTATAAATTATAATGATAGTTATATTTTTTTTAATGAAAGTAAAAATTATATTATGACAATTAGTGATAGTGGAAATAATTTTAATATAAGGGTAATATCTAATAATGTTGATATAAAAGAAAAATATTTACATTTATGGGTTTCTTTGTGGAAATTTTTATGCATTAAACTATATGTAAAATCGATCAAAAATGTATATTTGTGAACAACGTGGATAGCATTTGAAAATTAGTAGTTCACATAGAATTGAACTTTTGGTTGATTTGGGAACTCAGTATCCTATAAATGAAGACATGGTCTCGATGGACCCTATTAATCTTCATTCTGAAGAGGAACCGTATAGGGATTGTATCAATTTTCATTAAAGAAAGATAGGTTTAACTGAGGTTGTTCAAACATACATAGGTTAACTAAATGGTATTCCTATAGCAATTAGGGTTGCGAACTTTCAGTTCATGGAAGGTAGTATGGGATATGTAGTACGTCAGAAAATAACCCATTTGATTGAGTATGCTAGTAATTTATCTCTACCTATTATAATTGTCTGTGTTTTTGAGGGAAAGTGTATGCAAGAAGAAAGTTTGAGCTTGATGCAAATGGGTACAATATTGTCTACTTTATATATTAATTAAATAAATAAAAAGTTATTGTAGACTCATCCTTACTTCTACTACAACCCGTGGGGCAACAACCAATTTTGGTATGTTGGGGGATTTCATTATTGTTGAATCGAATGCCTATATTGCATTTGCGGATAAAAGAGTAATTGAACAAATATTGAATAAGACAATACCTAATAGCTCACAAGCATATGAGTATTTATTTCATAAGAGTTTACTCGACCTCATTGTACCACATAATCTTATAAAAAGTTTTCTGAGTGAGTTATTTTAGCTCCATGGGTTTCTTCCTTTGAATCAAAATTTTAAATTTTGGAATAAAATTTTGAATTGATTTTCTCTAGTCATTTTGTATTATATTCCTATTCATGATTAGTATCTAGATACTCTCTATTGACGGTAGTTCATTTTATAGGAATTTCAAAAAGGATTCATTAGTAATTAGTAAAAAAAATAAAATTTCTTTTGACCTTATTATGTCTTGATTTTCTTATGTCTTATGAATTTTTATATAAAGAGAATATTTTCTTTAGTCATTTTTTTAATAAAATTGAAATTTCATATTATTTTTGAATATTTTATATATATACTATTTATCTATTGTATATAATTTTGATAAATATTTAATTTATTGTTTTAATTAAAAAATAGTCAGATACTAAAATGAAACAAAATACTAATATAAATAATGAATAGAATAGAGAATGAATCATAGAATTAGAAAAAATTATAAAATAATTAATTATATAATTATTAAATTCCATTATTTGAAATAATATTAGAAACAATTAAGTAATATGTAAATCTAGATATTGAAATGAAATGAACTCAATCAATCATGAACACAAAATAGCCAATATAGAAGAAAAAAATTATACAGAATAAAAGGAATTTCTAAAAATCTAATTTTAATACAAATCCTCATTTTGTATTAGATTAATTAGAGTCTTTAATTCATAATAATAATCCAATTCTTTAGAAAAGAATGAGAAAATAGGAGAAGAATGAAAAATGGATTAAGGTAAATTATCATACATAGTCGTATAGAAAAATGAATGTGTACACTTATTATATATTCCTTGTACTTATTAACTCCTTACTTATTAACTTCTTAATATTATTTATGATGGATATATTTATCATAAGATATATTTCCTTATAATTATAAGATAAGAGGTACAATTACTAAATGGAGGCAACTATTCAATGACAGATCTACAATTCCCATCTATTTTTATGCCTTTACTAGGCCTAGTATTTTTGACAATTGCAATGACTTCTTTATTTCTTCATGTCCAAAAAAAGATTCTCTAGATATGATGAGACAAATATCGTTAGTATATTTCAACATGGTTTATAATACTATTCTCCTTTTAGTAGACTATGGGACAATACCTAATTTCTTCTGACTCCAAACACAAATGAAAAACCTTTTATTCATACAAATACATGATATCTAGGTAAATGTATGTATAAATAGATATAACTAGTAAAAAATAGTCAGTATTAAAAACAAAATGTAAATCAATGTAAAACATCATTCCAAATGGTTCACAATTAATCAAGCAGTGCTAGTTGATCAGAGTTATTTTGAGAATAGAAAAATCAAAATACAAATTTAAGATATTCTCTACATTCCAATCAAGTACAACTAGATCTGGTATAGTATAATATGAACTAGCGATCTGGACATACATGGATAGAACTTGTAAAGGGATCTAGAAAAATAAGATTTTTTGGGGGGGGGGATGTATCCTTTGTTTAGGTTTGCTAAAGGGTTTTAAATGGTCTGAACTTCCAGTTATCTTGGTAAGAGTTTGACATCAGTATTCCCCTATCAACAAATTATTATTTTTCCACAAGGGATTCTAATATCTTTCTATTGGATCGTGAATCTATTCATATTTCCAATTTGTGGTGCACAATTTTGTAAAATATAGGTAGTGGTTATGATTATTTAGAAAGGTGTAGTATGTATTTTTCTTTGGGGATTCTGTGGGAAAAAATTGTCAAATCTTCCTTTGGTTTTTTATCAGGATATCAACTCAATTAGAATAAAGGTGAAAGAGGGTTTTTATTCTCACAGTGTCCTTCATATGGGAATCAGAGGCCAAGGAGACATCCCTTTGACTCATACAGATCAAAATTTGAAACGACTATTTTTATTGTAATGGTTCTTGAAATCCTTGTACACTCATTTTAAATGCAAAAATTGTATTTTTTGTAATGCAAAATGCATAGTATCTTGGTAGTTAATATATATCTCCTTGTCAATAACTCTGGGAGGTAAAAAAGTTGAAATGACAGATAAGGAAACATTACCAATTTGACATACTTTTACCAAAATATAATTATTTTCTAACACCTCTACAGAGATCAATCCTAATATTTTACACTTTGTGCTAAGCCTGCCAATCAAATTATATAAGTTTACTTGAAAATAATCAACTCATATAAAAATAAAATTTTAGAAAGTAAAGAACTATCCATGATGATTTCATAAATACGGTACTATTAAAGTACCATTTTAATTACGATAAGAGACATAGAGCTGGAGGGAGCGATGATATTATTTTCAAAAAATAATTACGACAGAGAAGCAATCATTTAATCATGAGAAAGACAAGAAGGAAAAGATATTAGTAATTTATTATTTGACTTTAGGAGAATGAAAAGAGTCATGCAATAGGGTGAGTATGGGGGTCTATATGTAGGATAGAATTAAGATTCAGGGTTACCAATGGAAGAGTCTGAAATGGCAGCGGATCAGGCCGATGCATTGGGATGGATAAGCATGTGGATCATGTCAATCTCCATGTGGCACGCGGTGGATGGATGTGATCTGATCGGTCTCCAGAAAAATAAATATGTTTTCTATTTATCTAATTCTCTATGTATGGATAAAATGAAATGAAACTTGTTGAAAATGTAGAATTGAGTCATATATAGAATACAAGTTAATAAAATAATATAATATAGTTTAAAAAAAAAGTTAATAAAATAATATAATAGTATATTAATTTGATATTAAGCTTTATTATTATCCAAAAAGATGTGAATTTTTATAAGGATAAAGGTAACTGAATGTCCACACAATTTAAAATTATTGTTTTATTCAAAACAATCCAATTGGAGAATGCATAAGAAAAGGCCTATAAAAATAGAATTAAAGAAAAAGTCCACTTAATTCTAAAAAAGAATACTTTTTGTTCAAAAATCCACGAACTGTGACAAATAGATGAAAATGAGTGGATGAAATTGGAGGAAATTTTGAAAATTTTGAGAAAATGAAATGAATTCCACCTATAGCTAGAGAAAGAACGCTGTTATGAATTTTAGTTGAGAGAGAAAAAAACATGATATCAACACTGCATCTCATTTTTATTTGAGTGTGCCCCTAAATTGATAAAAATGTCTGACATCCTACTACAATAAATGTATGATGTGTCCTCTTGTATAGGAACCAAGGATGTGGCATCTTGGTTGAATCTTCTAGACATGATTCCCACTTTAACTTATTCCAAACATCACTCATGAGAAAACCCTTGTATGACAACCGAAGACCCCAAACCCCCTTTTTCACAGGTTTATTACATGAAACATGCTACCTAAACATCTTTGATGTTCCTCATTCTAAGAATTCCAAAGGAAAATCACCATATGCCTTTTATTCCTCCTTAAGATTGTCTAAGTCACCATGCATGTAGTCAACGTAAAGTTGATGAGGGAATTGACAAAATGAAGGTCACTCTTCCTAAAGAAGACATTATTCTTCTCACCCATTGCAACATCCACTCTACCTATAAAACAAACCAACTCGTTTCTCACCTCATATGTGACGTTATCATATTCACCCCCCACCCATTCGCATGTCTCTAAAAAGATATTATGTTCTTATTTCTTTCTTGAACCCCTTAACTTTCATATTCACTCCCTTGTGAACCACACTCATCTTTTACAACTTCCAAACCATCTTCTTTCCTAGGGCCATCTCTTTGTAAATTCAACTCGTCCTCTGCTTCCACTATTGCCATTGTCCCTTCCCATCTTTTACATCATCATATGAGATTGCATTCATTGATGTTCTCATGGCTCTTTGACTAGGTGCTTTTGTTCCCACTGTCCTATCTTGTACTTCAGACATTAAAGGCTCCCACTACCAACCAACTCGTAGTACTCTTTCTCTAGCTATAGGTGGCCAAAGCACAGCAGCGTTGTTACCCCCTTGTATTAGCAAGCTGATAGGACATGTTTCTACTCCTAGAAGGCGCTACTGATCTTTCGGATCTTGTCCCCAAATTTCCAAGGGCTCCTGATCCTAATAGAGAGCAAAGTTAGTTGTGCGTTACTGTGCTCGTTTGGTGCAGAACGCACCCATCTGCAGTTTTCACACAGTAAAGAGGCAGGCGGGCAAGGTGTGACGACACCACAGCAGTATGCTTCAGGAAATGTCGTTAGGATAGACCATTATCCAACTGTCATCACTGAAACAGCGGCAGTTGTTCACTGTACTCTAACAACCACCATCGCCAGAAATCCATCTATAACATATATATCACCAACCAGCCTGGAACTACGAATCCATCAAAAGATACGCAGGGCACCACCACCTTTTGGCCGCGAAAACTATCTGTTTCTGGATAATCAATGCTTAATTGATAGAGATACGATAACTTAAATGACAGATCCTAGCAAGATAGATCGGCCAGATTCCTTTTGGCTCCATTGAATTCGACAGCGACGTGTGTCCCCAACATCACATGGATGCTTAAGAAGCGAATGACACACGGCGGAAACCGGTAGTGCCACTGTATCGTGCCGTCGTCGATCTGCCAAACCAGCCTAGCGCGACAGTGGTCGCCAAAACAAAGTCAATGGTCGAAAGCAGCTTGCGAGTGTGCCCATACGGCAATGCCCATCGGCCAACGATGCATAATTTGATGACCACGAGAGTCATTTGCAAGTGTTTTTTGATATGATGATTACTTGTTTTATGACTTTTATCATGAGTGATAAACGTTATAAAACTCGAATACGGCCAATTAGAACCACAATGATGTCATCACATGTCGTCTTCGTTGCATATGCTTGACATGTTATTGCTTGCTTTATATGCCATGTTGGTGATCTGTAGCAGGCGTCTATATACTTGGCCCCTCTTTGGTTCGGACCTGATTCGGATTCTGGCCCGTCGTTTAGCACCAGGTCTACTAAACCCGGTCCGGATTGGCCAAGAAACATGTTTGGTTCGCTATCTCAATCCTACTCCGTTTTGGGATAATGAAATCCCATAATCCGGACCAAGTCGGTCCCGGTAGAGGCAGGAGTTCAATTCTCAGTTCGGGTTGGGGTAGTAAGTCCCGACTCCCCACTCCCTCGCCCCCCCCTCTTCCCGACACGCTTCACCCTCGCCCCCGACCCTCGACCTTCTCCCTCTACCTCTGCTGTTACTGTTGTCTTCTCCTTCAACTGTGCCTCCGTGAATTAAAAGAGAGGCACAATTCCAATGTCAGCTACCTCGAGTAGGCGTCGGGAGTCAAAGGGGCATAGGCGGAGGGAATCAATGTGGTCTTCTGCCACCTCCGGGCTACAAGGATGGCTTGTTCGTAAAAAAGTAGGGTAAGCCATGTCTTATCCCTTCTGGTTATCAACCATTTTCACCCTCCATTGACATTCATTCTCTTGTCTGAGCATCGTCCCATCCCATCTTGTCAACGAACAATTCAAACCCTAATCAGGGCAACAACTACCCATCTTCCTGCATATTACTTCCATTCTTCATCGACCTGCTTCCCATCCATCTCTACATCATCGACCAGGTGTTCTCTGAAGCTACTGCTGATCCCTGCTATTCTGAAGTTTGTTCCCCTTAAGGTGGGTCAGCTTGGTTCATATTTTCTTCGTTTTATTTGTTATTTTGATCTGACAGTTATACTGATGCTTTATTTTTTTCTCCTTTGTGGCATGTGTTGCTTGATTTGGGATCATTTTGATGCTATCTCTTCTCCCCAAATCTTCTCAGGTATTTCATTATTTTCATCCGCCAGTAAATGTTATATGAGTAAATGTTGTGAACTTATTATTTAGAGTACATGTTGTATGAGTAACAACATATTTTTTATTGAGTACGCACTAAATTGGATTCCAGTACTAAAGCCATGGTTGTGTATGTGTGTTGACCCGAGCAAGGTGTGATGTCCATTTGCCATTGATTTGTTTCCCACATATTTGTTGTGAACACCATCCATACATTGTCATGTTTTCTTTTGTATGCATATAGATCTCTATTTTCTAATTTGTCAACATTTTTGGATAAGACTTAATTGTCAATACATCCAATAGAATCTCAAAATTTATTACACCTAGTAAGAACATACCAATTTTTCTCTTCCATCAAACGATAGAGTCTTCATTTTCCAAAAAGATTTCTTCAACTTTCCACATAATAGTGGCAAGCCCATGTACTGTGAAATTACAATTTATGTTGCCTAAGGTTTAAATTAAATTTAGTTAGCATTACACATGGACCGTGAAATTAAAATAAATTTAAATGAACACTCACATGTTGACAAAGGTTTAATTTAAACTTAATTTGCATTACGTACAACCCTTGTTCGAAGCCTCCCAAAAGGTTTAAATTACGCTACCCTTACTTAATTTGCAATTTCGATCTCCCAACTACATTTCGCCAATCATCTTGGACCTAAGATATTTTTGAAATAAAAATGGATG
The DNA here is from genome assembly GCA_963693085.1 of Alisma plantago-aquatica. Lineage (NCBI taxonomy): Eukaryota > Viridiplantae > Streptophyta > Magnoliopsida > Alismatales > Alismataceae > Alisma > Alisma plantago-aquatica. The sequence goes on from OY856409.1 coordinate 58,959,567, forward strand.
TCATATGTGATAGTTCCCTAATTTGAAATTACTATGCTCCTGTCAAATTTCAGATTGTCTCTAATTTTTATAATTTGATAGATCCTTGATTAATACGTCGTATAAATCCCAAAAAGCCATTCATTTGAGTTCAGTAATATTTTACATCCATACATTGTCATGCTTTATGATCTTGTGCCTAACCTTTGTTTTGAAATAAAATTGGATGTCCAATTGCCCCAACTTAATTAGCCCTAGCTTCAAACCACATAATTTCTTAACCATAACTCAAAACCAAATTATTTTCTAACCCTTATTATTTAGAAAATCAATTATTCAGTAATCCTAATTATATAGTAACCTTGCATGTTAAGCAATGTAATGGTTTATTTAGTAACACTAATTAATACAAAAATTAGCCCTAACTTAATTAAATACACACACCTAATTTGTTTATTTATTAGCCAAATCACCACAGTTATCGTAATGATTTAGTACTAAATAAATTATTCAGAAACCCTAATTACATAGTAACCCTAAATATATTTAGTAACCATATTTTAAACTCTAATTATTTAGTAATTGTATTTATACAATTACTCTAATTAGTTGGTACCTATAATTTGTTTAGTATCCTAAAATTATTTAGTAACCAATTTGTTTTTTAACCCTTATTATATAAAAAATTCAAATGATTCAGTAACTACTAATTATGTAGTAAACATGCATGTTATGCAACCTAATTGTTTATTTATTATTCCAAAGTTATTTAGTAACACAATTAATTTATTAGCCCGACGTAATCATACCAAAGTTAATTGTTTATTTATTAGTCAAATTATTGTTGTAACAATAATGGTTTAGTAATAAATAAATTATTTAGTAACCCTAATTACATAGTAACCCTAATAATATGTAGTAAACCTATTTGTAACCATGATTATTTAGTAACCATATTTATACAGTTACCCTAATTAGTTAGTACATATAATTTATCTAGTATCCCACAATTATTTAGTAACCAGAGTATTTTGTAACCCTTATTATATGTGAAATTAAATTATTCAATAACCCTAATTATATAGTAACCATGCATGTTTAGTGACCTAACTATTTTGTATTAACCCTAACTTATCTCCCGTAATTATTCATTAACTTTGTTTATTAGTAACACTAACTTAGTACATCCAATTTTCCCATCTTGTTACGTAACTGTAACTTATTTAGGGACTCTAATTTATGTATTAAATCTATTTATTTAGTGACAGTAATTGTGTAGTAACCCTTCATATTTAATAACCGTATTTATCTATTACTATGTGATGTCATTTATATTGTAATCCATTATCCCATCGATTAAAATTATTGTGTCTTGAAATTTGTGTCAACAAACTAAAACAATAAAACCCAGGAGAGAATATATTTGAATTTGTGTTTTAGAGTTTGGTATCTAAGATGGTTTGGAAAAACATGTGTGTGATCAGATTCAGGTTTCTATTTCCCCTTTGTGATCAATTCAGTTGATTTATTCCTGGTTTTTAGACCGTGGTTCTTTCATACTTTTAGATTGTGTCTGCTTTGCATAATTTTGCTAGATCCCTAATTAATATGTTGTATAAATCCCAAACATCCTGATTCATTTCAGTTGTGTAATATTTTACATCCATGCACTGCCATGCTTTATGATCATGGGCCTAAGCTTTTTTTGAAATAAAAGTGGATGCCATATGTGAATTTGGTGAACTAAATCTAATTGCCCCAACTTAATTAGCCCTAACCCCAAACTACATAATTTCATAACCATAATCAATGTAGTAACCCAAACTTAATTTATGTACTAGCCAAATTATTGTTGTAACCGTAATGGTTTAGTACTAAAGAAATTTTTCACTAACCCTAATTATATGTAGTAACCCTATTGGTAACCCTGATTATTTAGTAATCATATTTATACAATTATCCTTATTAGTTGTTACCTATAATTTATCTAGTATCCCAAAATTATTTAGTAACCAGAGTATTTTGTATCCCTTATTATATACAAATTAAATTATTCAGTAACCCTAATTATATAGTAACCATGCATGTTTATTAACCTACTTGTTTTGTCTTAGCCCTAACTTATCTTCCCTAAATATTCATTAACTCTGTTTATTTGGTAATACTTAGTACATCCAATTGTCCCACCTTGTTATGTAACCCTAACTTATTTTGTGACTCTAATTTATTTATTAAATCTATTTTTTAGTGACAATACTTATTTAGTAACCGTTCATATTTAATAACCATATTTATCTATTACTATGTAATGTCATTTATATTATAATCCATTATACCTTTGATTAAAATTATTGTGTCTTTTAATTTGTGCCAACAAACTACAACCATAAAACCCTGATTTAGAGTTTGGTATTCTAAAATAGTTTGGAAGAACATGCTAGTGATCATATTCAGGTTTCTGTTTCCCATTTGTGATCAATTCAGTTGATTTATCCTGGTTTCTGGACTCTGGTTCTATCAAATTTTTAGATTGTCTCTAATTTCCATAATATTGATAGATCTCTATTGATAGATCCCTAATTAATATGTTGTATAAATACCAAAAAGCCATTCATTCCAGTTCAGTTGCAAATTTGAGGTGGAACTCCTAGCTGACCTTGCACTTCCCCTTCACGATTCATTTTTGTGATTTAAAAGAAACCAATGTGTATTGTTACCATGATCATACATTATACTAGCCTGTTTTGATTGAGTGTGTGATGATTGTATTACACCAGTAAAAATAATATTTTGTTTGTATGGTTCCTCATAATTGAGACTTTGATGGCTTTGTTAGCAATTACCTCGTTGGCTTGATTGTCTTCAACATTCATAAATCATTATAGATACACATATCTCTCAAAGATGTAATACAATTTACTTTGGTACAAAGGGGAAAGAAGAATGTTAAAATGTATCCTATATAGGTTCAATATAACTAAGAAACACACATGAAAATGATTGTGGCTATAATTTATGATGTTCTGTGTTTCTAACCATGTACATGGTATATGTTATATATTATTAAGATCTAAGAATGACTTTTGTATTTCTAAATTTTACAAGGGATAGTATTGCATGTTTCTAAATCTGTATGTGAACAGGTTGTTTAGTTGCGGTTTTGGTTTTGTTGATCAAAATGGTGTTTGTTTTTGTGGTGATGTGATGTGGTATGTATCCAGATCAATATGACATAATTTTCTTAGAAAATATATGCTATTTGGGTATTTCTTATGATTTTTGTCTCTAATTATGTTATACAAAAATATTAATTAGTCTGAAATGTAACTCTTACACATTAACTGAAATGTAGTCAACTTGAACTGACTTTTATACACAAATATATGCTTGCATGATATATTGTTCAGTCTGAAATCCAAATCCTAAACATAAAATACTCGCCAGTCTGACTATTTTATGTCAGCAAACCAATATATTGGCCCATCCGTCTACATTTGTATCATCTGACATAGTTGTTCATAGTTGTGATTGTTGACTGTTCATGTAGTTGTACCCAATTTCCCCTATATTTTGCATACACACCTAGGTTTAACATGGTTTATTGGATTAACACTTATATGGCAGATGTGCTACTATGATGTGCACCTATATTTGCATTAACACCTAAGTTGAACAAGTTCTCATGTAAGCACCCTACTATCATGTTCTATTACAACACCTGTGATAGTATGTCTTCTGCAAACCCCAAACTCTGTATTGTATGGTCGAGGGAGTCTGATGAGGATCTAGTTGCAGTATTAAGGAGGAAGTATGACATAGGTAGGAGTATAGATGGGAAGTTTACTACGAAGGCTTGGAGGGAGACAATATGTGATTGACATAATAGGATGGGGAGGCTAGACTATAAATTGGAATAGGTGAAAACTCTATGGAAGAACCTGATGAAGGAATTTACAAAGTTGAAGCTTGTGACCAACAAGAGCGGTGTTGGATGGGATGAGACCAATAAAAAGCCAATAGTGTTAGACACCCCAGAGTGCAAGGAGACACTTATGGTACATAGAATAACAAACCAACATAACATTCATGTTTTGTAATTTAATTTATCCTCCTAATTGAAACTATTTGACAATAGGGAAATAAGGAACTAGCAAGGTTTTAACCAACCCTTCTACCATTACCACGACATCGAGTTAATGGGGGGAAGGAACATTGCTAGAGGCCACCACACACTTTCTTCAGTAGACAAACCACTACCGTCTGATGCTGCCTCCAAGGTTGATGTTATTGTCGACTTGTATGCTTCAAATACTCCTATCAATATAGATAGCACTGGTGTTACGGTAGACATAACCTATTTTGGCACTCAGAGTGAGAGAGACAATGCTGGAACGGATAACCAAGGTGTTGGTACAAGGACTCCTCCTAGCCACAGGCACAGGAAGAGAGCACCAATGACACCTGAGCGATGTATGCTAACCACTGATTTGGTATCTGAATTCACAAAGGTGTATGCAAAGGTGTACGAGTTAGGAATCGGTGTAGCCACCCAAGCCATTGAAAGGGAAGAGTTTGCAACAATTTTGCAGCATTTCCATGACACTTTCCCAGATGCACCTACCCATGTTCTTACTACTCTAGTTAATTCCATGAAGGAGTCAACCAACCAAAGTATCTACCTCAACCTTAGACATACCCCACAGATGTTGGGTTTTAGGGGAGACAGAGAAAGGCAGCGGAAACAAAAAAAATTTCTCCACAAACCCATACCAAGGAAACGCGTCAACGTCTATATAATAGGAAAGGATGGTTTGTGGAATCATACCTTATCCCGAGGCTTGCTCGGCGACAATACCTCCCGAAATGCGCGGTCTTCAACTCCGGACTTCGACGGTGTCTGTGCAGCTCCTGGTCGCACAGGGACTGACAACTCCTACTCGAACCGGACTGTCGGATGACAGTTGTCCTCCTAAGCGGCGGTGTCCTCCCGCCTCTGTAGTAGTCCACACGGACCACCTGGAACTCCACACTCCTTGTCCCACAAGGAAGTGGAAGGAGTCGCACCCTCCTGTTGACGTACTAGTCGCCAACACACTCTCCTGCCTCCTGTTGCAACTGCAGTTGTCCTTTCCTTGCTGCACCTCCCTTTTGCGAGAAGCACTTGCTCGGGCTCTCTCACGGTTACCAAAACCAGAGAAAACGACAACTTGCAGAGCAACTGGTTGCACTGAGTTTTACCATGAGAAGCCCCCAATACCCCTATATATATAGGAGAGTCATGGGACAGGGTTCTCCATCCCGGGCAATGCGGGACTAAAAAGCAGGAGTAGAAGGGTTCGATATTTTCCACCAAAAGCAACCATCTCGCAACCTGAACTGATCGGTTCACTGCTGAACCGATCGGTTCGGCCATTGAGCCGATCGGTTGGACCTGAGCCGACCGTTTGGGGCACTCCAACCGATCGGTTGGTGCCCTGAACCGATCGGTTCATGGTCCTAATCTGGCTCAAAAAGACTTTCCTTGTTTCTTTCCCAATTGGTATCGAATACCAATATTATTCCCAATCGAATTGGGCAATTTGAAACGAAAGGAAAATTCTCACTAATCCTACTTTCCCAAGTTGCTCGATTGCACTAGTTGAACCGATTGGTTCAACACTTGAACCGGTCATTTCACTCTGTGCATGAGCCGATCGGTTCAACAATTGAACCGACCGGTTCAGCAACCTCAGCCGACTGGTTCATCACATGAACCGATCGGTTGGGAGTGCAGATTGTGCAGAATCAGTCAAATGTGAATTCAATCAATCTGATACTCTAATCAATGCGTCCAACACCTTGAACCATTCGATATTGAGCCATCGACAGATTGAGTGTTTAATTGAACGACTAAACTCCTTTAGTAATCAATCTAAACATTGGTTGTGGACAAAACTCCTCTTCCAGGTTAAATCCTATGTGTGTGACCCTGCAGGTCCATTTCACGTTGGCAGTGAAATTTCATAACACTTATGACTTCACAAGCAAAGAGCGGTGCCTAGTCACACATCAGTGCTACCCAAGTGAAAGTAGAAAGTTGGAGAACAACTTTCATCCTACAATCCGTGAATGGTGTTACAGCGAATGTATTATTCCTTTGTCACTGATATCCCGAATGAACTCGAGGCATGGAACAGTCATCCTGTCAACGTTCATTCACTTCCTTGATCTCAGAGTAGACTGGAAGATATATGTATGACATCAGTATCATATACTGATTCACACATGCGTGCACGCCTTTCTCAATCCTACTCATCAAGTGGCCATGGATATCAAACTCCCTCAGGAGGGACAAATCCCATATCTATCACTCGCCCCTCAAAAGCCCCATGTGTCAAAGCCACCCAATCATCACCTTTATAACAACCCATGTTTCAGGACTGTGTTTGATGATGTCAAAGTGTGCCCAACGACATGTGTTGAGTGCAGTGATTTCAGGTCTAAGAATCACACTCACCACCATCACTGTGAGTACTGACTGTGACTACCATCTCATGGTTCCATGTGTCAAACTCACGATGGGTCTGTCCGGTACCTTGTTCTCTAACAAGTACCTATGTGTTTGGTTTGATATCTCTATATCATGACTAATGAGATTCTGTCATCAACCAACACCACAATCTAGTCTTGTGTGTCATTGTTGTCTATCTACCTTCCACAATGACATCCGACTAGGGACATAACAAGAATGTACAAACTCTTAGCATTCCTATGATCTCATCGTTCAGGTCCTTAACCTGAAATCATACGTCATTGAGTACTGTCATTCTCTAGACATTCAATCTATTCTATCACTATCTCATATGACTGAACCAGAAAGAATTGGAAGCTCGCCTTTGATGTTTATCAAATCAATCTTAATGTATCCCACCAATCATCCCATGATTGGCTCTCAGGGCATACATACCAACATACTCCCACTTGCACTGCGAGCCAATCACCCATGAATCATATTCATAGTGATCTTCAAACATGTCCCACATGTTATTGTGCTCTTAGTGCCATCATAGTGAGTAATGGCAACACCTTGCCAAAGTCAGTATAAATTGCATGTCTCACATCTCTTCGTTGTACGTCACACGTATGAGATGGAGTTGCCGTAATATGCGATCTAGTATTCCTTTGCTAACCTTTAGCCACATTGCATGATCAAGGATTCCAGACTTGTCATCAATGTGTGGAATGTCTATAAGTTCATCTCATGAACTTCCAGATCCATATAGCATCCATTGCTGTTCACTAACACATAGATACTCGACATTTCCCTTTTAATTGGCTTTATTGGAACACTTCCAATTATCAACTACCTTTAACTTTTATACATCTTATGTATATTTTGCGATTAATTTTCTATCTTTCGGAAGTTCGCATCAATGTAACTCTTTACATCGAACTCTTCCTTATCTCCATAGAACTAGTACTTCACAAGCACTTATCAAGTTCTCATGGTATTCCGGTAACCCTTATTGGAAATAGACAGACATCCACTCCTCATGTCACACATACGAGTTATCAGGATGAGCACATCATATTGCCATGTCCTACATATAAGATGATGAATGCATTTTTGTTCTTGCTATGTCATACATGCAAGATAATGGGATGATTACATACATGATAGATCCATATCTATTCTTAGCGTTCCCATTCTTCATAAGAATTGGACACTTGGCCTTGGGATACTAATATCCATGTAACATGGACAAGTTTTCTCCCACTGAATCTGTGCATACTGAACACTTCAGTACAAATTGCCAATGTATGCTTTCTCTTTCCAGGTCAAGAGATTTTCCGAGAACTATCTCTATAGATCTCTATTCCTATCATATAGGAAACATCTCTATCTTCCTTAAAGATAATTTCCACTTTTGGATTTCCAACCTAGAACATTTCCATTTCACATCAATATGTGGAATGTGAATACGCTCCCACTAAATCACAGATCCCTTCTTTATCTTTGACATATCAGTCAAACCCTTTGACTATATCATCAAAGTAAAGATCCAATTTTGAGTTGCTTGTAATCAATCAATCACATTGATTAGTCCATTGTAACTTATAGACTTCATTTGCATTAGTGGATTCACAAACCTTATAGGCTGTGTCACGTACACATCCTAGTTTTATTCCTTACTGGAATGCGGTTTTAGTATCCATATGCCAAATGTCTTAGTCATTAAGTTGCAATCAACAAGCATCATCCTTCTCAAAATGTTATCCATGTGTCTTAACACTTAAGACTCATTTGCACTTATGGATATGATCCAATGAGTGCTACCATCAAGGTCATACCTTATGGTTCACATGGATGTCATTTAGGATGTAATGGTCATAAACCATAACTCAAGATTCGGTTCCTCATATTTATCTTGAAAGTTGACTCATCACATGAACAACTGATCACATAGATAATTGAGGTGTATCTGTTAAAGATATAAGAACTCACAACCCTTGTGATTCTTAATTTCTTTTATTAGTGTGGGGTATTCATTTTATTAAGAAGAATTCCGTTATTTGATAATCATTCTCTAACTCCTTAGAGTATGATTCCTTCTTGATTCATACATCACCATGCCTTAATCATGAGTTTACTATGATACACTATCATAATCACTCATAAGGATCTCAAACATTTGGTCCAAGTATTTCATTCATTGATCTCATCAAGAATTAATACTTTACCAAATTTGTACTTCATTTATGATAATCTTGAACACTTCAAGATATTCATATTGGTATTTCTCTAAACATCATTTGAAGTATTAGCATTTATTCCAATAGGTATGTAAATACATCACATGTATTATACCTAATAGGATAATCACTCTCCCACTACATTAGTGAAGATTGATTAATCATGTCCAAGATATTCATGTCCCTTACTGGTTCTCTAACCAAAAGAGTCTAGTTTTATCCATCACATGAAAACTAGAAATGAATTTCTCATGATTAATGCTAATTAAATTGTTTGAGTTATCTATAACTTTTAGGTATCGTCTTATCTTATGCATATCAAATATCACAAGATAAATAAGGCACTGCCACAAAGATCACATCTTTATAAATTGAAACATCTCTTTATTAATTGCCATCATTGTCATACAATATGCAAAAATAAAGTGTTTCTATCTATTGGCAAGTATGAAATAGAAGTTCATAACTGTATTACATGCCTTATTGGCTGAAAATAAACTAAAGTATTCCTATCTATAAAGGCAACAATTGCCCCAAGTAAGAATGCTTTACACTTTACATCTTGATATCATATATCTCAAAAAGTGTTACAAGTTTATTTACATGACACCTTCAAGTAGAGGCTTCAGTCGCCTCCTTCTTCTTTTGTTCTTCCAGGTAGAGAGGACAATTCCTTTTCCAATGTCCTGGCTTTTGACAATGGTGGCAATTTCCTTTCTTTGTCACGCCTCCCTTGGCCTTGAGAGCTGAAGATGGCTTGGACTCCTGGCTAGCTTCATAACCTTTCTTAGCTTTGCCATTGCCCTTGCGCTTGGACTTGCCTTTCTTGCTCGTGATCACCATCACGGACTTAGGCTTGTCCTTCTTCATCTGTAACTCGGCTGTCCTCAACATGCCCAACAACTCTGACAGTGGCCTATCAAAGTCGTTCATGTTGTAGTTCATCACAAACTGACTGTAAGATTCTGGCAACGATTGCAGTATCACGTCAGTAGCCAACTCTTGGCTCAGTGGGAATCCCAGTCTCTGCAGGTTCTCCACATACCCAATCATCTTGAGTGTGTGAGGACCAACTGGATCTCCTTCTGTCATGACGCACTTGAACAGCGCCCTAGAAACATTGTACCTCTCTTGCCGTGCATGATCTTCATACATGTTCCTGAGATGCAGAATCATCTCTATGACACCCATGTTCTCATGTTGCCTCTACAACTCATGGTTCATTGAACATAGCATCAAGCACTTTGCATCAATGGCATCATCAGAATGCTTCTTGTAAGCATCCCTTTTTGTCTTTGGTGCATTAGGAGCGGGTTCCTCTGGAATTGGAGTATCCAGGACATAGAGCTTACGCTCTTGAGTGAGAACAATTCTCAATGTCCGATACCAGTCGTGGAAGTTCGTCCCATTTAGCTTGTCCTTGTCAAGGACCGATCACAAAGAAAAGTTGTTGTTGTTTGTTGCCATTTGAACTACAAAAGGAAAATATGCAATTTTAGTCCAAAAACTCATTTTTGACTTATTTGATTGATTTGAAAGTTTGACGATATAATTAGGCCTTTAATTAATTATCGCTCCCACTATTTACTTCAAATTGATAGCCCTCACCATCAATTCGGAAGATTGCAGCGTACAATCTTCTAGTGGGCAAGATCCTGAAATCCTCTAAATCATGAGTCAGCTTTGGCTGATCGCCCACAACTTAGATCTCTCAGGTAGGCAACTCTTGCCAATTGCATCATATGCAACTCTTGATAAGATGTCATCTACAACTCCTTGCAATGATCATCTCTATGCCTCAAGGTACTAGATCCCATCTAGATCACCTTGTTAAGTCCGACCCAAAGCAAACACGATGAATATGCACCCTGCTTTGGCAGACCCACACATTCATCCTTCACGCTTCCACGAGATAGACAGTGCACCACGCTTTGGCGTGCCCACACTTGGTCGATCAAGCTTTTCATGTGTGTCGCATTTGGAAGGCATCTAAAACTTAATATTTTAATGAGGGATTTGGTTTTATATACATATACATATCCAATCACCACAATACATAGTACGTATCATATACATGCTATATCCCACAGAAAACATGCACAAACGATAAAAAGCAATGATTATGGCCATCCTAATGTGATTCCTCGAGCCAAGAGGAATCACGATCATCTAGGTCAACATCACATGCAACCTGTACAAGATGAACTCTGTGCCTTGCCATCCGAGTTGATCAACTCATCACATGAATGATCTGTACTCTCCAGCCGGTCGTCTGGGTGCCACCAGCCGATCGGTTGGCTCCTCCAACCGATCGGTTCTCCTAGTCGTCGTGCATCTCGTCATGTCCGCCACTCGCTCATCTCGCTTCTCGAACCGTTCATCAACCGATCGGTTCACTCCTTGAACCGACCATCTGGAACATCAACCGATCGGTTCACTCCTTGAACCGATCGTCTGAGCAGTCGTCTTGATGTCCGCAGGTCTTTGACATAACAGGAAATAAAATCCTATTCTATTTATTACATTGCTTTAAAAGGGAAACCCCGATTTACATTCGGGGGGAGCAAAGGTAGAAAAGAATCTCGAATTATTTTGAGTTACATCAGGAATAAGAGAGGGAAGATCGGTGCGCAGACCGAGATGCAAGCAACCACACACAACCACACACAGATAGGGGTCTATAGGCCATAATCATGCTACACACATCCACCACAAAACTCGTTTAAGGGTGACGCGTATCGAGTGCATTAGTAATACATATCATATATGTAATTAGGGATTTGTGGATTTAGGATTGGACATGCATAAAGTCGATATTATTCGCATCGCATGAAATAAATAAAGGCGACAAACCAAAATCGATCATATCGATATTCCTAAAACATAGAGCAGTTGACGTGGCTCTGATACCACTGTTGGATTTTAGGGGAGACAGAGAAAGGCAGCGGAAATAAAAAAAAATTCTCCCCAAACCCATATCGAGGAAACGCGTCAACGTCTATATAATAGGAAAGGATGGTTTGTGGAATCATACCTTATCCCGAGGCTTGCTCGGTGACAATACCTCACGAAATGCGCGGTCTTCAACTCCGGCCTTCGACGGCGTCTGTGCATCTCCTGGTCGCACCGGGACTGACAACTCCTACTCGAACCGGACTGTCGGATGACAGTTGTCCTCCTAAGCGGCAATGTCCTCCCGCCTCTGTAGTAGTCCACACGGACCACCTGGAACTCCACACTCCTTGTCCCACAAGGAAGTGGAAGGAGTCGCACCCTCCTGTTGACGTACTAGTCGCCAACACACTCTCCTGCCTCCTGTTGCAACTGCAGTTGTCCTTCCCTTGCTGCACCTCCCTTTTGCGGGAAGCACTTGCTCGGGCTCTCTCACGGTTACCAAAACCAGAGAAAACGACAACTTGCAGAGCAACTGGTTGCACTGAGCTGTACCATGAGAAGCCCCCAATACCCCTATATATATAGGAGAGTCATGGGACAGGGTTCTCCATCCCGGGCAATGCGGGACTAAAAAGCAGGAGTAGAAGGGTTCGGGATTTTCCACCAAAAGCAACCATCTCGCAACTTGAACTGATCGGTTCACTGCTGAACCGATCGGTTCGGCCATTGAGCCAATCGGTTGGACCTGAGCCGACCGTTTGGGGCACTCCAACCGATCGATTGGTGCCCTGAACCGATCGGTTCATGGTCCTAATCCGGCTCAAAAAGACTTTCCTTGTTTCTTTCCCAATTGGTATCGAATACCAATATTATTCCCAATCGAATTGGGCAATTTGAAACGAAAGGAAAATTCTCACTAATCCTACTTTCCCAAGTTGCTCGATTGCACCAGTTGAACTGATCGGTTCAACACTTGAACCGACCGTTTCACTCTGTGCATGAGCCGATCGGTTCAACAATTGAACCGACCGGTTCAGCAACCTCAGCCGACCGGTTCATCACATGAACCGATCGGTTGGGAGTGCAGATTGTGCAGAATCAGTCAAATGCGAATTCAATCAATCCGATACTCTAATCAATGCGTCTAACACCTTGAACCATTCGATATTGAGCCATCGACAGATTGAGTGTTTAATTGAACTACTAAACTCCTTTAGTAATCAATCTAAACATTGCTTGTGGACAAAACTCCTCTTCCAGGTTAAATCCTATGTGTGTGACCCTGCAGGTCCATTTCACGTTGGCAGTGAAATTTCATAACACTTATGACTTCACAAGCAAAGAGCGGTGCCTAGTCACACATCAGTGCTACCCAAGTGAAAGTAGAAAGTTGGAGAACAACTTTCATCCTACAATCCGTGAATGGTGTTACAGCGAATGTATAATTCCTTTGTCACTGATATCCCGAATGAACTCGAGGCATGGAACAGTCATCCTGTCAACGTTCATTCACTTCCTTGATCTCAGAGTAGACTGGAAGAGATATGTATGACATCAGTATCATATACTGATTCACACATGCGTGCACACCTTTCTCAATCCTACTCATCAAGTGGCCATGGATATCAAACTCCCTCAGGAGGGACAAATCCCATATCTATCACTCGCCCCTCAAAAGCCCCATGTGTCAAAGCCACCCAATCATCACCTTTATAACAACCCATGTTTCAGGACTGTGTTTGATGATGTCAAAGTGTGCCCAACGACATGTGTTGAGTGCAGTGATTTCAGGTCTAAGAATCACACTCACCACCATCACTGTGAGTACTGACTGTGACTACCATCTCATGGTTCCATGTGTCAAACTCACGATGGGTCTGTCCGGTACCTTGTTCTCTAACAAGTACCTATGTGTTTGGTTTGATATCTCTATATCATGACTAATGAGATTCTGTCATCAACCAACACCACAATCTAGTCTTGTGTGTCATTGATGTCTATCTACCTTCCACAATGACATCCGACTAGGGACATAACAAGAATGTACAAACTCTTAGCATCCGTATGATCTCATCGTTCAGGTCCTTAACCTGAAAGCATACGTCATTGAGTACTGTCATTCTCTACACATTCAATCTGTTCTATCACTATCTCATATGACTGAACCAGAAAGAATTGGAAGCTCGCCTTTGATGTTTATCAAATCAATCTTAATGTATCCCACCAATCATCCCATGATTGGCTCTCAGGGCATACATACCAACAACAGAAAGTTATGATCTGGTTGCAAGACATGTTTGAAAGGTCCCACGCTGCTAATGCAACACTACCACATTCCATGACCCCTCTTTTGGGCCATCTCTACAAGGATTTGTTTCACAGTCCCCCCCGGGTCTTTTAGAACATCAAGTATGTCATCCATGCATCATACTTCCAGTGATGATGTTAGCACAAGTGGGACTATCAGAGGTCACAGACCATAGTTAGACTCAACACCATGAGTTATCTGCTTCTTGTATTATTTGATAAGTATGAGAACATTGCCTACATTTGGTTATTGTTGTAATATTTAAACCCACAACAAACATTTTAATTTTATATTCATAACTAATTTGATATTCTTATTTAATTTGATATTCATATCCAATTTAATTGTAGTTTTGTTTATGCACATCATGAGTTGCTATCTTATTCTTGTTATAGAAATCATATCTTATTTTTTTCATCCTTAAAATTTTAGGTAGCATGGATGGCACTAACCACACACATACACTAGACCTAGTTACTAAAATTCTAGATATCGTGTCCGGGCCAGCAAATCGTATTGCTAAAGAAATAGTAGACTCAATAGAGAATGACATCCTAGACAATCCCACAGACGATGACATAATACATCCATTACCTAGGTTAGACAGTATTAGGAGCGATCACCAAAAGCTTTTAGAAATTGTACATGGACATGAACAGAGGGCATATGGCATGTACTGAATGCATCCACATACAGTTTTAGCCCTTGTGGACAAGCTTGAGAGTCGTGGCTTATTACGTAGTAGTAGAGGTGTCTCATCATTCGAGGCTATATTCTACTTCCTTCAGATGGTTGGTAGTGGCCATACCAATCGTGTTTTAGCTGAGGACTACATTCACTCTGGTGAGATCATAAGCAGAAAGTTCAATGAAGTATTGGACGTGGTGTGTGGCTTGTGTCATGAATGTATTGTGATGCAAACCACAACCACAACACCACATCGTCACATCTTGGAGAGCCCAAGATTCCACCCTTACTTCAAGGTAATAGTTTTTTGCGTAAAATGGTGATTCATGGTAACATTAAAATGTAAGTTGAACACTTAACTATCTTTTGGCAATTGATGGGACACACATCCCAATTCCAGTTAGACGTGGTAAGAAAATCCATTATCGAAATAGAAAAAGGTCTGTCTCACTGAATGTCATGGCTACAGTAGACATCTCAATGAAGTTTACATATGTCCTAACAAGATGGGAGGGATCTATAGCTGACAAGAGAATCCTACAATATGCACGGACCACATGTGGTTTCAAATTACCCATCAGAAAGTATAACCTGGTTGATGCAGGCTACGCCGACACCCACCAATTCCTAGCACCATATCGCAGCAAAGCTTACCATATAGTTGAGTATCGGGGAAACAAACATTCATACAACAAGAAGAAGGAGATGTTCAACCACCGACATGTCCAATTATGCAATATTGTTGAAAGAGATTTTGGTGTGTTGAAGAGGAGGTTTGCTTACCTAAAAAAAGCATGAACTATTATGTGCATTCATAATGTCACCTAATATTGGCATGTTGTATTCTATACAATTTCATATGACACCAAAATGATGGTGACGTTATGATGGATGAATTTTTAGAAGATAGTTTGCCAATTGACCTCCAAGGAACTGGGGTCGACTTGAGTTCCCTCCAACAAACAACTCAACCCGATGTACAGGAGGGTGATGTATTGCGTGAAAACATTTTTGGTTTAATTTGGTAAAATTGACGACCTTCCCTTGTACTTGTTATCAGTTATGTAGTATTTTTAAACTCATTTACCACTTGGAATGTGCTCTAATCCTCGTTAATTTTGTTTCCTACAATGTTTCTATGGTTCCTAATTAAAAATGTCACATAATGCTTCATTAGGCTTTCTTAAAATGGAGAATGGAATGTATTCATGTCCATGTCACCTCCAATGGATTGTACGAGTATACATGGATGTCACAGATGCGGAAAATGGACTGTTTGAAGACAACAACCCCCCCCCCCCCACAGGCCATATTTTACATGTGGTAGGGGTCTTGTTCCAAAAAAATGTCATATGATGTTGTTTGTGTAGTGAGTACAACCTACCATGGCCACCCTTACTGCAATTAGGGATGAGCTGGTAACACAACTTACTTATGCATGCAATGAACACAAGAACGGGTCCCAATATTGAGACTTTGTCGGTTCGATAAGGGAAGACATCGATAGGCTAGTAGTAGAAATTTCAACTCGAAGGAAGAGGCACTGATATCTTTGTGAACTACTTAACCTACGGACCGATAGTGACTCTTCAACAAAGGAAGAGGGCTATAATAGATCATAGTTGTAATATAGTATGAGCTATTCAAATAAACTTTAGTTTTATGTTAGAGTAGTCACCTTGTCCTATCAAAATACTCTTCAAATTAGATTTGAAATCTATGTTTTGAACTCCACATTATGTTGCTAATCAACAATCATGTCTTAGATTTCAATGGATCCATCTACAGTTCCCATGTGTCTTTGTGGTTTAGTTGCAGCATTGCGGATTAGCACAGAGGATGCAGGGATATATGACTTTGGCATTCTAAGTGAATGACCAAGCAAAATGTATTACATATGTCTTAGTAGTCAGGTGTGATAGTAAATCCATAAGCAATTGGTTTCCCTTCCTAAGTAGATTGTGCATTCTTTGTCATTAACTCAAACTTGGGAATACATTTTAGGGAAAGACTGATGCGGATACTTCCATTGGGCAGTCGATCTCCCCAAAGGATGAGATTACATTACTAACTGGTGAGTGCAACTCATTGTGGGGCCAGGAGATGAACATGAAGGACTTTGTTGAAATCCATCACAACTCCGAAGATGCTTATATCTCTAAAAATTATGAGTATGAAGTTCTACAAACCTCTGTGACAAGATGGAGGAAACTTGTAGTATTCTTTTGGACATTCCTTCACCTCTGATGTCTCCATAACATTGAAGCAAATGTCATACATAGTAGAGATGTCAATCTTGCAAAATACCAACTTGAAGAAAATGTTACTAACCTACTATAAAAGCACTTTGTAGCTGAAACATGATGGACATGTTAAGATCACTTGGAATAAGATTTTTAGGTGATTGGATCTAAGTGCAAGTGGAAGTCTATTAGTATGTATGCCCAGAGAGCCAATCATATGATGATTGGAATGTGGCATTAGATACCTGATTTAATAATCATAAAGGTAAACAAATCTTAGACATGCACTCACATTTTTGCTCTAGCGACTGGAGCGCCTAGGGTTTTCCCTATCGTGACGATCGGCTTGGGGGGAGGGGGTTCGGCCGCTGGGGTGCGCCGCTCCTTTCCCCCTAGGCTCTTTCCTCATCCTTCGTTGTTGGTGAATGGTCTGGCGAGGCATGTGGCTGGTTCTCGTTGGTCTACCAGGAGTGGTGATGTCATTGGCTAGGTCGTGACCTGGCTTCTACGGCGACGATTAGGGGGCTTGTTGTTGTCTACAACTCTCTGTAGTCTAGCTCGTTCTCTTCTTTTCCACCCTCATTTTTCTCCATGTCTAGTTGTTAGCTTCTCCTTCCTCTAGTCTGGCTACTGCGGGTGGATCCTCCTGACCCCTTTCTTTTCCTTTTTGTTTCTATTCTATTTTCCTTTTCATTTTCCGGCTTGTCTAGGCCTAGCGGTGTGTGGCTTTTGCCTGAGCCTCTGTTCTGTAGGTGTGGGGGAATCTTCGGGGGTTCTTGGTTGAGTATTGGACACCCCCTTCCGTGTTGGTTTGTCCTTCCATTTCTGGTGCTTAGGCTGGATTCGGGGGAAGGCATGGTTGGGTGGTTGGGATGGTGGTTCTTCCCCGAGTAGTCCACCCCTTTATCCTGTATCACCAACTCATTTCTACACTCCCTGATCAGTTTTTTGGGGGTGTTATCTGGCTGTGTCTCTGCTGCCCTTTACCTATTTGTTTGTTTTCCTTTTAGGTGGTGGTGTCGTGTGTGTCGTGTTATGATTCTAGTTTCCTTTATGTTTAAAGAGAAGGCTTATCTTTGTTCCTAGTATTTGGTTTTGTTTTGCTCTATAGAATTTGGAAAGCTAATGGTGCTTATACGGACCTTTTCTCTGATGGTTTTGGACTTAGTAGTGGGGGTCTCGTTGATGCAAGCTCTACCCATGATCGTGGAAGAATTATGATTAAAGGTTGCTTTGTCCAGTGTGTTGAGGAGGAATTCAAGCAGAAGTGTATTTTTTTCATTCGATCAAACTTGCATTACCTCTTTGTACCTCTTACTTCTTTGTCCCCAAAACTGTTTGGATCTTGTGTCTTTATAGATGTCGTATGGCTTTTCTTATTATAATACTAAGCTTACCTTAAAAAAAATGATCATAAAGGTAATTCCATCTATTGTGTTTGTCTCGATAATGAGATGATGGCACATACATAGTAGATGTCTAAAGGATGATGTTAATCGATTACATATGTCTTTAGGTTGAGGACTAGAACGACGAGATCATATGTATGATAGGAGTACATACATTCTTGTTATGTCCCTAGTCGGATATTATTGTGGACGCAAAATAGATGACAGTAATACATGAGAGATAGTGTGTGGTGACTAATGATAGAGTCTCATTAGTCATGATATGTGATATCAAGTCAAGAACACAGACACATCTAGAGAATAATGTATCAGACAAACTCACCGTGAGAGTGATACATGGATACCATGGAATGGTAGTTAGAACCAGCTCTCATAGTGATTGTGGTTCTTAAAACTAAAGTCATTACATTCATCACATCTCGTTAATGTCCTTTGACATCATCCAACATAATCCTGAATAAGGGTCACCATAAATGTGACGCCCTAATGCGCCACAAATGAGATTACTCAAAACCAAACTGCGGAAATAAAACTAAACATCCAGGCTACCATAAAATGTAGGAAATTAAAATCGATTTCATGTAATCGAAAAAGTCGCAACATATTGCACATGAGTCCCCAGAAGCCACTTGTATTGCATATCACCTTCCCAAAACATTATACAAGATATTGTTTACTGGCTCTTAAACCACATCCTGTTACACATGATAACCTATTCATATACATATATGTCATCTCTATACAACAACAACCACAAATCCAAAACCTCATATCCATACATACAACAAAAGCCTCCCAAGGACCTAAGTGTATAACAGCGACACATAGGACTCTACTTCTATACTCAAGAATCATATCCAACCTTTTAGCAACTATCGATCCTCTTACTACTCAGTACCAATAGCACAATATCTACTTCTCGTACTCAACCACATAAAAGATGTGGAAACAAACAGGGTGAGACCAAACGATAGATAGAACTCTCCGCCAATGTCTATTAAAAGCACATATAACTAAGATGGTAAATAACATACTAAGAAGGTTGAGCATGTCCAACTAAATGATATGAATTTAACAGATAAAGTAATTTAAGCAAGACTAGGTAGTTACCATTGAATAGTAGATCAATTTATATTCTAAAAAAGGAATATGAAGAACATGTATAACTGTTGACTTCTCTTACTGTCTTATAATTCAAGAAATTAGTAAAAGGATAAGGCAAAGGGCTCAACCAATGTTATTCATATTTGATCCTAAGCAAGATACACTACATAGTTGTGTTAAATCTTTTATTATTACCCTGAGTATTTGAGTTGTAACCGACCGCTACTAAGTCGAAGTTGGTGCCATACAAGGTCTATGGAAGAGCCAGATCCACAACCTCTCCGCTCCTCTTGGTCAGCACAAGAGAAACACCATAGAGACATATCAGTCAACTACAAAAAAGTGGCATATTGTCAGTAAAAGGATCAACTCACATATGGTCGTCCATATATAAACACCTATCCCACCTTTGTATAGGTATCGACGTTAGAAGAATAAGCTCATGCATGGACATTCTTAAAAGAAGGATTGACTCACACATGGATATCCATATCACAAGGAGATCAGATCACACATGGCCATCTCACACAACCTATAATTGTGGACTCAAGGAGATACACAACTTGCACCCCCGCATATTCAAAAATATGTGCTCCCACAGTACAATTCACTGCCTAAATCTAAGCCAACTTTGTGTCTGTAGTAGTTTAAATCTTAGATTAGGTGCTTTATGATCAATCTCTAGGTTTCTTCCCACTAACCGCATGTCACCTTTACCAAAGGACGCATAGGATTGTGTTAATGCGTGGGTTTCAGGACTTCAATTCTCTTTTCAAATTAATTATTTGCCTATGATTTCTAATGAAGGTGATCAATCAACACAAGAGCAAGAATTCACACGCATAGATATCCAAGATTATGAGTAAAATACTACTAAATCATGCAAAAGTCGATACAATGGTTCACTGGGATACTCCCAGGTCCTAAGGAATTAAGGGGTTTAGCCCCGCATGGTTTTCAATATTGCAAAAATGAAGGGAGAATAGAAAAACATGGAGAACATGGAGAAACTTGAGTAACCCCTTGGATGGAAGTGCGGGAAGACGATCCTCCTCCTTTTGTGTGCGAATTGCGGCCTTTCAACAGCAAATTCGTCCGTCGGAGATGCTCGAATCGTTCAGATGCAATCCTTTGGCTCCATTCTTTGCCCCTCCTCTCTCTCTCGACTCTCGTGTGTGTAGTGTACGATCCTCCTCGGTTAGGGTGACCCTCGTTAGGTCATAGATCCACTTATGACCCTCAAAATAACATGGACTGTAAGATCTGCGATCCTGTAGAAATATGTAAATTGACAGCGTCGATGGCACCGAGCTGTAGAAGTCAGTGGCACTAAGATGGCTAGATCTCGATCGGGTCTTCAATTCTTCTAAGTTGGTACCACTTACGAGAAGGGTCGGTGGCACCGAGATGGCACGATGACTTTTTATTACCTCTCTATTGCGATTTCGGTGGCACTGAGATATAGGGTCGGTGGCACCGAGATTTCTTTGCACACTTAGCACCTGAAAAGCATATAAAATCGTGCATAAGCCTGATATTAATATAAAATCTCATATATATAATAAAATAGGCAATATTTGATGCAAAAGAACGTATATTTTCCATTAGAAGTAATCCATGCAACAATAATCAAGAAAATGGTGAAAACTGCATAAAAGAACCCTAAACTAGGCTTGTAAAATCGACTCCAAATGCATGCATCAAACTCCCCTAAGCTTGAATTGTGCTCGTCCTCGAGCAACACTATCTTTGGATCTGATTGAGATAAGTCAGCAAAAGGACACTAATACATAAACTATATCTAGGTGTCTCTCACCTTTCGGTCCTCATACCGGCCCTTACTGACCCCAACTACTCTAAAAGCGACCAAGAACCTCTTTAAAAGATGTCTATCCCTAAATCAATGTATCACTATCAAGTAAAGAAGTTAACATGATAGACTCTTTGGATTCATACATGGTGCATCGTGTGATCTCCTATCTACGTTGCTCCTTTTTTTTACCTACCATCTACATGGAAGTAGTTCTCCTGATCAAAATGTATGAGGAGACCATCATATGTGCGGCCTACCGATAAGATCAATGGGTGGAAGAATGGGTGGCTATGGAAGACTCATGAGCACATTAAATTATTCATGCAATCAAAAGGATGATGAACCTATAATGCTAAAAAATTGAAATATGCTCCTAATGCCTAGTGACTGAAGTGAAATGATGAATGCATGAACATTTCATCTCAAGGTGGGACAAAATACCTACAAACTACATCAAGAATTAGTTCTTCCTCCACTGAGGTGACAGTATGCCCTTTCTCCTTTATTTCTCAATTATGCTCAATATTCACCAATTATTCCTATTTTCGTATTCTTTTTTTTTCTTTTTTTTTATGAGTCCCTTCTTTTCATGATGGACTTTTATGGCATTTTTCCTCTATACCATGCTACTTTCTTCTTTTTCAAGGGTATGGGCATAATCCCCACCTCTTTTCTTTTGCATTTTGGAAGAAACTAAGTACATGATAACATTATATGGAAAATGAAATGCAATGATGACAAGAAAAGGAAATATGCAATGTAACTACATGACATGCACCCAAATTTGGTTGTGCATGTAGATTTTCTATTATTTTTTTCTCTATAATGCAATTCTACTATGCAATGCAAGTATGGTTTCAAAATCTAGAATGATAGAATGTGCTTAGTCATATTATGGTGGAGTGTCAAATGAATGTATGAGGTGGAAGAGATCACATGACTAAATGATAGAACCCTCAGAAAATATCATGTATCCCTCTCTAATGACCTGTGTATAGGGTAACTAAGGGATTTCTTTCTTGAATTTTAGTTCAAGGTCCCGTTGGTGTTTGGTCAGTTCAGGCTCAACAAACATGTCAACCACTTTCTTAGACAATTAAGATAGCCATTTATGTTATTATGTCCTAAAGCTGACTTACTTAATCACTTACTTAGTTATACTACTCAACTCCTCACAAGATAAGCATAACCCAAAAAAAATTTACATATATATTTTTTTCATTTTTTTATTGCACTCGGCCAAAGATAGACACTAAGTTGAAACCATGCATTTAATTTCTCCATAGATTACACTAGATAGATTATGGATCCTACATAAGCAACACTCAAAGAAACCTAATTTACCAAATTAAGAAAACAAAATGCTAAAAAGATAAGAAAAACTAAGATAGAGTTGTTCCAGCACCCCCCCTAAGCTTGAATATGACTATGACCTCATAGTCAACATTCCAACTTAAGAAGTGAAATAGTGATACCCATATAGAATGATGGTGGTGGTTATGTAGGGTCCAAGGGTGGGAACATACCCTAGAATGACAGATCTGTGGAAAGCATATCGGGCGGCATCTGGTAACCCCCGAAGTAGCCCTGGCTCCAGTAGTGGTCAAAGAAGGGCTGCTAGTAGTTCTCCATCCACTGTAGATGCTGATGCATGTTCTCTTGGTTAGACAAGAGAAGTCATTCATTGTCGTAGATGGCTTGTTGGTTTGTGTACAACCTTCCTTGGATATCTTGGATGCCCGCCAGTTATGTTGTCTGTTGTTGCTGATGCGTCTGTATGTCCTACATCATCTTATACATGCCTTCCATGGAATATGCATCCTCTCCTGGCTAAGAGTGCAGCGGGGTGGAAGATGTGGAGGCCTCATTATTTCATGGATTCTTCCTCAGTGCAATGCGATGAGTGATGGGATTGGTGTCCTCCACCTCGTCGTCATCTCTGTCGTGCTCCTCCTCATCCTCATCTCTGTCGTCAGCTGAAGATACTTTCTCTGCTTCTGTGATCGGCCACCTGTAGTGGGCCACATCACTGATACTAAAGGCTGGGTCAGGGAGTAGCCGCTCATGGAAGGTCTTCGCAACTGTGCAAATTGCGAAGATGGTGTGGTGGTGGACACGGATCAGGTTGGCGGCCCTGAAATGGCTGCGGTTGACTCATAACTGAGACTGCATCAGCTCCAGTGTGGAGAGGTCCAGTCTGAGGTCTAGCACGATCAGGGTGATGAGTCCCCCGAAAAGAATTATACTGTTGCTCTTCACATTCCTCTTCATCGTCATCACATGATTGAGGAAGACAACTCTAAAATTGACCGGTTGCTTCTCGAGCAACTGGTAGAGGAAGAACAAGTCCGCCTATTGAGCCTTCACATGCCCCTGTATAGACTTGGTGAAGAGGGTGTTGGTGAGCATCTGATGCAGATGTCGGGCAAATGGATGCTCAAATTCAGAGAGCGAGCTATGGTGAAAGCTAATCTTGTGACCGGCTTGTACAGTGGCAAAGTTTGCCCACATGGCATTGTAGTCAATGTTCTCTGGTTGGCGAATGTAGGAGTGGGGCCAACCGTAGATGGCATTGAAGGCACGGAGGGTCATTGAGAGATTCACATTGTAGAGGCGGAAGTCAACTCTCCCCTCCTTCCACTGACTCCTCGCGGGGCAGCTGAGGTCGGGCGCAATGCATATGTCGAGAGAAGCCATGAACAAGAGGACTATCTCTCGGTACATGGGCCACCCGCCGAAAATTGGGTCGGCATACCCGTCGGTGAATTGCTGCCATTCACGCACCGCCGCCATGTTGTCTATGAAGCCCATGTCTTCTATCAATTACCGATTGCCATATCTCATCACGACAAATGGCCTCTTGACCAACTCCTCATACACCTTCCTCACATCGATTGATGGATGCACTATCCTTGGGCGGGGTGTGAGTCCAGCGGGAGCTTTGGCACTTCTCACCATTTTGATGATGAAGGAAGTGGTGCAGAAGATGAAGATCTTGATGCTTGGAGAAGTCCTGGATATTCAGTAGTGCTTCTTGCTCAAGTGGGAGAGGTGTGGAGATTGAAGGTGTGAGTAAAATGAAATCCACACCACTCCTTATATAAGCCTAGACTGACCGTCTGTCACACTCTCGGTGGCACCGAGCTTGGTAGGAATCAGTGGGCTCGATGTGTCGACGGCCACCAATGATCCATCCGCACTTTGCGGATCTTTGGGTGTCGGTGGTACCGACTTGTCCGCAGATCGGTGTCACTAATCGTCAATGCTCATTCATTTGATCTGTCAATGGTCGCGACACTCATATTGCTGATGTCATCTGTCAGTGGCACCGAGACGGGTAGTCAGTGGCACCGACTCCTCTTCGGTGTTGCCTTCGGTGCAATGAACTCACCACCGAAAATGGGCCCAGAAAAACTTAGTGCCACCGACTTGGGTGTCGGTGGCATCGACGCCTTATCAGTTAAAATTCGATGTCATTTCTACACTTTCTTTAGAAGCTCAGTGGCACCGACTAGGTGAGTCGGAGGCACCGAGTTTTTATTACGAGTTTGGCTTTTCGTCTGAACCGATTTCGGTGCCACCAACTTTGGATCTTGGTGGCACCAACCCTATGCACAGCTACACACTCAACAAATGGGTCAAGGTATCATTTTTATATAAAATTACAAAAAAGTAAGAACCAATGCATCCAAATAAAGCAAATAGAATGTAAATAAGACACATTACATTGGGTTGCCTCCCAACAAGCGCCCTTGTTTAAAGTCCTAGGCTAGACATATCCAAAGCTCAAGATCAAATGGGAGAGATGAGTTTCACTCATCCTCTTTCCTAGAGAAATCTTCCCCAAAGTAGTGTTTCAATCTCTATCCATTCACTAAGATGGTTCTCTCCCCCTCCTTGATTCTCACAGCCCCATGTGGGAACACTTCATCTACAACAAAGGGTCCACTCCATCTAGACCTAAGTTTCCCAAGGTGCAATTTTAATCTAGAATTGAAAAGCACAACACTCTCTCCCCGATATAACACTCTCCTCTCTATATGCCGATCGTGAATTTGCTTTGTCCTTTCTTTGTAAAATCTAGCATTTTCATAGGCATTCAATCTTATTTCATCAAGTTCATTCAATTCCAACATTCTCATCTTCCAGGCTTCATCAAGATCAAAATTAAGCCGTCTCAATGCCCAATGGGCCTTATTCTTGAGTTCCACTAGAAGATGACATGCCCATCCATAGACTAGACTAAAGGGTGTAGCTCCTATCAGTGTCTTGTAGGCTGTCCTATAGGCCCAAAGTGCATCAACCAATAACTCACTCTAATTTTTCCTGCTTGATGACACCATCTTCTCAAGGATCTTCATAATCTCTCTATTTGATATCTCCACTTGTCCTTGAGTTTGTGGGTGATAGGGTGTACACACTCGATGCTTCACTCCATACTTTCTCAAGAGTGCCCCAAACTTGCGATTGGTGAAATGAGTTCCCCTATCGCTAATGATTATCATAGGCACTACAAACCTACAGAAAATGTTCTCTTTGACAAATTTGCTTACAACTGCGGCATCGTTGGTGCGGGTTGGAATTGCTTCCACCCACTTCGACACATAGTCAACGACCAACAAGACATAAAGGTTGGAATTAAAGGACACAAAGGGTCCCATAAAATATATTCCCCACAAATTAAAAAAAATCTACCTCTTAGAACACATTCAAGGGCATCTCCTGCCGCTTGGATATGTTACCAGACCATTGGCATGCGTCACACCTCCGCACATAGTCATATGCATATTTAAACAAAGTTGGCCAATACAAACCACTTTCTAGAACCTTTGCAGCTGTCCTAGAACTAGTGTGGTGCCCTCCTGTAGGTAGAGTGTGACACTATTTCAACACACTCTCATACTCGCTCTCTGGCACACATCTTCTCAAAATACCATCCCTGCATTGTCTCAACAAGATAGGATCAACCCAAAAATAATAACGTAGAGAATGGAAAATTTTCTTCTTTTCTTGATACCCCCAATTATTAGGCAACTCCTTGCAAGCAAGTTAATTCACAATATGAGAAAACTAAGGGTCCTTGTGATTAAGAGAAAATAATTGTTCATCGGGAAAGGTCTCTAGGATGGGTATGTCAAGGTCTTTCTCATCTACCCTCTCTAGACTAGATAGGTGGTCACCCACCACATTCTCAATCCCTGCCTTGTCTTTCACTCCAATATCAAACTCCTGCAATAAAAGGATCCATCAGATGAGTCTAGGTTTGGCATCCTTTTTCTACAGCAAGTACTTGATGGTTGCATGATCCGTCCACACCACCACTTTAGCTCCTACAAGGTATTGCCTAAACTTTTCAAAAGCAAAAACCACATCCAAGAGTTCCTTTTCCGTGGTGTTGTAATTCAATTATGCGTCGATAAGAGTTTTAGATGTGTAATAAATGACCATAGGGACCTTGTTTGAGACGCAATCCTAACACAAACCCTACCATGTAATCTGATGCATCACACATCAACTCAAATGGTTGGCTACAATCCGGAGCCTGTACAGTCGGTGTAGATATTAGCTTCTCTTTCAAAATCTCAAACACTCTAAAACATTTTTCATCAAACTTAAATTCCACATTCTTTTCAAGAAGCTCAGATAATGGTTTAGTTATCTTTGAAAATTCCTTGATAAACCGACGGTAAAACCCAACATGGCCTAGAAAACTCCGAACTGCCTTCACCAAAGATGGTGGAGGAAGTTTAGAAATCACTTCTATCTTAACCGGATCTACCTCAAGTCCTTTGCTGGACACCTTGTGTCCTAGCACAATCCCCTCGCTAACCTTCATGTGACATTTTTCCCAATTAAGCACTAGGTGTGTGTCCTCACACCTTTGTAAAACCTTGTCCAAAATTTTCAAGCACTCATCAAAAGATGCCCCATAGACCAAAAAATCGTCCATGAAAACCTTGAGGCATCTCTCCACTATATCTGAGAAAATCGTCAGCATACACTACTAAAAAGTCACGGGCGCATTGTACAACACGAATGACATGAGACGATAGGCAAAAATTCCATAAGGGTAGGTGAAGGTAGACTTCTTCGGATCCTTAGGCTCGATAGAAATCAGATTATATCCTGATATCCATCTAAAAAGCAAAAGTGGGAGTGACCAGCGATTCGCTCTAAAATCTAATCGATAAATGATAGTGAAAAGTGATCTTTTAGTGTGCTAGTGTTCAATCTCTTATAATCAATGCAAACACGCCATCCTATCACTAATCTAGTTGTGATTTGTTCATTAGATGAATTAGTAGTGACATTGATTCCCCCCTTCTTAGGCACTACATGTGTCAGACTTACCTACATAGAGTCATAAATAACATAAATGATACCTTCCGATAGTAGCTTGATGAATTCTTTCTTCACTACCTCCGTCATGATGGGGTTGAGGCGACGTTGCAGCTGTATGACTGGCTTTGCTCCTTCCTCTAGCTAGATTTTGTGTTGGCATATCATATACCCAAATGCACCATGGTAGCACTTAAGCACGACAATGAATTGTTCTTCCTCAGACTCACTCAATGATGAAGAAATGATGACCAGTAGCTTTTCTTTAGCCGCTAGAAACACGTACTTGAGGTGAGGGGGAAGTGTCTTGAGCTCTAGCTCTGGCGGGCTCACAAGTGAAGAGACCAACGGTGGTGGAAATGGTCCCAAGTCCTCAAAATATCTAGAATAGTAGCATGGAAAGACCTTCAGTAGCCTTGCACACTCCTCCAAGGACTGACTCCTCACACAATCATCAATGATGTTCATGAGGTATGCCTCTAGAGGTAGTTGTGGATGTATCTAGACTAGAGAATCCTCCCATGTCATCATGTGCAGTAGAAGAAATCAGCTCCTCTTGCTCATCATCTGGGTATCCCACCGCCTTTACAAGTGAGACCACCTTGGTGTTCTCCATGATGTCCACGGATAGCATACCCCTATCCACCTTTGTCATCACATGTTCCATATTCAAGAATGGTTGTCCCAAACTAGCAAAATGTTTTTGTCTATGTGTGTCATCACATTGCATTGCTCATGATCATCTGATGACTTTGAGTTATCCGACATGTTTATCTCAAACCTGTCATCCTTGATCCCCATTGTTAAGCGACCTCTACCCATCTCCAATATCATATCAGTTGTGGCTTGGAAAGGTCTTCCCAGTAGAAGCTCATTGCCATGGTCGTCTTGCATTGCCATCACCCCAAAATCTGTGGGAAATACAAATTTATCCACCTTTACAAGCACATCCTCACAGATACCAAAAGGCCTTACTACATAATTGTCTGCCAATTGGATAGTCATGTTGCTCTTCCTAGATGTCTTTAGGCAAAGATTTTTAAAAGTGGTTAAAGGCATCAAATTGATACTCGCCCCCCAAACACACAGTGCATCGCCAAACTTGGTCTTCCTGATATAGCAGGTGATGTTGAAGCATCGAGGGTCATGTCTCTTAGGTGGCAGCGTACCTAGAATGAAAGCATTGACTTTCTCTCTAAGTACCACTACCTCAGTGTCTGGGATCTTCCTCTTCTTATTGATTATGTCCTTCAAAACTTTCCATAGGATGGGATCTTCTCAATGGAAACTACTAATGGAATGTTCACCGAAAGCTTTTGAAAACTATCTAGAAACTTCTTGAACTGTTGATCCATCTTTGTAGCTTTCAGACTTTTAGGATAAGGGACTGGCACTGTCTGTGTCCATTGATGAGGTGGCACATAAGAAGTCCTAATCTCCACCTCAGGCTCCTTGGTCTGCTCCTTCGATGTGGCCTCTATCTATTTTTCTTCTTGTACTAGATCTACCACTAGATCTACACTGTCAGTCGACTTGGTCACCTCAGTAGCCATAGGCTGTGGAGTCAATGACTTCTTCCTGCTTCTTAGAAACACTGCCTTGACTTGTTGATTCTAGGTTGGGGCATCAGTATTTCCCAGAAACCCTTGCTTTGATGGTTTCTTTAATGCGACCACATCCGCTGCAAGATGAGATAATGTAGTCTCAAAAGTTCTCATTTGTGCATTGTGGTTTTGGAGGTCCCGCTGAACAATATTGAGTAACATGTCATTTTGCTTCACAATTTTGTTCAAGATATCATTAGTGCTCTATTCTGCCACTGGGCACTGCTGTTGCACTGACCTATGTTGATTATGCTGCTGAGAAGATCCTCCTCCTTTGCTGCGCAAATTGCGGCCTTCCAGCAGAAAATTCGTCCATCGGAGATGCTCGAATCGTCCAGATGCATTCCTTCAGCTTTGTTCTTTGCTCCTCCTCTCTCTCTCGACTATCGTGCATGTAGCGTACGATCCTCCTCAATTAGGATGTCTCTCGTTAGGTCATAGACCCACTTACAACCCTCAAAATAACATGGACTGTCGGATCGGTGATCCTACAGAAATTTGTAAATCGACAGCGTCGGTGGCACCAAGTTGTAGAAATCGGTGGCACCGAGATGGCTACATCTCGATCGCAGTCTGCAATTATTCTGAGTTGGTACCACCAACGAGAAGGGTCAGTGGCATCGAGATGGCGCGATGACTTATTATTGCCTCTCTGTTGGGATTTCGGTGGCACCGAGATTTCTTTGCACACTTAGCACCTGAAAAGCATATAAAATCGTACATAAGCCTGGTATTAATATAAAATCTCATAAATATAATAAAATAGGCAAGATTTGATGCAAAAGAATGTATACTAGGCATTAGAAGTAATCCATACAATAATAATCAAGAAAATGGTGAAAGCTGCCTAAAATAACCCTAAACTAGGCCGGTAAAATCAACTCCAAACGCATGCATCATCACATTATCACCACATGATACTTGTAGCACTACCATTCACAAGGCCAACAGAAATGTCACATTATTTTGGGACATAGATCCCTATTTCACATCATTGGAGGTTACCACATCACAAAAAGGCATTAAGACATCACCAGGTCATAGGACCCAATCACATAAATCATGCATGTACATCACCACATTATGCCTCAACAATGTGCATAATCACAATGATGTATCGTATGATCACCACCACAACATACACAAGCTATGGCATACTTATCACCTACAAGGTTAGGGGTTTATATACAGGTTAAAGAAAGTAGCATAACATAATAAACACTCCATGGAAGATAAGTAAACTTATCACATTGTCTGTATTTAGGGTTAGGTTTCCCATTCATAGCCAATTAGGGTTTTAGAGTTGTATCCAACCACCAAACCCTAGTTACATAACTTCCCACTTTCTTGGAGTATATCAGGGATAGAGGACATGTTTAGTGTTGATTAAGCAACCACCCAAATAGCACTAAATATGGCTCATTCATACTCATATATGTGTATGTTGATTGTGTGTGTTCAAGTATGTGTCTCAACCACCCATCATACATGTGTCATAACCTCCCACCATACATGGGTCGCGACCACCCACCATACATGGGTCGTGACCACCAACTCCTCAAGGTTCCATGACCACCATACAAGGACCCATCTAGACCAAAACCAGACCTAGGTCATGACCAACCTGAAGCTAGGTGTCGCAACTATTACTAGGGCGATGTCTCGACCCAAAACACCAAGCACAAAATGTCATGACCTCCACTAAAACATGGTTTAGAAACAACATAGATCAAGATACCACCAAAGCAAGAGAACAACACCAAAAAGGGGATTAACCATGGTCATAACATGAGATCTCCACGGCCTAAACAAAAAGAAAAACTAAGGAAAACCAACATGTGTGTAGATAAGAAACCTCATACCAAATGGTCACCAAAACCCTAGAGTATATATATATATATATATATATATATATATATATATATATATATATATATATATATATACCCACACACACATATATATAGACACCATGAAATCACCTCATGCAAGACAAATAAAACTACGTTTAACACCACCAAAATAGAACCTATACTCTATAGGACATCAAAGTACACGTGTAACAAGCATGCAACCAAAACCAAGGTCAAAATATAGGAGAAAACCACCATTACACAACAATCACTAAAATTGGGTCCCATCAATTAGGGTTTCGGATACCAAGCTAACCAAGCATGCTATCTACCATCAAAAATGTTCTAGAGCATGGAATTATCTCTGATCACATTAGGGATACATTTTAGAGAGAGAAAATAGCAACATGCATGTATGAAATGTGCAATTAATAGAGAGGGCAAAGTGTTATATAACGTGCATGTTTTGGAGAGAGAACAAGCTCCAAAAGAGGGAAGGAAGCTCCAACAAGGATCACCACTTTTTCTACAAGATAACCTAAAGAAATAAGAACACCTTGGTCAAAGGATAGCCCGAGAAAAGAGGACAAGAATCTCTAGGCCAAACCAAGAGAAGAAAGGAGAAGGAGAGAAGAAAACTTCCTCACACTTGAATCCACCTTGTCAAAACATGGTCTATGACCCTTGTGATGAGGGGTTCACTCCTCAAGGATGACCACCATGGAGGATCCATGGTCAAGGGCTGAGAAAAGAGAAGAAGATGGGGTAGGCAATTAAAAAGTAATCAAGGAAAGGTAAATACTTACCAAGGTTGAAGATGACCAAGGATCACCACATGCAAAGGATTCGATCACCAAAGCTCCAAGGATCAAACTTTCTTGATCCTCAAGGCTCTAAGGAGGATCGAACAATAAAGGAGAAAGAAGATGGCTGAAAATAGTTGATTTCATTCAGAGAAGAGGGTTTATAAAGGAAAGGAGGAGATAAGTACGGCGAGGGATGAGTTGTCAACAAGATAGGGATCCAAGGGGACACTTATCCACCCAAGAAACTAACATGCAACCACTTAAAACATGCATGCATGAAATGGTGATAAAAACTATGTTGGGTATCGACCACAAGGGTCTCCCAACATATGGTTGTGTCCACGACCAGCACATGGTCGAAACAAACACTAAAATGCAACATGGTCAGGATAAGAGGGGTCACCTACAAGCTAGGTCAAGACATCCCACAAGAAGGAAATTGTCTCGACCCAGGACACCCAAAACCCATCTTGGTCGAGAAAAAATCATGCAAGGAGGGGTCTCCACCATGACACCCCCTCAAGACTCCTTTTCAAGATCGAGACAAGGGTCACCACCGTCAACAAGGTACACATAGTCAAGGCACATCAAACCCTAGAAACCCTAATCACCCCTTAGTGATGTCACCACTCAACCAAGGCTCCCCAAAACACCACACTCTCTCTCATGAAGCCAATAGAGAGAGGGAACACTCTATAGGTGGTAAATTTCAATATAACACTCACAAATGGGTAAATTGCAAATTAGCCCAAAACAAGCACAAAAAGCACAAACATCATCCAAACAAGCTTAAACGTGAGACTTAAGCTCTACTCAACCTCTAAGATCATCTCAAATGATGGGAAAAAGGTTATTAAGTACTTACTTAAGAAAAACAAATAGGGTTAACCCAAAGCATAGGTCAGGGGTCTTATAAGCCATAAACCCCTAACAAGGAGTTTGCCCCCAAAATCCTAAGCGAAGAGATACAGGTACTTACTCTACATCTCTTCCTCGAGCTCCCACATGGTTTCCTAAATGCCATGGTGATGCCAAAAAACCTTCACCAATACTATGTCCTGCTTCTTCAACTTCTTCACTCTTCTATCAAGGATCAACATGAGTCCTTCCACATAGGACATATCTTCATCAAGCTCAAGCTCAATTGACTGTAAAACTAGGTCAGTATCAGGGTGGCACTTGTTCAACATGGACAAATGGAACATTGGATGCAATATGTGAAACTTAGGTGGCAAATCCAACTTATATACTACCTTCCCAAAATTTGCCACCACATGGTAAGGTCCCATATATCTGGGTGCCAACTTACCCTTCCTCCTGAACCTCGAAACACCCTTCCAAGGAGAAACCCTAAGGTATACTTTGTCTCCCACTTGGAACTTAAACTATCTATGATGGTTGTCTACATATGACTTCTGCCTATCCTGTGTTTCCTTCAAATGTTATTGAATCACTTTGATCTTCTCTGTCTTCTAATGTACAAGTTTAGGACCAAGAAGTTGGTATTCACCTGTCTTCTAACAACATAATGGACATCTATAATGTCTCCCATACAACGCCTCATAAGGTGCCATGTTGATGCTTCTCTAATAACTATTATTATAAGAAAACTCTATCAAACTGAGATGGATGTCAAAACTTCCCAGAAACTACAAGACAAAAGCTCTCAACAGATCATCCAAAGTATGTATGCTCCTCTCAGACTAACCATTTGTATGTGGGTGGAAGGCAGTACTAAACCTCAACTGCGTACCCAAAGCTACGTGCAAATGCTCCCAGAAGTGGCTCATAAACTGAGGACCTCTATCTTACACGATGGTAGCTAGAACACCATGCAAACTCTATAGGATTTTATGGCTTCAGAGTAGACAGCAAAAACAAAAAAAATTACTGGCCATTAACCCATAATAGGAGACCGCATCAATGACTATGTAATGGAAAGGATGGTTTTAGTGAGATATAACTAGTCTTGGGACTTACCCGGTGACAATACCTCACAGCCATTTGTGGTCTTCAACGTCATGTCTTGGACGGTGTTTGTGAAGCTCTTGGTCTTCGACATAGACTCTGGCCTCCACCACGGACTACAGATAACGTGTCCTCCTGAGCGAAAGACATCTCTGTCCTCTACAGATATTCCACATGTACCACTTGGAACTCTTGCCATTCTAGAAGAACTAGTAGGAAGGAGACGGCCCTCATGTTGGTGTACTAGCACCAACCTACTCTCCCGAACTTAGATTTCTTTTCTATAGTTGTATTTCCCTCATTGTGCCTCCCTAGTCAGGTAGCACTTGCTCGGGCTCTCTCAGTTACCAGAACCAGAGAGGACAACAACTTTGCATAGAAACAGATGATCTGAGTTGTGTGTTCTGAGAAGCCCCCAGTACCCCTCTATTTATAGTAGAGGGCATGGTCAGGGTTCCCAGTCTATTTGGGAGTAGAAGGATCTGGAAATCCCATGAATAGTTTGTACTACAGTAGGCGAACCGACCATTTCATAACTGAAACGGTCATTTGGCAAGGTGAGCCAGTTAGTTCACAAGCAAATAGGTTGGTTGGGAGTTTGAACTGGTCATTTCACTTCTTAGACTTGCATGCAATTGACTTTTCACAATCCTTTCCAATTAATGCAAAGATTAATCCTTATTCAAATCAAATTGAACAAGTGAAACGTGAAAGTTTTCTTCCAATCGGGCAAATCCTTATTTCCTTAGTTGATAGGATTATGAGTCACTCGGTTCTCCAAGTGAATCGATCAGTTGGCTCACACCAGCCATTCGGCTCACTTGGGTGAACCGGTCAGTTGGCAGTCTTGACATTTCCAATGCAATCTCCAATCAACCTGACACTCTAACCAACTAGTTCAACACTTGAACTTGATAATTGTGATTCCAGTCAGTCAATTGGATGTTTAATTGAGTACCTAAACACCTTTAGTTTCAATCTAAACATCATTCATGGAAAATCTCCTCTTCTAGGGGTATCCTATGTGTGTGACCCTACAGGTTCCAATTTACGTTGGCAGTGAATGTTCATAACAACTTATGACATCACAAGCAATGAGCGGAATCTAGTAGCTCATCATTGCTACCCAAGTAACTCAGAAATTTAGAGAACAACTTCAACCTACAATCTGTGATTATTGTTACCATGATCATATAGTTCCTTTGTCTCTGACATCCAGATTGAACTCGAGGCATGGAACGTCATCCTCTTGAACATTCAATCCATGTTCCTTGACATAGAGCAGATTGTCTGAGATGCATGTGAATTCACATATCATATATTAAATCACATGAGTATGGTCATACAATTCTCAGTCTCACTTATCAAGGGGTCGTGGATATCATACTCCTTATAGGAGGGACAAATCCCATATCTATCACTCAAAGTCAAGTCCCCATGTGTCAAAGTCACCCAATCATCACCGTTATAACAACCCGTGTTATAGGATTGTGTTTGATGATGTCAAAGTGTACCTAATCATGATGAGTGGAGTGATTTCAAGTCTAAGAATGACAATCACCACCATCACCGTGAGAGACGATTGTGACTACCCATGGTACCCATGTATCACTCTCACAGTGGGTCTGTTTGATATACTATTCTCTAACATATATCTATGTGCTTGAATTGATATCATATATCATGACTTATGAGACTCTGTCATTAGTCAACACACACTCTACTCTTATGTATTATTGTTGTCTATTTTGCTTACACAGTAATATCTGACTAGGGACATAACTAGAATGTATGTACTCTTATCATACATATGGTCTCATTGTTCAGGTCCTCAACTTGAAGACATATTTCATCGAGTCACATCATTCTTTAGACACCTATCATGTATGTATCATCATATCATGAGTGAGACAAACATAATAGACAGAATTACCTTTATCATTATCAAATCAAGTATCCCATGACTCATTGGAATCCTCATATGATTGGCTCTCTGGGCATACTATACCAACAGACTCCCACTTGCACTTAGAGCCAATCACCCATGAATCATATTCCAAGTGATCTTGATATGTCCATCATGTTTCTTCCACACAAGTGCTTTCATTGCGGGTAAGCAACATTTTCTTCAAGTTAGTATATTGCATGTTTCACATTCCCTCGCTATACGACAACTCATATGAGATGGAAGTGTCATATTATGCTATCTGAATTTCCGTTGCCTAACCAGTAGCTCCATTGTTTTCACAATATTGCTACTGAGTCACCAATGGTCAAAACCACCCATAAGTTCATCCATATGAACTTCTAGATGCATACAATATCCTTTACAGTGTTTGTAACACTAAGGTACTCGACTTCTTATTGTATAATTAATCAATTGTTTTATGTTGGAACATTTCCAATTAACAATTCTTATTCTAAGGTCAAATACAATTTTATCATTTCAGAAGCTTGCATCGGTATAACTCTTTACACCCAACTCTTCCTTATTACCATAATTAAAGAACTAATCCTTTTCGTACTTCACAAGTACACAAAGATGTCCTTCATGGTATTCCAGTAACTCTTATTAGAGTTCGATAGATATCCATTCGTCATGTCCAATACATATGAGATAACTGGATATTTATATCATCTTGTCATACAAGATGATGATTTCATATCTTCTTGTCATGTCTAATACATATAAGATGATGAGTTTGTATATTCTTGTCGCATATAAGATAATTAGTTCATATTTTCTTATCATGTCCAATACATATAAGATAATGAGATGATCTCATACGTGATAGATCCAATTGTGAATGCATATGGCATCTATCCATGTGTTGCTTATTCTTCATAAGAATTGGGACACTTGGATCTTGAGAGACTAACTCCATGGAACATGAAAAAGTTCTCTTTCACAATGTGGAACTCATTCGGCATCTAACCAAAGTATGTTCTCTTTCCTAGGACAAGAAGCCCTCTTGATCTATTTGTATAGATCTTGATTTCTATCAGATAGGATTCTTCTCTAAAAAACATTTTAGAATGCACTTTGTTGCCAGATTTGGTAGTATAAGGATGCTATTCCCCATTAATATGTGGAATATACATATTCTCCCACTAAATTCTTGTAATCACACATTATATATCCATTCTGACTCAACTTAAACTTTTTTACTATCTTGTCAAATTGAAGATCCAGTTCTGAGGTGCTTGCTACAATCCAAAGATTGATCTATGCATCTTTATAGACTTTATTTGCAATATTGTATGTATAAAACCTTTAGGTTGTGTTACATACACATCCTACACAATATTCCATTTAAGGAATGCAGTTTTAATATCAATATGCCAAATATCATGGTCATATTAAGCTACAATGGCAAGCATTATCCAGATGGATTTATCCATGGTAACTGCTAAAAAGATTTCACCATGTTCAACACCTTTAACTTGTTAGAAACTCTTTTCAACCAACTTACCCTCCATGTCAGTCTTCTTCTGGAAGACCCAAAAGTTCCCTATGTGTTTTACCCCTTCAGGTGGATCAACAAAGGTCATATTTTGTTGATGTACAGGGAGTCCATCTTGGATTTCATGGCTTCAAATCATATCTCAGTTTCTGGCTCTCATTAGCTTCTAGGTAGACTGTTGACTCATCATATGATCAACTCACCGCCTTCTTGTCCATAAGATATCATATATCATTTAAGCTCTAGGCATGTTCTACCAGAACCATGAGTTCTGTGTGTTACTTAAGGAACTTTGAGATTCCACAACATTTTGTGATTCTCTTTATTCCTAGTGTTAAGCATGTGCCCAAAAGGAAATTTGAAGTTTTAGCTAGTAATCACACTCTGACTTATCAAGGTGTGATTCCTTCTTTTTGATACACTATCATTTTGTTTCATATGGAGTCCATCATGATACATTATCATGATCTTCCAGAAGGTTCTCAAACTCTTGGTTCATAGTATTTCCATATCGATCATATCGAAATTTAATACTTATGTGAAGATAATATTGTACTTCATTTATGATCTCCTTGAACACTTCAAGAGATTCATGTTTGTATTTCACTAAATACAAACTATCATATCTACTGAGGTCATCAGTAAATACATTGAAGTACTAGTGATTACCTTTAGCATTGATTCTAAAAGGTCTATATACATCAATATGTATAATCCTTAATAGAATAATCATCCTCCCGCTACATCTAGTGAAGAACCTTTGTTATATTTCATAATTAATGAGATTAGCATGTCTCTATTGGTTCATCAACCAAAAGAGTCAAGATATCCATCATATGGATTCCAAAAATTCAATCCCATTTATGCGCTCTAGATGACATCGCTATTGGCATTCAAGTTTGAGTTATCATGTCATTCATTACATGTGTCACACACATTTGTCTCTTTAACTATCAAGTATAGTTAGTGAGACATAGGAATTGCCATCAAAGATCATATCTTTAAATGAAACATCAATCCATAACACTCTTGCCCATACAAGATGTATTATGTTTTCATTGATGGCAGGTATATAATAGCAATTCACTAATTCTATTACATGCCCATGAATGTCATAATGTAACTGTAATGGTAGAAACTCTTACTCCACACAGTTTCTTTCTTACTTCCTCTCAGGTCTTGAAGTAGAGATGTCTATCTCTATCATCTTCCCGAGATCCTCTAAGAGATTATTTCCCTTTCCTAATTACCCCTCTCCATATCTTGAGTGATGAAGACCTAGACCTAAGGTTGGCTTCAGAACACTTCTTTACCTTGCTTTAGTCTATGGACTTCACTCTGTTGATCATTATCACATGTTTTATCCTTTCTTCATTCATGCTTTGGCATTAACATGCCAAGCACTTCAGACAGTGGTTTGGCCAAGTTTCTCAAAATTTGATAAACTGGCTATATGATTCACATAACAATTTGTAGAATCATATGTTTAGTCAACTCTTGACCTATCAGAAATCACAGTTAATCTATATGCAAAGTCATATTGAGCATATGGGATTATACTAGATCTTCATATCTCTGATTATACCCAAACATCACTTTGAAGACATTATATCTTTCACACTTTACATGATTCTTAAGATGTAGAACCATCTCAAGAATTTCCATGCTTCAAGCTATTTATGCAACTCATAGTTCATATAGCTCAGCATAAGGTTCTTGATGTCTTAGGCATCATTGGCATACTTCAAGTAAGCATCCAATTTTAGCCTTACGCACATTTGGAGTGGTGCAACTGGATCTGGTCTTTCACAGACTTTAGAGTTTACACTCACCATTGAGAACACTTCTCAAAGGT
The DNA here is from genome assembly GCA_963693085.1 of Alisma plantago-aquatica. NCBI lineage: Eukaryota > Viridiplantae > Streptophyta > Magnoliopsida > Alismatales > Alismataceae > Alisma > Alisma plantago-aquatica. The sequence continues at coordinate 58,998,627 of OY856409.1, forward strand.
CCTAAACCAGTTTCGAACTTTATCCCATTTATGAACTAATTGCAATGATGATGTATTTGTGTTTGTCATATGGAATCTACAAAAGAATTTCCAACTTTTCAAAACAATTTTTGATTTGTTTGATTTGATAAATTTGATGATATTAATTAGGCCTTTAATTAATTACCGCTCCCACTATTTTGATCAAATTGATAACCCTCATCTATCAAATCAGAAGATTGCAGCGTACTGATATGTGCCGCTTAACACACCAATCACTAAGATTATTAATCCTAGAGTTTAAACCTTTTAACTTTTCGGTTAAGGCTAGTATAGAAAGGGTTGAATCCCAAAGGACAACTTTTAAATATTGTTTCTTAAAAACCCAATTGTTTGAAGAACTTTTTATTTGTTTTTGGTATTTTCAGATTTAGAATAGAAAATAAAATCAATTTGTGTGATGAATGGTTACACTAAAGAAGGAAATTTCTGAAATTAAAGAAGCATTAAACAAGAATTTTATTTGCCCTACAAAAAGGTAAACAAAGATTTTTGTTAGCACAAGAAACTATTGTGAATTGAAAAGACTAAAAACTAAGAAAGCAAATCAACGAAGGTTGAAATCAAGGGAGAGAATCAAGGCTCTTGGGGTTTTCACCACCTTAGCCTAGGCAAACGATTAATCCTTAAACGACGGGTTTGATGAAGGCAAGTGAATTAGAAATCCACTAAAGATGATATCACATGAGCCCATTGGTCCTGGTGCTCATGTTTCTTAGTTTATCATCCTAAAAAGAGAAAATCCGTGGTCGTTTCAAAACTCTTATGCTATTGAGATTGTCGTTCTAAACCCGAATTTGCAAGGTCATATCCATTCAGATTAACTTTTGATATTATCAATTAATCACTTTGATATATCAACTAGTTATCAATCTCAAAATCCATCTAGAATCGTTTAAGGAGAAATTGAAAGCCATAGCTAAGGGGTTATTCCCCTTGCCTCAACAAAGAACTACTCACTCATGGAGAAGGAGCAAAGAGAGACGGAGGAAGGAAGTGATCTAGCCATCTTCGAGTCTTACGACTAATGATCCTCAATTAGAGACAATGAAGATAGTTGTCTCTTCCTACCTTGCTCGATTGCTCAAGAAAGGGGAGGAGGAGAAAAGTAAGCACTAGATTTAAATACAACGGAATAGTAGAATAACATGTAACAAGATGCAAAGCCACTTTATTCAGATCTAGAAGGAGAATACAAGGAAAATTGCTTCAAAGTACTAATATAAGAAAACCCAAGATGCTCAAGGAGGAGGAAGTGCCCCTCCTTTTATAGGAGAATGAGAGGGATATACATTAGATTTAGGTCAAAAGAAATGGCCGCTGGCGGCTGCTAACTTTCTAGATCTAATCAATAGAGGAAACAATTGCTTGCTTTACATTCTTTCTGCAGTAATTTCCCATAACAGCGATTTCGAGCGTATTTTTGGGTTATTCAAAAATTTGGAAGCGGTTGGAAAATATATTTTTCCTGTATATAATTAAATTATCTTTCCAACGCATACTTGCACAATAAATTCCTACTTGGTATGTGGGAGTTATACCAATTTTGGTGAAAGGTATATACTAAAATCAGACTATGCGGGAAAACGTAAGGCTACTTTCACTGGTTAATTGCACAACCAAATAAACATCAAAATTGCCACAAAATATGTCTTTTTTATAGAAAATAAAATTCTCTTTTCATTCCATACTTTATCTTGAAATTTTTCCTTTATACGCAAAAGATATGGTTATTTTGGTGACGAATATTTCAAGCACTGCAGGAATATTTGAAAAGCCTCATATCTTCATCTTTTATTTTCTCAATTTAATTACTTAGATAATTCCTGAAAATTAAGAAAAATATCATAATAATTCAGGAAAAGTATATCAAGAAGATGAAAGTGCTACTTATTTTTGAATTAGCTAAAATTAATAAAAAGTTCTAATTAATTATTCTAAATGAAGCAAAAATAAGAGATGAATATGCATTCATCAAAATACCCCAAACTTAAACTTTGCTCGTCCCGAGTAACATTAAAATTAAGAAATACTTTCAAGATATATTCTCAACCTATCATCCTCACTCTCCTAATAACCACTTAATTCCTTCCACCAAAATATGGCCAAGCGACCCTGACTTCCTGAATTCACGAAAAGTGACTTTTTATATTTCCTACTTCACAAACTTGCATTTATTCAAGACCTGCAATAAAACAAATTTTCATTTCACCTTTGCATTTGGTACTCCATTTTTTTTTAAGTTTTACACAAGAACATGGCTGATTTTGGATGGTTGGGGTTTTTGTAGTTTTCCCCTGGGTAGAAAATGGGAGTGAAGGAGGTATGGAAGAAGGACAGTCTCTCCTCTATTCCACTCAAGACCTTTTTATTTAGTAGACATGTAGTTACATTGACCGTATTTTTTTCTTTGATTTTTGGTGATACACCCAATTGCGTGGGTATGGAAGAAGTGGAAGAGGGGGAAGGGGTGCCACCCCAAACTTAGCATTTTGGGCACTATTAGCTTTTTTTCTTTTTGACGAATGGAAATATTTGGAAGTGGTGGAAGAAGAGTAGAAGAGGTTGTTCTTGTGCAACTTTTTTTTTTCTTTTTTTTAGAGTACCATGCATTGGTTCAACTATTACTGAATCATGCGAAAAATCAAGAAAATTTATACAAGTTGTACATGATAAGAAGGCATCACTCTTGAATCCTATCAGTCCTCTATGACTTGCCATCTTTACCAAGGAGTGATTATTATTTGCGGTCCTAAGTGATAGGAGGATTTCTAGTCATGAAAGTTTCAAAATTTTAGTTTCAAGGCAGTTACATCATTAAGGGGAGTATTTTGACAAATGATCATATCAAGGTCGACTAGATATGGGCCAATTTGCAACAAAAGAAATAAAAATATGGCAGACTAGATAATGGCCATGAACAAAGCAACTATATGCAAAACCAAAAAAAAAGGTAGAAATAATACAAGAATAAAATGATAATGAGGTGAAATAGAAACATACCATCCACCTCAATCCCGGACTCAGATTTCTGCTCATCCCGAGAAAAATCAAAAACCGAGATGGAGGGAAGAGAAGACCAAGGATTTCCAGGTGGCCCTGGTAGCTCAAAAAAGATCAAGCTGAAAGGGATGTGTATGAGGGCTGGGACCTTTATCTGAGGAGCTTCATAATGTACCCTATGATAGGGTAATTATAGAAGCTCAGTGGGGTGCTCATATTTGCTTTCACCTTGCATTCCCTCCAATAGGATCCACAAATCTTCCATCAATAGCGAAGGAAGTATTGAAGATGGATGTGGATTGGGGGAGGTTGGTGGGTACCCGACTGGTAACACATGCAGTGCCAGATGTACAATGTTAGGCGGAGGATCTGGCTCTGGTATCCCTCGGTCATATTGACTTGCATATAGGATAATTGGTGGTGATATGAAAGGGACAACTAAATTTAAATCAGCATGATAAGTATTTTTGCTCTGCTCAAAATTCATGCAATCAACCTTGGGATAGATGGGATTCATGGTTGATATAGCATGTAACTCTAGTTCCTCTATGCAAGGAGTTCCCAAGGGTTCATGCGGGATAAAAATGGGGACATATTCCTTGCAGTCAGTGGAAGGGGGTATGTAGACTTCTCCTAAGGGTTGTGTCTCTTCTTCTAAATCAGTTGTACATGGAATGGGAATTAGTTGCGATCGAACATGTGGAATCATTTTGTCAAAGGGGGTTGGATGCTTATTATCCAAAATAGACTCAAAATAGGGGTATTGGTCTTTGATGTCAATTGGATTGTTGTAAGTGGTGGAGGGAGTAGTTGTATTTTTAGATTGACTCTCCTGCTTTGACTTTTCATATTCAAGTAGTAATGTTTGTAAAGGAAAGATAGGGATACCCACATCCTCACCGCATGTAAAATATGGCTCCATTTTTTGTGCTATTTCTTCAGGATCCGACATATATGACACAAAACTAGGATCATCATCATCGTCATCACTAGGAAGAACCATCTTGGGTTGCTCAATATCTATAGGGGGAGTTTGTGATTGATCCTCTAGTAAGGTAGCTAACATGGCTTGATTAGATTCAAGTTTTTCTTGTCCTTCTTCTGCCATCTTTTCTAGGGCTTTAAGTCTCTCTTCCAGTTCAAGATTAAATTGTGTTTCACCATAGGATTTATACACCCCAAAATTTTGGCCATCCTCACCACACTCCCCATAGTTTCCTTAGCCATAGTACCCCTCATATTGTTTTGGGTGACATTGCTCCTCATAATAATCTCCAGAAGATGGTAGATTGTAACTTTCATTGCGTCCATCTTGGTAGGAAGATTCAATATTATAAGGTGTCATGAATTCATGAGGAAACATATTTGAACAATCTATATTTTGGGTTTGGGCTTCTAGCAAGGCGGTTAAGAAGGCTTGGCTGGTTTTTAGTTTTGTTTCTCCTTCTACTGCTATCTTCTCTAGGGCCCTAAGTCTGTCTTCTTGTTGAGGATTATATTGGGTTTCATAAACATGTTCATAACTCCCAAGGTTTTGTTGGTTACACCCCACAAAATTTTGTTGATCATATCCTCCATTAGAATATGGATAGCAAGATTCCTCATAATGCTTCTCAGAAAAATATAGATTCACATTGTACCCATCAGGATGAAAGGGCTCACAATTAAAAGGGGTGCTATCATAAGCATGGGGTAGATTCGGGCATGCAAGAGATGCATGGTTTTAAAGACCACAATAATAACATTGTGGGGGATATTGGGATGCCCACTCCATTTGAAAAGGTTTTTTTTTACAATTCAAAAAAGAACTAAAGATTTGTACAAGACCATAAAGTAAAAGGAAAAGCTAATGGATTATGACACAAGTTTAAAAATTACAAAACTAACAATTTTTTTACAAACTAAAGTCCTTTCTATTTCTGGATCAAACGATTGAATATCAACGTTCGGGCGTCGCATGCACAAATAAAGTAGTTAGTCATGTGTAGAAAAAAATGGACTTCCGGAATGTTACTCGGAAGACATAAAAAAAAGGAAAAAAGTTTTCAAAAAAATTTGGGGTTCGAAGAAACAAATCATTTGTCCTCAGCAACGGCGCCAAATTGATATGCATTGCTTAATACACCAATCACTAAGATTGTTAATCCTAGAGTTTAAACCTTTTAACTTTCCGGTTAAGACTAGTATAGAAAGGGTCGAATCCCAAAGGACAACTTTTAAAGATTGTTTCTTAAAAACCCAATTGTTTGAAGAACTTTTTTATTTGTTTTTGGTATTTTCAGATTTAGAACAGAAAATAAAATCGGTTTGGGTGATGAATGGTTACACTAAAGAAGGAAATTTCTAAAATTAAAGAAGCACTAAACAAGAATTTTATTTGCCCTACAAAAAGGTAAACAAAGATTGTTGTTAGCACAAGAAACTATTGTGAATTGAAAAGACTAAAAACTAAGAAAGAAAATCAACAAAGGTTGAAATCAAGGGAGAGAATCGAGGCTCTTGGGGTTTTCACCACCTTAGCCTAGGCAAACGATTAATCCTTAAACGACAGGTTCGATGAAGGCAAGTGAATTAGAAATCCACTAAAGATGATCTCCACATGAGCCCATTGGTCATGGTGCTCATGTTTCTTAGTTCATCATCCTAAAAAGAGAAAATTTGCGGTCGTTTCAAAACTCTTATGCGATTGAGATTGTCGTTCTAAACCCAAATTTCCAAGGTCATATCCATTCAGATTAACTTTTGATATTATCAATTAATCACTTTGATATATCAACTAATTATCAATCTCAAAAGCCATCTAGAATCGTTTAAGGAGAAATCAAAAGCCATAGCTAAGGGGTTATTCCCCTTGCTTCGATAAAGAACTACTCACTCATGGAGAAGGAGCAAAGAGAGACGGAAGAAGGAAGTGAACTAACCATCTTCGAGTCTTATGACTACTGATCCTCAATTAGAGACAATGAAGATGGTTGTCTCTTCCTACCTTGCTCGATTGCTTAAGAGAGGGGAGGAGGAGAAAATCAAGTACTAGATTTAAACACAACAAAATAACGGAATAACATGTAACAAGATGCAAAGCCACTTTATTCAGATCTAGAAGGAGAATACAAGGAAAATTACTTCAGAGCACTAATATAAGAAAACCCGAGATGCTCAAGGAGGAGGAAGTGTCCCTCCTTTTATAGGAGAAGTAGGAGGGTATAAATTAGGTTTAGGGCAAAAGAAATGGCCGGCGGCGGCTGCTAACTTTCTGGATCTAATCAATAGAGGAAACAATTGCTGAAAAAATCTCTTTTCCCGTAATAGCAATTTCGAGCGTATTTTTGGGCCAGTAAAAAATTCTGAAATGGTCCAAAAATATATTTTACTGTAGATAATTGAATTATCTTTCCAACGCATACTTGCACAATAAATTCTGCCTTGGGATGTGGGAGTTATACCAATTTTAGTGAAAGGTATATACTGAAATCAGACTCTGCGGAAAAACGTAAGGCTACTTTTACTGGTTAATTGTGCAGCCAAATAAACATCAAAATTGCCACAAAATTTCTTTTTTGTATCCAATGAAATTCTCTTTTCATTCCATATTTTATCTTGAAATTCCACTTTTAGACGCAAAAGATATGGCTATTTTTGTGACGAGTATTTCAGGCACTGCAGGAATATTTGAAAAGCCTCATATCTTCATCTTTTATTTTCTCAATTTAATTACTTAGATAATTCCTGAAAATTAAGAAAAATATCATAAGAATTCAGGAAAATTATATCAAGAAGATGAAAGTTCTATTTATTTTTAAATTAGCTAAAATTAATAAAAAAAGTCCTAATTAATTATTCTAAATGAAGCAAAAATAAGAGATGAATATGCATTCATCACGTACAACCTTCTAGTGAATATCCTGACTTCCTCTAAGTTATGGACCAACAAGGGTTGTCACCCACAATTAGATTCTTTTAGGTAGGCAACTTTTTCCAATTTCATCATATACAACTCTTGATAGATGTTATGTATAACTCTTTATCATGAACATATGCATGCCTCAAGGTGCTTAATCCTATTTAGATCACCTTGTTAAGTCGGTTCCCAGAAGCCAACACAATGATTATGCACCCTGTGAAGGCAAACCCACATACCCACTATCACACTTCTATGAGATAGATGGTGCACTACGCAAAGGTGTGCCCACACTTAGTCGATTAAGCTCTTCATGTGTGTTTCTTTTGTAAGGCATCTTAAACTTTATATTTATATTTGAGGGATTTTATATATGTACATATACATATCCACTCACCACATTATTATAGTATGTATCATATACATGCTATAACCACAACGAGAAACATGCAATATTGATAGAAGCGATGATTATGGCCATCCTATTATAATTCCTTGGAGCCACAAGGAATTATGGTCATCTAAGATCTACATCATATGAAACCTACTATTGATGAAGATATTTGTGTTTGAACCATTCCAGGTTGATCAGCTCATCCTATGACATGATCGATTCACCTCTTGGTCAGTTGGTTGGTCAGTCTGGCCTCCTATGTCTGGACACCTCCAATAAGTGGTTGGGCCATCAGCCGGTCGATCTGGCTCCTTCGCAATCCTCCTCGGTCCTCCAAGCGGTCGGCTCATCCAGTTCTGAGCGTCTTCTTCTTTGATGTAACAGAAAATAAACTATCCTACTTTTACATAATCTTTCGAAAACCTCGAATTACATTTGAGGGGAGCAAAGGTAGAAGAGAAAGGATCTCGAGTTATCTCGAGTTACATGTGGAATAGAAGGTAGAGGTTCAGTATGCAAATTGAGATGCAAATAACCATAACTAACCAAGCACACATAGGGTTTATAGCCAATAAACATGCTATACAACCACCATCAAAACCATTTTAGGGCGACACATATCAATTGCATATATACCATATCATGTATGTATATTAGTTTGTGGTCGCATGTGGTATTTAATCAGATATGCACATTAGTCATTTTAAATATTCGTATCGTATGTAATAAATAAATGATGATAAAACCAAAATCCAATCATATCGATTTATCCCAAAATACAATACGTTGAAGTGTCTCTGATACCACTGTAGGGTTTTATAGCCTCAAAGTAGGCAACGGAAACAAAAAAATTACTGGTCATTAACCCATAATAGGAGATCACATCAATGACTATGTAATGGGAAGGATGGTTTTAGCGAGATATACCTAGTCCTGGGGCTTGCCTAGTGACAATACCTCACATCCATTTGTGGCCTTCAATACCATGTCTTGGACGGTGTCTGTGCAGCTCATGGTCTTCGCCATGTACTCTGGTCTCCACCACAGATTGTGGATGATGTGTCCTCCTGATCAGAAGACATCTCCCACCTCTAAAAATAGTCCGCATGGACCACCTAGAACTCATACCATTTTAGAAGAATTGGCAAGAAGGAGACAACCCTCATGTTGATGTACTAGCACCAACCTTCTATCCCAAACTCAGATTGCTTTTATGTAGTTGTCTTTCCCTCAATATGCCTCCCTAGTCGGGTAGCACTTGCTCGGGCTCTCTTGGTTACCCAAACCAGAGAGGACAACAACTTTATAGAGCAACTAATATTCTGAGTTTTGCATTCTTAGAAGCCCCCAGTACCCCTCTATTTATAGAAGAGGGTAGGGTCGGGGTTCCCAGTCTGTTCGGGAGTAGAAGGATCTAGAAATTCCATTGATAGTTTATAATGCGGAAGGCGAACCGATCATTTCAAAATAGAAATGATTATTTAGCAAGGTGAGCTGACCGGTTCACTAGTGAACCATTTGCTTGGGAGTGTGAACCGGTCAGTTCACCCAGTGAACTAGTCATTTCACTTCCCAGACATGCCTACAATTGATTTTTCTCATTCATTTCCAATTAATGAAAAGATTAATCCTTATTCCAATCGAATTGAACAAGTGAAACGTGAAAGTTTCCTTCCAATCGGGTAAATCCTTATTTCCTCAGTTGGCAAGACTGTGAGCCACCCCATTCATCAAGTGAACTGGTCAGTTGGCTTACACCAGCCAATCATCTCACCTGGGTGAACCAATCAGTTGGTAGTCCTGACATTGCCAATGTAGTCTCCAATCAACCTGACACTCTAACCAGCTAGTTCAATACTTGAAATTGATAGTTTTGAGTCCAGTCATTTAATTATATATTTAATTGAGTACCTAAACACCTTTAGTCTCAATCTAAACATCATTCATGGATGATCTCCTATTCCAGGGGTATCCTATGTGTGTGACCCTGCATGTTCCAATTTACATTGGCAGTGAATGTTCATAACAACTTATGACATCACAAGCAATGAGAAAAATCTAGTAACTCATCATTGCTGCCCAAGTACCTAGGAAAGTTGGAGAACAACTTCAACCAACAATCTGTGATTAGTGTTACCATGATCATTAGTTCCTTTGTCTCTGACATCCGGATTGAACTCTAGACATGGAATGTCATCCTCTTCAACATTCAATCCATGTTCCTTAACTCAGAGCATACTGTCTAAGATTCATGTGAATTCACATATCATATATTGAATCACATGAGTATGGCCATACAATTCTCAATCTCACTTATCAAGGGGCCCTGGATATCATACTCCTTGTAGGTGGGACAAATCCCATATCTATCACTCACAGTCAAGTCCCCATGTGTCAAAGTCAACCAATCATCACCATTATAACAACCCATGTTTTAGGACTACACTTGATGGTCAAAGTGTAGCCAATCACATGTGATGAGTGCAGTGATTTCAGTTCTAAGAACCAAAAGTACCACCATCGCTATGAGAGACGATTGTGACTACCATTCCATGGTACCCATGTATCACTCTCACTCTAGGTTTGTCTGATATACTGTTATTTGACATATATCTGTGTGCTTGACTTGATATCATATATCATGACTAATGAGACTTTATCATCAGTCAACACACACTCTAGTCTTATGTATTACTATTGTCTATTTTTGTTCCATAGTAATGTCCGACTAGGGACATAAAAAAAATGTATGTACTCTTATCATACATATGGTCTCATTGTTTAGGTCCTCATCCTAAAGACATATGTCATCGAGTGACATCATTCTTTAGAAATATATCATGTATGCGTCATCATTTCATGAGTGAGATAAACATAATATATGGAATTACCTTTATCATTATCAAATCAAATATCATATGTCTCATTGCAATCATCATATGATTGGCTCTCTGGGCATACTATACCAACAAATGCACTATGTCATCAACATATATTTGAGCGAGCTTCTCTGTTGTGTATGTTGTCTTTACAGGAAGGAAATGTGCTAACTTGGTCAACCTATCAATGATCACCCAAATGGAATCATGACCCTTGGCTGTCCTAGGCACACCAGCCACAAAGTCCATCACCATGTGATCCCATTTCCACTATGGTATAGGCAATAGTTGCAACATCCCTATAGGTTTATGATGTTCTACCTTAACTTGCTGACACACTACACACTTGGCCACAAACTCAACCACATTACACTTCAAGCTAGGCCAACAATAAAAATATATGAGGTTATAGTACATCTTGGTGCAACATGGATGCATAGCATACATCAAAGAGTGAGCCTCTTTGAAAACCATCTTCCTCAAGTTGTCAACACCAGGAACCATGACTTTGTTGTGGTAATAAATCGTTCCATCATCTCCCTTGTGGAAGCCATCACACTTCTCACTGTCAAACTCTGATCTTATCTATTATATCATAGGATCAACCTAATGCACCTCTCTAGCCTACTATCTCAATGTGGGCTTCACTTGCAGCTATGCCAATAACCCAACTAGCAAGGAAACCTCTAGGTTCACATTCATCTAATGTAAGGAGACCAACACGTCTCTCTTATGGCACACCAATGAACACAACTGTGCTTTATCTGTAGATGATGACGAAGAAGACTTCTTTCTTAAAGCATCTTCCATGAAATTTGCCTTTCCTAGATGGTAATCAATTATGCAGCCACAATCTTTGATTAGCTCCATCCATCATCTTTGTTGCGTGTTCAGCTCTTGTTGTGAAAAGATGTACTTCATGTTCTTGTAGTCTGTGAAGATCTGAAACTTCTATCGTAAAGGTAGTGCCTCCAGGTATTCAAGGCATGGACCACTATATCTAGCTCTAAATCATGGGTTGGGTAGTTCTCCTCGTGTTTCTTCATCTGACACGAAGCAAAATAAATCACGTTTACATCAGCACACAACCCAAACTATTCCTCGACACATCACAGAAGACTATGTATTCGTTCCCTTGCTCAGGCATAACTAACATGGGCACACTAGTCAGTTTCTCCTTTAATAACTAGAAGGCATGCTAACACTTGTCATCCTAGAAGAAAGGCACATCTTTCCTTATCAGCTTCGTTAGGGGTAAGACCATTAAACTGAAGTTCTTAATGAACCTCCCGTAGTATCCTGCCAAACCTAAAAAACTACAAACTTCTTTTAAGTGTCTTCGGATGCTCCCACTCTATCACAAATTCCACTTTCTTGGGATCCACATGAACACCTTCAGTATATATCACATGTCCTAGGAAGGATACCTCCTTCAGACAAAACTCACACTAGCTGAACTTGGCATACAATTGATGTTGCCTTAATATTGTCAACGCCTGATGTAGTTTCTGATCTCACTACTGGTTGTCCCTAGAGTAGATCAAGATATCATCTATAAACACTACCATTAACTGGTCTAGATAGGGCCTAAACACCTTGTTCATCAGATCCATAATCTCTTTTGGCACATTGGTTAGCCCAAATGGCATAACCACAAACTCATAATGACCATACCAAGTCATGAACACTGACTTAGGTATGTCATCTACCTTGATCCAAAACTGGTGATATACCAATTTTAGATCTATCTTGGAGAACATTTTGGCTCCTCTTAACTGGTCAAACATATATTCAATCTGCGATAAGGGATACTTGTTCTTTATTGTCACCTTGCTCAACTATTTGTAGTCTATGCATAGCCTCATAGATCTATCTTTCTTGTTCACAAACAGTACTAGAGCACCCCATGGTGATGTACTCATACTGATGAAGCCCTTCTCAAGAAGCTCTTGCAACTATTTCTTCAACGTTGCCATCTCAGTTGGCGCCATCTCAGTTGGCGCCATCCTATACGACGTCTGAGCTATTGGATGGGTACCCAAGACTAGATTGATCTCAAAATAAATATCTTGAGGTGGGGGAACACCTGGAAACTCCTCTAGAAATATTCCTTTGAACTCACACAAGATAGGTACCTCTTGAATACTAGGACTCCTCACCTTAGCATCCATCACATGTGCCAAAAATACCTCACAGTCTTGCATCATTAGCTTCTCTACCACCATTGTTGACACCAGACACATCAAAAGAATCTTCCAATCTCCTTGGAAGATCCATGTCTCATCACCATCCTGAAATGTCACCACCTTGGCACTACAGTCCAAGACACACGATACATCTCCAAGGAATCCATTCCAAGGATCACATCGAATCTATGCATGCCAAGTGATAGGAGATACACTTGAATGCTATGTCCTGAAAAAGAAAGGGCACATGAAGGACACACCTCCCGTAACTCTACAGAACCAACCAACGGGTTTATAAATGGAGGCTATCACATCTATATCTAATAGTCAAAGAGATACTAGCAATCACTTCATGAGTGATAAAATAGTGGGTCGCACCTGGATCAACCAATATAGATATAAAGCAAGAAGAAGACAAATCAGAATGAAATAACTCCATCTGACATGTCACTACTCACGGGTTGACCACTCCTTTTGGCTGACCCATGGCATAGAATCTAGTCATCACCTATTGACATCCTCATCCTCTATTGGCATGTCTTGAAGAACCAGCCTACGATGCTTGTCCACATTCTCATCCTTCTCCATTGTTGTATTGTTGTCTCTATAAGCCATGTTGACTCTGCCTTGACTGCTGGGTCACCTCATCATCCTTCATGGAACAAAACTGCTTGGTATGCCTGACCTAGACACACTTGTAGCATGTTCTTCTCTCATACCATGGCCTCGACGACCCTATCACTAATACTGACACTGTGTTGGGGACTCCTGTAGGTGGAAAACTAAGGCATATGCCTTTATTGGGTGACATTGATTCTATGTGTTGGACCTCTAGTGGGTTGGTGGTATAGAAACCTAAGCTTCTTAAAGGATCATGACGACTGCCCCTGGTACTGCACATGCCTCTCCTTGGCACTCTTCTCCCGCTTCTCAACCATAGACCGTTCAATCCTTCTGATAGATTCCATGAACGTTGCAAACTTCTCATGATTCTCAAGTGTTGCAACGACTGTCATCAACTCACTGTTCAGACCCTTCTCAAAACGTCTGATCCTCTCCTCATCGGTCACTGCCATGTGAGGACAAAACCTCAGAAACTCCATGAACCTCACTTCATATTCATTGATCATCATGGGTCCTTTCCTAATCTTCTCAAATTGAGAGATATTCTCATCAAGATAGATATGCGGGAAGTACCTACTAACAAACACCTATTTGAACTCCTCCCAACTGATATCAACACCTGGCCATTTCTCTTCCTTAATGGACATAGATTGTGTGCTTCACCTTATTAGTCTCAGGGATTCTAAGGATCATGAAATCCTTCTCCAACTCCGTCAACCAAAGATCTGCATCCTTTGGATCCGCCATAGCAACATATACCATAGCTCCAACACGCCTCAACCTCTCAAAGGTTTTCCCAATGCCCAAGGATTCCACATTGGGGAGTGCTTCTCTCGCTTGAGGAACGGGCATTCTGACCACCATATGTGTAATTCTGGCCATAAACTACCCAAACATAGACTGATAGGTAGGGTTTTCTAGCACGACCTGGTCAAACTGGGGCACTTCAGTCATCCTCTCATCAACAACATGCCTCTCTACATCTCCACCTGGTGTAGCAACAACACTCTTAGAAATGTGTTCTTTGTGTTCTCCATCCATATTTTCAACTCTTCTTCTTCTTATGCATAAGCAGAAGTGACCATAAGATAAACTAGAGGACACTAGAATAGGTATTGACACTAGAAGAATAGGCTCACACATGGATTTTCTTAAAAGAAGGATTGGTACACGCATGGCTATCCATATCACAAGGAGATCAGCTCACGCATGGTTGTCTCACACAACTTGTAATTGTGGACTTAAGAAGATACTTGACTTGCACCCCCGCATATTCAAAAATATGCACTCTGAGTTATAATCATTTCACCAATCCAGCAGTTAAAGCTGACATTAGAAAGGATCTATGGCACATGGCACCTACATGATTAGGGTTCCACTTGATAAATTAGTGATTTAGGTGAATTTTAGCATCAATCAAGTTACAACGTATAAAAACGTAATGAACTCTACAAGAAATAAGGGAAAATAGTACAACTCTAAAAGATATAAAATATATATGGTGAGAACTTACCACACTATCACCACATGATACTTGTAACACTACCATTTACAAGGCCAACAACAATGTCAAATCTTTATGGGACATAGTTCCCTCTTTCACATCATTGGAGGTTACCACCTCACAAAAAGGCATCAAGCCATCACCAGGTCATAGGACCCAATCACATAAACCCTGCATGTACATCACCACATTATGACTCAAAAATGGGCATAATCACAATGATGTATCGTATGATCACCACCACAATATACACAATCCATGGCATACTTATCACCTACAAGGTTAGGATTTTATATACAAGAGAAAGAAAGCATCATTACATAATAGGCACTCCATGTAAGATAAGTAAACATATCACATTATCCATATTTAGGGTAAGGGTTCCGATTCATAGCCGATTAGGGTTTTAGAGTTTTATCCAACCACCAAACCCTAGGTACATAACTTCCCACTTTCTTGGAGTATAATAGGGTTAGGGGACGTTTAGGGTTGATTAAAAAACCACCCAAACAGCACTAAACATGGCTCATTCATACTCATATATATGTATGTTGATTATGTGTGTTCAAGTACATGTCTCAACCAACCATCATACATGTGTCGCGACCTCCCTCCATACATGGGTTGTGACCACCAACCATACATGGGTTGAAACCACCCATGGTGTCTCGACCGCGACCAACAACCATGATGTCGCAACCGTGACACATCTAGGGAAGACTTGTCTCATTCCACTAGGGTTTAGACCACCCATGGAAGAACATGTCGCAACCTCAAGAAACAAGGACCCATATCGACTGAAACCAAACCTAGGTTGCGACCAACCTGAAGCTATGTGTCCCAACCATCACTAGGGCAATGTCTCAACCCAAAACTCCAAGCACAAAATGTTAGGACCTCCACTAAAAAATGGTGTAGCAACCACATAGGTCAAGCTACCACCAAAGCAAGATAACAACACCAAAACTGGGATTAACCATGATCATAATGGGAGATCTCCACAACCTAAATAGAAACCAAAACTAAGGAAAACCATCATTTACATGGAGAAGAAACCTCATACCAAACGGTCTCTAAAACCCTAGAGTGTATATACATACATACATACATACATACATATATATATATATATGTGTGTGTGTGTGTGTGTGTGTGTATATGTATATATATATAACCATCATGAAAGCACCTCATGCAAGAGGAATAAAATGGCATTACACAACTCCAAAATAGAGCCTATATACCATTCGACATCAAAGTACATGTGTACCATGCATGCAAAACCAAGGTCAAAATATAGGAGAAAACCTCCATTACACAACAATCACTAAAATTGGGTCCCATCAAGTAGGATTTCATATTCCAAGCTAACCAAGCATGCCAACTACCAACAAAAAAGTTCTAGAGAATGGCATTATCTCTTAGCACATTAGGGATATGTTTTAGAGAGAGAAAATAGTAACATGCATGTATGAAATCTACAAATAATAGAGAGAACAAAGTGTTATATAACATGCATGTTCTGGAGAGACAACAAGCTCCAAGTTCAAGCTCTAAAAGAGGGAAGCAAGATCAAACAAGGATCGCCACTTTGGCCACATGATCACCTCCAAAAATAAGAACACCTTGGTCAAAGGATAACCAAAGAAAAGAGGACAAGAAACTCAAGGACGAACCAAGAGTACAAAGAAGAAAGAGAGGAGAAAAGTTCCTCACACTTGGTTCCACCTTGTCAAAACATGGTCTATGACCCTTGTGATGAGGGGTTCACTCCTCAAGGACGACCACCATGGAGGATCCATGGTCTATAGCTGAGAAAAGAGAAGAATATGGGGTAGGAGATAAAAAAGAAACACCATCAAGGAAAGGTAAACACCTACCAAGGTTGAAGATGACCAAGGATCACCACATGCAAAGGATCTGATCACCAAAGCTCCAAGGATCAACCCTTCTAGCTCCTCAAGGCTCCAAGGATGACCAAACAAGGTAGGAGAAATAAGATGGCTAAAAAGAGTTGCTTGCATGGAGAGAAGAGGGTTTATAAAGTAGAGCAGAGAAGTAGGGTGTGGGATGAGGTGTCAACAAGATAGGGATCCAAAGGAACACTTATCCACCCAAGAAACTAACATACAACCACTTAAAACACAAATGCATGAGATGGTGATAAAAACTATGATGGGTCTCGGCCACAAGGGTCTCCCAACACATGATTTTGGTCGCGACCACCACATGGTTGAGACAAACACCAAAACACAATATGGTCGTGACAAGAGGGTCACCAACAAGCTAGGTCGAGACATCCCACAAGTAGGCAATTGTCTAGACCCAAGACATCCACAACCACCTTGGTCAAGACAAAACCATGCAAGGGAGGTGTCTCGACCAAGATACCCCCTCAAGACTCCTTTCCAAGGTCAAGACAAGGGTCACCGCCATAACAAGGTACACATAGTCGAGGCATGTCAAACCAGATAAACCCTAATCACCCCTTAGTGATGTCACCACTCAACCAAGGCAGACCAAGTACCACACACACTCTATATCTCATGAAGACAAGAGAGAGAGGGGACACTCTAGAGGTGGTAAATTGCAAGATAACCCTCACAAATGGGTAAACTACAATTTAGCACAAAAAGCACAAACATCATCTAAACAAGCTCAAACTAGAGACTTAAGCTCTAAACAAGCTCTAAGATTATCTCAAAGGATTATAGAAAGGTTCTTAAGCACTTACTTAAGCAAAACAAACAGGGTTAACCCAAAACACATGTCAGGGGTCTTACAATAATGGTGGTGATTAGGTGCATTGTGAGACATGGGGATAGAGTGTGAGTGATGTAGATGGGATTTGTCCCTCCTCTAGGAGGATGGTATGCAGGGCATCTTGTGGGATTGAGAAATGTATGGCCATACTCATGTGACTCAATATGTGATATGTGAGCTCATGTGCATCTCAGATAGTCTGCTCTAGTTCAAGGAACATGGATTGAACGTTGAGAGGATGACGATTCCATGCCTCAGGTTCAGTTTGGATATCAGAGACAAAGATATTATATGATCATGATAACACTTATAATGGATTTTAGGTTAAAGTTGTTCTCCAACTATCTGAATTACTTGGGTAGTAATGATATGTTGCTAGATGCCACTCTTTGCTTATGATCTTGTAAGATAGTTATGACCATTCACTGCCAACGTAATTATGGACCTATAGGGTGACACACATAGGATACACTTGGATTAAAGGAGTATATTCATGAATAATGTTTAATTTGATTACTAAAGTTGTTTAGGTATTCAATTAAACAATTGAAGTTCAAAATTGACTGACTCGACTCTGAACCGACCGGTTCACCCTGCCAACCGACCGGTTCACCCTGCCAACCGACCGGTTGGGTAGTGAACCCATTGGTTGGAGTGTGAAATCTATGGGAATCAACATTGGTTGATAAATGGATGAACTAGGGAGTGAAATGACCAGTTCATGGGATGAAGTGCCCAGTTTGGTTGCAAATTCGATTGGATCAAGGATTGGTGTTGACTTCATGTTATGCATTAATCGTACATTGATTACCAATTTGATTTAGAATAGGAAATTGCAAACCGAATGGTTCTCTTAGAAAACCGACCGGATCACGCACCAACCAACCAGTTGGGTGTGCAAACTGACTGGTTTGTTGTGCATAGGTTCTAGAAAATTTGTGAAATCAACCCTTTTGACTCCCGCACAGACTGGGAACTCTGACCCTAGCCTCTCCTACAAATAGAGAGGTAGTGGGGGCTTCTCATAACACAACAGTAGTTCTGAAAATTGTTGTCCTCTCTAGTTGTGGTAACCAATGAGATCTCGAGCAAGTCCTACCCCAAAAAGGTAGGGATAGCAAGGGAGACTCAATTGTGGGAGAGTGTATCAACTCTAGTAGATTGACGTTTGAGAGGGACAACTCCTTCCCGTTGCCACTGGTGGTGCAATGTGGAGTTCTCAATGGTTTGTGTGGACTACTCAAGAGGCAGGAGGCCATTCTATGCCTATAGGAGGACACCATCAATCGCTTTCTATGGTGTTGCACCAGGATGCCGGTGGAGATGATTTTGCGAGTGTTGTTGTTGAAGAAAGTGTGAGTTGTTGCCTGAAGGAGCATGATGATACTGTAAGGGTAATGTCATTGGACTTGCTCCAAGACCAGGTATAACCTTATAACCTTTCCTTCCTTGATACAGTGTGGTTGATGTGATCTTGTTGTCGAGGGGAAATAGGCTTTAAATATTTTTTTACGCTACCTTATCTAGTCATCCTGATTTACCTACAACTTCATCAACCAAGGCAAGTACACAAGTGAACTTCTTAAGAACTTTGGGATGGAGAACACCAAGCCTATGGACACCCCCATTTCAATCACCACCAAACTTAATAGAGATGGGGAAGGTGATAAGGTAGATGAGAAGCTCTATAGATGTATGATTGGTATCTTGTTATATTTAATTACCTCTAGACCTGACATTATTTTTCATGTTGGCTTGTGTGCTATATTTTAGTGAAGTCCTAGAAAATCTCATCTTATAGTGGTTAAGAGGATTTTGATATATCTAGCCAAAATCCAAAATTTTGGACTATGGGGTCCCAAGTCAAGTGACTTTACTCTTAATGCTCATAGTAATGTGGATTATACATGGTGCTTAATTGATAGAAAGTGCATAAATGGAACTTGATTTCTCCTAGGACCTTGCTTAGTTTCTTGGTTCTCTAAGAAAGAAGGAACTGTGGCTCTTTCAACTATCGAGGTTGAATACATTGTAGTTGGGAGTTGTTGATCCCAAGTCCTATGGATGAAGCAAATGCTCCAAGACTTTAATATTCATTATGATGCTTCTCCAATCTATTATGATAATATTAGTGCAACCAATCTCTCTCACAATCCTATATTGTATAGTAGAACCAAACATATAGAGGTTTTCCATCACTTCCTTCATGATCATATTTCCAAAAAGGATATTTATATGACACATGTGGATGTGGAGAATCAAATTGTGAACATTTTCACAAAACATCTAGCTAGAGATAAATTTACATTTATTAGATCAAAACTACTATTTACTACTCTTGATGATATTTATATGCCTTCTAGCTAGCTATTCTCATACACATATATTCTTTATCATAGTTTGATCATCTCTTACTTGAAAGTTCTATATTTGCCTTGTTTGTATGCCTTCTTTTGCTTATTTTTGGCTATTTTTCACAAATGCATGTTTTACTGCAAAATAGTAGCCAACGATGAGTGGAATGTTCCTATATATGTTCAAAATGCATGATAGGCAAGAAAAATAAATTTATATAGCACTCTAGTGACTTAGAATTAAATTTTCTATCTTTTGGACAGACTGACCGGTCGACCGAATTTAACCTGGGAGAAACTCAAACAATCATAGGAAGATGATTGAACTAAACTGCAGTGTTGGCTGAGTTTCCCAAAGCCTAAACTCGACCAAAAACACTATAGGGAGAAAAGTATATATGTCGTCGGCCAACTTTTCTCCCTCTCAACTATAGAATGTCGATCGATAACAACTCTCTTTTGTTCATCCTCAAACCCTAGGTCTACCCCAACCTTTCTTCCACCCTCTCTAGCCCCAGATCAGCCATCCTTATCTCTCCAAACTCGATCTAGGTGGTAAGGAAGCTTGTAGCTTGTGCTATCTCTTCGATTTGTGGTCATTTCTTCTCCATTTGATCTTAATGGCCTCAAACCATAGGAAACACACCGGACCAATTGGAATTCCATATTCTTCCACTACCCCTCGGAATGTATCCTTCAATGGCACATCTTTCATCTCCTCCCCAGCCATGAATAGGTACAAGGAACTTATTCCTAGAACTCCTTTTCCATTTCATGCCTTGCTTGAGCAACGTGGTGGAAATAGTGGAGTGATTTGAGAGGTTGTTGAGGTTTTCAAAGCACACCACCTCAGTGCTTTTCATGTAGAGTGATGGTGATACACTAATTCCATGTCTAGAACAAAAGCGATCCATGAATTTTGTGCACATCTCACATGGAACTACAATACCCTCATGCTACCACCTAACACCCAATTTATCTTGACCTTTGTGATTAAGGATACCAAGATTACAATCTCTGAGGATTCTTTGAATACCTACTACAATGGTACCAAATTTGCTAATTCATGGATGACCTCTTACCATAGTTACATTGAACTACTTGATCCCAAGAGTTTCTAGACTAGATTTGATCATGTGTGTACCCTTCCTGATATCCATAAGATTTTAAAGAAACTCGATGTTCCATATAGGAAGAAATACATCCTTCCCACATCTTCCCTAGACATCAAGACATGTCTGATTGCATTAGTAGTGAACTATAATGTCCACCCAAAGCAAAATCAGATGGATATTATAGAGAATATTGTTGTGATGATGTACAATCTCTTGAATGATGTCAAAGTAAAATGGGCACATTATATTCTTCATCACATGACCTATTTTGACTCAGGGAAGAACATTGTTGGAACCCACCTACCTTATCCTAACTTGATCTGTGGTGTGTTTGCTCATCATTCTGAAAATCCCTTTTCTACAAGCTTCGTTACAAAGTGAATAGAAAAGGTGTTTATATCATTGAGACCATTATCATGAAGTCCTTCCATCCTACCTCCTCTGCTACATCGGGTGCTTCCACATCCACCCAGTGGGCTCGGGCATTACAAAATAGGATCAATGGTTTTGAAAATAATAAAAAATAATTCATAAATTCTACCACAACTAAGCTTAAAATAGGATGAAAAATTTCTTTTAACATACCTTCAAAATTAGGTAACTGGGACTTATACCCAAAGTAGAATTCGATCTACCTAAATACCTAAAGTTTCGACAAACAAAATGGCAGTCAGTATAATGAATTATACTAGTATGTGGGGGAACCAATAATCTTGCATTTAATTTTAACAGCATATTGCAAGCAATCATGATTTAACAAAACAAATTTTATGTATTAAATATGAATACTCAATCCTTACATACCCAATCCTATGTGTTGTCCCAGCAGTGGACATGGATACTACCACTCATATGGTAGATCTCAACTAAGCCCCATGATCCTACCTTATAGGTAGATCAATACATAGGGTCGTGGAGTCGTATGGTCCTACCCAATGATAGACCAACACATCGACTCATGATAACCTGATGATCCTACCTCATGGGTAGACCATGTACTAGGTCATCCATCTCATTATCATAAAAGCTACAGAGGAGTACTAGGATCTAAGCTAGTCATACACATATAATTATGGTGATAATCATAGTCACTTTATAGTTGCATGAAAAAAGTCAATCAAGCAATTATTTCCAAGCAACCAATAAAAACCTCATATATCATTGTGAAACTAGAGTGATTTAACCATAAGCATAACCACATACCTGATTTGGAGATCTCAAAGAAGCAATATATCCAAATCCAACTAGATGTCCAATCAAGCAAGACAATCAATCAATCAAGCAAACATCGATCCTGAAAACATGTATAACACCTAGTTCTTACCATTTCATCCCAAACAACTCTTTATTGACTTGGGATACCTTTCTAGGGTTTCTAAGTCTCATTAGGATGCATTAGGGTTCCTTAGACCAATTTCTCAAACTTTATCCTTTTTCGGTCAACAAACCCTAAAATAGCTTTTCTACTTTAAAAAACCCTAATTACTCAACTTATCCATATTAAGGATATTTTATACTCAAATTAGATTAGGATAATCATATCTCTATTTTACTCATGGATTTCCACAATTAGACCATTAAAAGCCATAATTATTAAAATTAGGTTTCTAAGCTCATTAATGCACTTTCATCTACATGGAACCCTTAATTAAGACAATTATGTAAAAAGATCATCTTTTAGACCCAATTATCCCTTTTATTAACAACAGGTTAATATTGGCTTAAATTATCCAAAGAACATCATTAAATCTGACTATCATCAAATCTAAGGGTTTTTCATTAATTAAATCATTAAAGATGATAACTTTATACACTTTTCAAATTTCAAGAGTATTTAAGCCTCAATTATATTTTTATTGCACTCCTTGAATTCTCTTGATTAATTTTCATATATAGTCCGTCTTAATCAGAGTTACCAATAATTAATTATGAATTTTACGAGGTAAATTACCTTCGGCCAATGGAGGGTTACCACATCAGCGATTCAGCCCCTCTTTCCTTTTCCACAGGGTGCTGGCCAAGGTGGAAAATACATTACTTCCCCTGTGCCATCGGGCTTAGGGCCCCGTGCACCTGGGGTAGGGTGGTAAATTAATGCTTCTCATCTTCCACCTTTGAGCACCTTCCTGCTCGCGAACGCACGCCCAGCCACGGTCAACCCCGCGGTTGACTTCGGGCATCCGGCCTCCTCAGCCACTGGTGAAGGTTGCCCCACCTCCGCCCAGGCCTACCGAAACTTGTGGTGGCCTCCACTTACTCCCTACCCACCCCGAGCATGGTAGTCGAGTAGGAGCAGGTTCTGGCGATCAGCAGAGTAGAATAGGAGCGGGAGCAACCTTCCGCGGGAGATCACAAGCAGAGAGAAAAGAACACAGGGTCTAGCGGACCCTCACGATGAACCTCCTAGTCTCGTTGAGGCCTATACTCCCCCTTATATAGGTATGGGGTAGAGTATATCACATACTGGGGTATGGTTCTATTGACCGTTGGGGGGAAGTCCCAATCGTACACAAAACTGAGTCTTCATGGGGACCATTAGGTCTAGTTTGAACTCCTAAAAATGATTATCAACTCTCCAAGACTCTCGGTGGATCAAGGAAGGAGATACACATATTCAATCTCATCGGTTACTATTTCCCCCTTTCCTAAAATGAGCTGGAGGTAGGAGACAATGGAAATCTGTTCGATCCTAGATCTGAGGGTCCAGATTCCTCGCACTGAGAGAAACATTTTCCAATTAAATTGTAAAATCGTGACATTTAAAGATATCCCTCTCACTTTCGAAAATATTATAAAAATCATATCTCCTAAACCGCTCATCTGTTTGAACCCAAATTTTAGAGTAAAGTCCATAATGACTTGTACTACTTGTATATCAAGTTTGGTACTCAAAATTGAAAGTATGTGAGACTTTTCTTTATAAGCAATTTATCACTTATTAAGGCATATTTTATGCATATTTTCTCTCTCTTATTATTTTATATTCCTTATTTGGATTTCTTTTACCATTGGAACCCATGTGGATTCAAAATCTCATCCATGCTGATTCAATCATACATCTTTCCACATATTTCCCATGTTTTCATTATTATCTCAATTTCCTTTCTTAGTTATGCATTATTTGATTTCCTTCAATTTTCTTTCCTTTTTATTATTTTGGACTCATTAACACATTATGATCCATGAAATCACATGCACAAAGGAAATCCATTCAATACACATAAATCATACAAATTCCATATTCATGCATTTATTGGGGAAATTGCATTTCCATCAGAACCCAAAAATTGGGGTTGTAGCATCCTTCCCCCCTTATAGGAATTTTTCCCTCAAAATTCCACCAAACATACAAACAGTTCAGGATAAGACTTTTCCATGTCCATCATTGGCTCCCATGTGGCTTCATCCTATCCATGGTGCTTTTGAAGAACCCTTATCATCTTCTATTCTTTACTCTTGAGCTCTCTCTCACCTCGGTATCCCGTGCCCTCATAGGTGACTCAGGGTAAGATAGCCTCCCTTGGAGTTCAATAGGTTTAATGCACATCTCATGGCTCGGGTACATCACATAGTGATCTAGATCATCCACATGGAACACATCATACATTATATTATCCTGAGGGGTAAGACTAAACATAAGCACCTCCACCAATCCATCTCAAATGGACCCATGTATCGGGGACTCAACTTTCTCAGCTATAGCTCAGAGGGGTTGGATTTTCATAACACATGTCCACCCACAGTGAATTGCATGTTATTCTACTTTGTATCAGCTTATGACTTCTTTCGTTCCTGGGCTTCCTCAGTCATTGCTTGATCAAAGATACATCATCTGCATACTTATGGTTTCTCTAACCTTCACAAGGTCCTCTCACTGACATCATCCAAGTGAAGCGGTGACCGACACAAGCTTCCTTACAGAGCTTCATACATCTCAATACTAGCTATGGTGGCTATCATGACAAGCAACTCTACTAGGGGCACGTACTACTCGCACAAATTACCCTGAACGAGCACACATGCTCTCATCATACCCTCTAAAGTCTAGATCTTACACTTTTGACTATCCATCAGTCGGGGGTGATATGTTATACTCAACTTCAATCTAGCATCGAGTTATTCATGTACCTACTTCCACCACATGGAAGTGAACTTAAGGTCATACTCAAGATATTAAACTCAAATCACATTGTAGTTGAACTATCTCTCTCTCATATGTATAGTTCATCCAAAATTGTCATACTGATAATGCTCTCTCTTAGGCAAGGGATTAGGTCAACTTGGTAAGGCGATCTACCATAACCCATATTGCATCATGACCACTCTTGCTCCATGGGAGACCCGCGACAATGTCCATGGTACTTTTCTCCCATTCCCTCTTGGGAACTCCGAATTATCGACAGCAACTCACTGGGTTACTGGTGTTCAACCTTCACCCTCTGGCATGTATGGCACTTGGCCACATACACCTCTATATCCTTCTTCTAGGTACCACCACAAACCTTAACCATCTTGGTAGTACCACGGTGTATGGTGTACGTAAAATCACAAACTTTTGCATGCCATGATTCCTCAAGGGTGAATCCTCAGAATCCCTAAAACACTCTAGTAGCAGGCTTCACCACCTTCCTTTTCCTGAGAGGTGTATATGAGGTTCTTATAACAGTCCTTTTATCTCATCAAGCTCTAGGCTAGCTAACTGGGCAACCACCAACTTGACCAATGGATTTCGTTGTATCTGAATGTTAGCCACATAGGTCTAGTCTTCTAACAATCATAGGGTTCACCTAGCAACCTCTTCCAGTCTCTCCACTGGATAAACAAGACATTTGTAAACTTGAGTTGTATTCCACTGAGATCATCTCATTGCCACATAAACTTCCTTATATGCATGGGGTTGGTGAAGACATAAACCTCTACATACTCCACTCAACATCCTCATCTTGGAGTTACGGAAACTGAGTCAAGAAAGCTTTGAGCTCATCATCTCAATTATCAAACCCAAGCTACAACTCTTAGGATACAAATGCACTTGACAAGTACGTTCTCATATGATGGTTACCTTAGTTCATCTATGTTGTCATACCATCCATCCAAAGTACTTCCAAACAGGTGTGGTATTTCCTCTATCCTCAAGCATCATAGAAATGTTTCAACTCATATCACCTATATCCTTAGTATATGGCATGTGTTTTGTCATGTCTCTCACACCCATAATGAGAGGAAATAAGCATTTGGCTACAGTCCAAATACAAAGTTCATCCCATTCCAAGAGTAGAGATGGTGCATCACACATCGCCATCACTCTTTTCCAATCTAAGTTGAAACATACTTCACCTAAATCCTCACCATGAACATCTCCTTTATGGGTCTACACCCATGGGAAGACTTTTCCCATCACCTCTGGATTTTAACATCCCTCATATGTACAATCCTTAGTCATTACATCAAGGTCTCTAGGGTGCTGGTACTTTTAGGGTGATTTGGCCCTTATGCATCTAGGGAGTGCCTCTCACTTTCACCCCTTGGGCCCATGAACTCATGAAGGTGGTCAACCACATAACCCATGGGCATCGGGCAAAGGTAGTTGTTACCTCCTGACCCTATGGTCTCGTGCATTTAGGGAATAGACAACTCCTACTTCCATCGGTCTTATCTATTCCTGACCTTAGTATCGACTTAGGATTCCATCATAGCACATCTCATTCTTGAATCCTCACCCGAATCTCCATCATCTCTTTGGGCACTCATGATCAAACTTACATCCTTCATAGGGATCATGACGAACTACCTACCTCGGTCTGGCCCCATAAAGGTTACCTCCATGACAACATATCTTCCTGCCCCTTAGAGATGGTCACACCTAGGTCTATAAATTCATGATCATACTATGTGTTCTTCCACTTAGCTCATGAAGCTCTTATAAGAGACCTCTTTAGGTTACCTCAAACCTAAACTAAAAGTTGGTACTCACCCTACGGAAGGGTCCCTTCCCAGAATGGGAGAAAACTATCACTTAATAGTAACAAAGGTCACAAAACATTCTTACCTCCAAGGTTTACATCATATGTATATGCTTAGCTCCTAACATTTTACTTATGCATGTATTTAGCAAGAAGACAACCTACTAAACCATGCTAAGATCCTTGGTATGTCATACATATTCATCATTCCTCAAGGTCGAACCAATATCATACATGAATATGTCACCAACCTATGAGAGTGGTTCATCGAACATATATCTTTGTTCATGTGGGGTTTCCTTTTGTACTAAAACATGAGGGGGGTGCCATACTCAAATACCACGAACTCAAACAGCCTAGTGAACATCATGTGCACCAGATACTACTACTTCCCCTCTTTGATCTAGGAACCCCAGGTTCACCTCTTATGCATCAGCTAGCTAACTGCATGCTCAGCTGTTCAACCATGAATCGAACCTATACCAGATAGGGCATATACTTCCTAACACTCTTCCAAGTGAACAAACCTTAGAGCCCTACACAAGGACAACCAATTGGGTGTGAAACCTCACAACGTGTTAACATACCCCTTCAGGGTCTATGGAACTCTCCTTCCTACACCTAAAAGGTAGGAACTTTCACAAAGCCTCTTTCTCACTTCTAGGGTTTGGTTCCTCTAAGGCGTCCAAGGTCATGCAAGAGGAAACCACATACATCTACTCAGGGTCATCCATTCCAGGTCATATAATATTCAACTTCTCATGATTCCTCATATCTTGGAGTCAAGGTCACCAACCTTCTTCTTCGGGTCTCACGCTTTCCCTCTAGAGCTAACCCTACAACTGGTCCTACCACTGGAGGTTCTCTCACCAAAGATGGGTCAAGCTCATAAGTGTACACATCTATCCCTACTTGGGTGAGGCGTACTATCAAAACTTATATACGGTCAAGATCCGCCAAAGCTCTTTGCATACCCATCTCATAAACTATTAGGCACAACATATCTGGCTTAGGTCTAAAACCTACTACCAACCTTGATACCACTCTCTTCTATGTAGGTACATACCTTGTTTATGTTTATATATGCTCGTTAGGGTTTCCATATCATAATCGTCAACCTTCTCAATGAGAGAGTGATCCCTCACCCTCAACAGGAACGACCACCCAAGGTCGGGTCACTATAAGGCACTAGGGATCAACTGGCCACTCATAGTTCATGCTTCTCATGTGTACTCAAAAACCTTTATGTAAAGCATGCTTGTCCAACCCATGTACTTGCATGCCTAGACAACTGAGGTAACCAACTCATCGTGTCTTCTCTTTCTCTAACTACCACTTAGGGTTAGGGTTAGCATCGTCCTCAAATGATGTGGCAGGTCTCTTCCTCTTCTTGGACGCTTCTTCCTCCAAGGCTAACTCTCTCCCCCCCCCACCTACAAGAAGGTCTAACCTTAGATCTATCTTGAGGGCATGACAACACACGCCATGCAACCTAAGGATGTAACTAATCTTTAGTTTATGCTTAAACTATTAAACTTATGTCCATGACATCTTGTTTACATGCTTTTCATTATTTAGTGGAGGATTCCTTAATCCTTATTACTCTTATACCAAACACAAGAGGGGTGTGGAGAGAGAGAAACCCTAAGCACTTAGAATATTATATGAATTAGGGTTGAGATGGGAAGAAAATAGATGAGAGAGTCTTATAGGTATCTTATTTTGAGTCAAATCCTTTAAATTTGGCCAGGCAGTCATACAATATCTGGGAGTCCTCATAGACTGACTAGCGGGGCAAAGGAAAATCTTGCCAGCCCCCAGATTGTGATCCTTTTCTAGACACCTCCATCATTGGAAAAATCTCTAATAACTCCCTTGGGTTCTAAAGAGTTTGTAAAATTTAATAATTAACAGAGATTAAATGGAAAACCATCACTTTAATACCAAATGTAACGATCCCACTTTTCGATAACCCACCAATTAAGGAAGACCAAGAAGTCAGAGCCGCTATCTAAAAACATGATCAATGGTTTTGCAAATAATCAAAAATAATTAATAAATTCTACCACAACTAAGCTTAAAACAAGAAAAAAAAATCTATTAACATACCTTCAAAATTAGGTAACTGGGACTTCTACCCGAAGTAGAATTCTATCTACTTAAATCCTCCTGTATTATTTCAACTTAAATTTTCACATGTGTCACTTTACTGTTCGTCCAATTTTAAATAATACCTAAACCATCGGCAAACAAAATGGCAGACAGTATAATGAAATATACTGGTATGTGGGGGGGACCAATAATCTTGCATTTAATTGAAACAACATATTGCAACCAATTATGATTTAACAAAACAAACTTTACGTATTAAACATGACTACTCAATCCTTACATACCCTAGCCTCTGTGATGTCCCTACAGTGGACATGGATACTACCTATATATGGTAGATCTCAACTAACCCCCATGATCCTACCTTACATACATAGGGTCGTGGAGTCGTATGGTCCTACCCAATGATACACCAACACATCGACTCATGATAACCTAGTGATCCTACCTCACAGGTAGACCATGTACTAGGTCATCCATCTCATTATCATCAAAGCTGCAGATGAGGAATAGGATTTGAGCTAGTCATGCACGTATAATTATGGTGATAATCATAGTCACTTTATAGTTGCATGAAATAAAAGTCAATCAAGTAATTATTTCCAAGCAACTGAGAAAAACCTTGGAAATCACCGTGAAACTAGAGTGATTTAACCATAAGAGTAACCACATACCTAATTTGGAAATCTCAAAGAAGCAATATATCCAAATCCAACTAGATGTCCAGTCAAGCAAGCCAATCAATCAATCAAGCAAAAATCGATCCTGAAAACATGTATAACACCTAGTTGTTACTGCTTCATCCCAACCAACTCTTTATTGACTTGGGATACCTTTCTAGGATTTCTAAGTCTCATTAGGATGCATTAGGGTTCCTTAGATCAATTTCTCAAACTTTATCCTTTTTAGGTCAACAAACCCTAAAATAACTTTTCTACTTATAAAAACCCTAATTACTCAACTTATCCATATTAAGGATCTTTTATACTCAAATTGGTTTAGGATCATCATATCTCTATTTTATTCATGGATTTCCACAATTAAACCACTAAAGCCATAATTATCAAAATTAGGGTTTCTAAACCCATCAATGCACTTTCATCTACATGGAACCCTTAATTAAGCCAATTATGTAAAAAGATCATCTTTTTAGACCCAATTCTCCATTTTATTTAACAATAGGTTAATATTGGCTTAAATTATCCAAAAAACATCATTAAATCCAACTATCATCAAATCTAAGGGTTTTTCATTAATTAAAGCATTAAAGATGATAACTTTATACACTTTTCAAATTGCAAGACTATTTGGTCCTCAATTATATTTTTATTGCACTTCTTGCATTCTCTTGATCAATTTTCTTATATAGTTCGTATTAATCGGAGTTACCAATAATTAATTATGAATTTTACAAGGTAAATTACCTTCGGCCAATGGTGGGCTGCCACATCAGCAATTCGGCCCCTCTTTTCTTTTCCACAGGGCGTCTGCCAAGGCAAAAAGACATTACTTCCCCCGCTCCATCGGGTTTAGGGCCCCGCGTTCCAAGGGTTGGGTGATAAATTAACTCTTCTCATCTTCCACCTCCGAGCGCCTTCCTGCTCGCGAAAGCATGCCCAGCCGCGGTCAACCTCACGTTTGACTTCGAGCATCCAACCTCCTCAACTGGCGGTGAAGATCGCCCCACCTCCGCCCAGGCCTACCGAAACTTGTGGTGGCCACTACTTACTCCCTACCGGTGCCAAGCATGGAAGCTGAGTAGGAGCAGGTTTCAGTAATCGATAGAGCAGAATGGGAGCGGGAGCAACCTTCTGCGGGAGATCGGAAGCAAAGGGAAAAGAACACAGGGTCTAGAGGACCCTCACAATGAACCTCCTGGTCTCGCTGAGGCTTATACTCCCC
Source organism: Alisma plantago-aquatica (assembly GCA_963693085.1). Lineage (NCBI taxonomy): Eukaryota > Viridiplantae > Streptophyta > Magnoliopsida > Alismatales > Alismataceae > Alisma > Alisma plantago-aquatica. Next base: position 59,029,363 of record OY856409.1, read on the forward strand.
CTTATATAGGTATGGGGTAGAGTCTATCACATACTGGGGTCTGGTTCTACAGACCATTGAAGGAATGTCCCAATCGTACACAAAACTGAGTCTTCGTAGGGACCATTAGGTCTGGTTTAAACTCCCAAAAATGATTATCAACTCTACAAGACTCTTGGTGGATCAGGGAAGGAGATACACAGATTTGATCCCATGGGTTACTATTTCCCCGTTTCCTAAAATGAGCTGGATGTAGGAAACAATGTATATCCATTGGATCCTAGATATGAGAATCTAGATTCCTCGCACTGAGAAAAACATTTTCCAATTAAATTGTAAAATCGTGGCATTAAAAGATGTCCCTCTCACTTTAGGAAATATTACAAATATCACATCTCCTAAACCGCTTATCAGTTTGATCCCAACTTTTAGATTAAAGTCTATAATGACTTAGAATACGTGTGTGTCAAGTTTGGGACTCAAACTCGAAAGTATGAGAGACTTTTCTTCATAAGCAAGTTATCATTTATTAAGGCACATTTTATGCATATTTTCTCTCTCTTATTCTTTTATATTCCTTATTTGGATTTCTTTTACCGTTGGAAAACTTGTGGATTCTAAATCTCATCCATGATGATTCAATCATACATCTTTCCACATACTTCCCATATTTTCATTATTATCACAATTTCCTTATTTATGCATTATTTGATTTCCTTCAATTTTCTTTTCTTTTTATTATCTTGGACTCATTAACACATTATGAAAGATCCACAAAATCAAATGCAGAAAGTAAATCCATTCAATACACATAAATCATACGAATTCCATATTCATACATTTGCTGGGGAAATTGCATTTCCAACCATAGGAACCCAAAAATTGGGGTTGTAACATCCTTCCTACCCCTAATGATGATAGCTGCTTTGATACCATTTGTAACACCCGGGCCCACTGTCCTAGACTCTAGTAGAGTTTTAGGAATGATGACTAGCCCCACATACCACCACTAGCCTTAACTGTGTGGTATTTCCTCACTCACATGCTTCCTGACTGGTCACCCGTCGCAGTACTACTCCAAGGTGAGTACGCTTAACTATGGAGTTCTTTAGTTATGGGCTCCCGAAAAAAGAGGTGCACCTTGGTGATATGGGTAGTCCAATCATTCCTTTTAACATCATGTTATCCAAGGTCTCAAATTCTAGAATGTTACAATGACCCCCACTTAGACTCTTGACGTCCTCATCAAGGCTCAACTATATGGCCTCATAATATTTCCCCATTTCAGTATAGACCCAGAATGGCCCATGGGCACCCAACTCCCAATCACAGAATACTAGCGCAAGGGTGTCTAACTCAACCATTAACAACCTTTCCAACATGCCTGGACCTCACGGGTCAATACTGGCATTCCACATGCCCATGTGGGCCCCACCTACTAGAGGAGTTATGGCTCTGATACCAAATGTAATGACCACGCATCCCGGTAACCCCCCAATTAAGGAAGACCAAGAAGTCAGAGCCACTATCCCAAAATAGGATCAATGTTTTTGCAAATAATCAAAAATAATTAATAAATTCTACCACAACTAAGCTTAAAACAGGATGAAAATTTTCTTATAACATGCCTTCAAAATTAGGTAACTAGGACTTCTACCCAAATTATAATTTTATCTACCTAAATCCTCTTGTATTATTTCAACTTTAATCTTCAAAGGTGTCACTTTACTGTTTGTCCAATCTTAGATAATACCAAAAGTGGCGGAAAACAAAACGGTGGTCAATATAATAAATTATACTGGTATGTGGGGGGAACCAATAATCTTGCATTCAATTGTAACAACATATTGCAAGCAATTATGATTTAACAAAAAAAACCTTTACGTATTAAACATCACTACTCAATCCTTACATACCCAAGCCTCTGTGTTGTCCCTATAGTGGACATGGGTATTGCCTCTCATATGGTAGATCTCAACTAACCCTCATGATCCTACCTTACAGTTAGATCAATACATAGGGTTGTGGAGTCGTATGGTCCTACCCAATGATAGACCAACACATCAAATCATGATAACCTGATGATCCTACCTCACGGGTAGACCATGTACTAGGTCATCCATCTCATTATCATCAAAGCTACTGAGAAGGACCAGGATCTGAGCTAGTCATGAACGTATAATTATGGTGATAGTCATAGTCACTTTATAGTTACATGAAATAAAAGTCAATCAATCTATTATTTCTAAGAAACTGATAAAAATCTCAAAAATCGTCGTGAAACTAGAGTGATTTAACCATAAGCGTAACCACATACCTGATTTGGAGATCTCAAAGAAGCAGTATATCCAAATCCAACTAGATGTCCAGTCAAGCAAGCCAATCAATCAAGCAAGCAAAAAATCGATCCTAAAAACATGTATAACACCTAGTTGTTACCATTTCATCCCAAACAACTCTTTATCGACTTGGGATACCTTTCTAGGGTTTCTAAGTCTCATCAGGATGCATTAGGGTTCCATAGATCAATTTCTCAAACTTTATCCTTTTTAGGTCAACAAACCCTAAAATAGTTTTTCTACTTATAAAAACCCTAATTACTCAACTTATCAATATTAAGGATCTTTTATACTCAAATTGGCTTAGGGTCATCATATCTCTATTTTATTCATGGATTTCCATGATTAAAGCATTAAAAGCCATAATTATCAAAATTAGGGTTTCTAAGCCCATTAATGCACTTTCATCTACATGGAATCCTTAATTAAGCCAATTATGTAAAAATATCATCTTTTTAGACCCAATTCTCCCTTTTATTAACAATAGGTTAATATTGGCTTAAATTATCCAAAGAACATCATTAAATCCAACTATCATCAAATCTAAGGGTTTTTCATTAATTAAATCATTAAAGATGATAACTTTATATGCTTTTCAAATTGCAAGCATATTTAGGCCTCAATTATATTTTTATTGCACTCCTTCTATTCTCCTAATCAATTTTCATATATAGTTTGACTTAATTGGATTTACCAATAATTAATTATGAATTTTATGAGGTAAATTACCTTCGACCAATGGAGGGCTGCCACATCAGCAATTTGGCCCCTCTTTTCTTTTCCACAGGGGGTCGGCCAAGGAAGAAAGACATTACTACCCCCGCACCATCGGGCTTAGGGCCCCATGCGCATGGGGTAGGGCAGTAAATTAACTCTTCTCATCTTCCACCTTCGAGCCCCTTCCTGCTCGTGAATGCACGCCCACCCGCAGTCAACCCCACGGTTGACTTCGGGCATCTGGCCTCTCCATCTGCTGGTGAAGGTCGCCCCATATATGCCCAGGCCTACCGAAACTCATGGTGGCCTCCACTTACTCCCTACCGGCCCCGAGCATGGAAGTTGAGTAGGAGCAGGTTCCGGTGATCAGCAGAGTAGAACGGGAGTGGGAGCAACCTTTCGCGGGAGATCGCAAACAGAGGGAAAAGAACACAGGGTCTAGTGTAACCCTCACAATGAACCTCCTGGTCTCATTGAAGCATGTACTCCACCTTATATAGGTATGGGGTAGAGTTTGTCACATACTGGGGTTAGGTTCTACAGACCATTGGGGGAAAGTCCCAATCGTACATTAAACTGAGTCTTCGTAGGGACCATTAGGTCGGGTTTAAACTCTCAAAAATGATTATCAACTCTCCAAGACTCTTGGTGGATCAGGGAAGGAGATTCACAGATTCGATCACATGGGTTACTGTTTCCCCCTTTCCTAAAATGAGCTGGAGATAGGAGACAATGGATATTCGTTGGATTCTAGATCTGAGGTTCTAGATTCCTCGCGCCAAGAAAAACAATTTCCAATTAAATTGTAAAATCGTGACATTAAAAGATATCCCTCTCACTTTAGGAAATATTACAAAAATCATATCTCCTAAAGTGCTCCTCCGTTTGATCCCAAATTTTAGAGTAAAGTTCATAATGACTTGTACTACTTGTGTGACAGGTTTGGTACTCAAAATCGAAAGTATGAGATACTTTTCTTCATAAGCAAGTTATCACTTATTAAGGCATATTTTATGCATATTTTCTCTCTCTTATTCTTTTATATTCCTTAATTGGATTTCTTTTACCATAAGAAACCTTATGGATTCGAAATATCATCCATGATGATTCAATCATACATCAATGTAACGACCCTGCTTCCCAATAACCTCCAATTAAGGAAGACCAAGAAGTCAGAGCCACTATCCCATAATAGGATCAATGTTTTTTCTAATAATAAAAAATAATTAATAAATTCTACGACAACTAAGTTTAAAATGGGATCAAAAATTTCTTTTAACATACCTTAAAAATTAGGTAACTGGGATTTCTACCCGAATTATAATTCTATCTACCTAAATCCTCCTGTATTATTTCAACTTTAATCTTCACATGAGTCACTTTACTATTTGTCCAATTTCAGATAATACCTAAAGCGTCGACAAATAAAATAGTGGTCAGTATAATGAATTATATTGGTACGTGGGGGGAACCAATAATCTTGCATTTAATTGTAACAACATATTACAAGAAATTATGATTTAACAAAAAAACTTTATGTATTAAACATGACTACTAAATCCTTACATACCCTAGCCTCTGTGTTGTCCCTACCGTGGACATGGATACTGCATCTCATATGGTAGATCTCAACAAACCCTCATGATCCTACCTTACAGGTAGATCAATACATAGGGTCGTCGAGTTGTATGGTCCTACCCAATGATAGACCAACACATCGACTCATGATAACTTGATGATCCTATATCACGGGTAGACCATGTACTACGTCATCCATCTCATTATCATCAAAGCTATAGAGGAGGACCAGGATCTGAGCTAGTCATGAACGTATAATTATGGTGATAGTCATAGTCACTTTATAGTTGCATGAAAAAAAAAATCAATCAAGCTATAATTTCCAAGCAACCAATAAAAACCTCAAAAATCACCATAAAACTAGAGTGATTTAACCATAAGCATAACCACATACCTGATTTGGAGATCTCAAAGAAGCAGTATATCCAAATCCAACTAGATGTCTAGTCAAGCAAGCCAATCAATCAATCAAGAAAAAAACGATCCTAAAAACATGTATAACACCTAGTTGTTACCATTTCATCCCAAACAACTCTTTATTGACTTGGGATACCATTATAGGATTTCTAAGTCTCATTAGGATGCAGTAGGGTTCCTTAGATCAATTTCTCAAACTTTATCCTTTTTAGGTCAACAAACCCTAAAATAGCTTTTCTACTTATAAAAACCCTAATTACTCAACTTATCCATATTAAGGATATTTTATACTCAAATTGTCTTAGGATCATCATATCTCTATTTTATTCATGGATTTCCACAATTAAACCATTAAAATCCATAAGTATCAAAATTAGGGTTTCTAAGCCCATTAATGCACTTTCATCTACATGGAACCCTTAATTAATCTAATTATGTAAAAAGATCATCTTTTTAGACCCAATTCTCCCTTTTATTAACAAAAGATTAATATTGGCTTAAATTATCCAAAGAACATCATTAAATCCAAATATCAACAAATCTAAGGTTTTTCATTAATTAAACCATTAAAGATGATAACTTTATACACTTTTCAAATTACAAGCTTATTTAGGCCTCAATTAGATTTTTATTACATTCCTTCCATTCTCCTGATCAATTTTCGTATATAGTTCATCTTAATTGGAGTCACTAATAATTAATTATGAATTTTATGAGGTAAATAACCTTCGGCCAATGGAGGGCTGCCACATTAGCAATTCGGCCCCTCTTTTCTTTTCCACAGGGCGTTGTCTAAGGCAGAAAGACATTACTGCCTCATCGCCCATAATGACTTGTACTACTTGTGTGCCAAGTTTGGTACTCAAACTCAAAAGTATGAGAGACTTTACTTCATAAGCAAGTTATAATTTATTAAGGCATATTTTATGCATATTTTCTCTCTCTTAATCTTTAATATTCCTTATTTGGATTTCTTTTACCATTAGAAACCTTGTGGATTCGAAATATCATCCATGATGATTCAATCATACATCAATGTAACGACCTCGCTTCCCAAAAAACCCCCAATTAAGGAAGACCAAGAAGTCAAATATGCTATCCCAAAACAGGATCAATGGTTTTGCAAATAAAAAAAAATTAATTCTACCACAACTAAGCTTAAAATAGGATGAAATTTTTCTTTTAACATATCTTCAAAATTAGGTAACTAGGAGTTCTACCCAAATTATAATTCTATCTACCTAAATCCTCATGTATTATTTCAACTTTAATCTTCATAGGAGTCACTTTACTGTTTGTCCAATTTCAGATAATACCTAAAGCGCCGACAAACAAAACAGTGGTCAGTATAATGAATTATATTAGTATGTGGGGGTAAGTAATAATCTTGCATTTAATTGTAACAACATATTGCAAGAAATTATGATTTAACAAAAAAAACTTTACGTATTAAACATGACTAATCAATCATTACCTACCCTAGCCTCTATGTTGTCCCTACAGTGGACATGGATACTACCTCTCATATGGTAGATCTCAACTAAACCTCATGATCCTACCTTACAGGTAGATCAATACATAGGTTCGTGGAGTCGTATGGTCCTACCTAATGATAGACCAACACATCGACTCATGATAACCTGATGATCCTACCTCACGGGTAGACCATGTACTAGGTCATCCATCTCATTATCATCAAACCTGTAGAGGAGGACCAGGATCTGAGCTAGTCATGAACGTATAATTATGGTGATAGTCATAGTCACTTGATAGTTGCATGAAATAAAAGTCAATCAAGCTATTATTTCCAAGCAACTGATAAAAACCTCAAAAATCATCATGAAACTAGAGTGATTTAACAATAAGCATAACCACATACCAGATTTGGAGATCTCAAAGAAGTAGTATATCCAAATCCAACTAGATGTCTATTCAAGCAAGCCAATCAATCAATCAAGCAAAAATCGATCCTAAAAACATGTATAACACCTAGTTGTTACCATTTCATCCCAAACAACTCTTTATTGACTTGGGATACCTTTATAGGGTTTCTAAGACTCATTAGGATGCATTAGGGTTCCTTAGATCAATTTCTCAAACTTTATCCTTTTTAGGTCAACAAACCCTAAAATAGCTTTTCTACTTATAAAAACCCTAATTACTCAACTTATCCATATTAAGGATCTTTTATACTCAAATTGGCTTAGGATCATCATATCTCTATTTAATTCATGGATTTCCACAATTAAACCATTAAAAGCCATAATGATCAAAATTAGGGTTTCTAAGCCCATTAATGCACTTTCATCTACATGGAACCCTTAATTAAGACAATTATGTAAAAAGATCATCTTTTTAGACCCAATTCTCCCTTTTATTAACAACATGTTAATATTGGCTTAAATTATCCAAAGAACATCATTAAATCCAATTATCATCAAATCTAAGGGTTTTTCATTAATCAAACCATTATAGATAACTCTATACACTTTTCCAATTGCAAGCGTATTTATGCCTCAATTATATTATTATTGCACTCCTTACATTCTCCTAATCAATTTTCATATATAGTTCGTCTTAATTAGAGTTAACAATAATTAATTTTGAATTTTATGAGGTAAATTACCTTCGGCCAATGGAGGGCTGCCACATCAGCAATTCAACCCCTCTTTTCTTTTCCACAGGGCGTCGGCCAAGGTAGAAAGACATTACCGCCTCATCGCCCATAATGACTTGTACTACTTATGTGCCAAGTTTGGTACTCAAACTCAAAAGTATGAGAGACTTTTCTTCATAAGCAAGTTATCACTTATTAAGGCATATTTTATGCTTATTTTCTCTATCTTATTCTCTTATATTCCTTATTTGGATTTCTTTTACCATTAGAAACCTTTTGGATTATTGACCCCACTTCCCAGTAACCCTCCAATTAAGGAAGAGCAAGAAGTCAGAGCCGCTATCCCAAAACAGGATCTATGGTTTTGCAAATAATAAAAAATAATTAATAAATTCTACCACAACTAAGCTTAAAACATGATGAAAATTTTCTTTTAACATACCTTCAAAATTAGGTAACTAGGAATTCTACCCGAATTATAATTTTATCTACCTAAATCCTCATGTATTATTTCAACTTTAATCTTCACAGGAGTCACTTTACTATTTGTCCAATTTCAGATAATACCTAAAGCGCCGACAAACAAAACGGTGGTCAATATAATGAATTATATTGGTATGTGGGGGAACCAATAATCTTGCATTAAATTATAACAACATATTGCAAGCAATTATGATTTAACAAAAAAAACTTTATGTATTAAACATGACTACTCAATCCTTACATACCCTAGCCTCTGTGTTGTCCCTACAGTGGACATGGATACTGCCTCTCATATGGTAGATCTCAACTAATCCTCATGATCCTACCTTACAAGTACATCAATACATAGGGTCGTGGAGTCGTACGGTCCTACCCAATGATATACCAACACATCGACTCATGATAACCTGATGATCCTACCTCACGGGTAGACCATGTACTAGGTCATCTATCTCATTATCATCAAAGTTGTAGAGGAGGACCAGGATCTGAGCTAGTCATGAACATATAATTATGGTGATAGTCATAGTCACTTTATAGTTACATGAAATAAAAGTCAATCAAGCTATTATTTCTAAGAAACTGATAAAAATCTCAAAAATCGTCGTGAAACTAGAGTGATTTAACCATAAGCATAACCACATACCTGATTTGGAGATCTCAAAGAAGCAGTATATCCAAATCCAACTAGATGTCCAGTCAAGCAAGCCAATCAATCAAGCAAGCAAAAATCGATCCTAAAAACATGTATAACACCTAGTTGTTACCATTTCATCCCAAACAACTCTTTATCGACTTGGGATACCTTTCTAGGGTTTCTAAGTCTCATCAGGATGCATTAGGGTTCCATAGATCAATTTCTCAAACTTTATCCTTTTTAGGTCAACAAACCCTAAAATAGTTTTTCTACTTATAAAAACCCTAATTACTCAACTTATCCATATTAAGGATCTTTTATACTCAAATTGGCTTAGGATCATCATATCTCTATTTTATTCATGTAATTCCACAATTAAACCATTAAAAGCCATAATTATCAAAATTAGGGTTTCTAAGCCCATTAATGTACTTTCATCGACATGGAACCCTTAATTAAGCCAATTATGTAAAAAATATCATCTTTTTAGACCCAATTCTCCCTTTTATTAACAACAGGTTAATATTGGCTTAAATTATCCAAAGAACATCATTAAATCCAACTATCATCAAATCTAAGGGTTTTTCATTAATTAAACCATTAAGGTGATAACTTTATACACTTTTCAAATTGCAAGCTTATTTAGGCCTCAATTATATTTTTATTGCACTCCTTCCATTCTTCTGATCAATTTTCATATATAGTTCATCTTAATTGGAGTTACCAATAATTAATTATGAATTTTATGAGGTAAATTACCTTCGGCCAATGGAGGGCTACCACATCAGCAATTTGGCCCCTCTTTTCTTTTCCACATGGGGTCGGCCAAGGCAGAAATACATTACTGCCCCCGCGCCATCGGTCTTAGGGCCCCGTGCGCATGGGGTAGGGAAGTAAATTAACTCTTCTCATCTTCCACCTCTGAGTGCCTTCCTGCTCGCAAACACAATATACACCTATATAGATGTAGCAAGTTAGAGCACAGCGGAAGCAATTTTAGACACAACCAAGAGATCCAAAGAGATCATCATCAAAACCTGCAAAACAACTCAAAGCAAGTAATTGCAAGATATAGATATACCAATTTTGAGCAATTAGAAAGATAGAGTTGTAAGCAAGATAGGCAATTTAGAACATGGCAATATGCATATATAAAGGTATCAAGGGAGTGCCAAAGAATAAGTCTATTGGTTGAGAAAATCTAGTTTAGAGAGAAATTCTCATCCAATAAGCCAATGTATATTCTGTGCACAGTGTTATCGGTCGAGTTCTGTGCATGGACAACTCGACCGATGACAGTTGTTGGCAACACTCTTGGTGCCTATCGGTCGAGTTTCAATAGGGCAAACTCGACCGACAGTTCAACTGTCAAGAAGCACATATAATTCATATATTTAAAGGCATGCTTAAAATACAAACCATATCCAGACATGTCTAAGCAAGTTAGAAATGCACTATAGAAGCATTAGAAACAGTTTTTGAGCAAGAGTGTGAAGAGAAACACAAAAATACCACTTTTAACTCAAAAACCATATGTATAGTACACACTAACTTGACAAAAACAAGTTAGGATAGGTTATAAGCAATAAAACCATTACATTTGTGCTTACCATTGCTTTTCCACTTGTTGTCACCCTCTGCACATCTCACCTTTCTTCTTTTATGTGGATTGAGAAGTCAATTTACAATTCAATAGCTCAAGTCAATCCATTTGCAAGTACCTACAAGAAGAAAGATGAAATGGTCCCCAATCATGTTTTTGGATCTGGAGGAGTTAGTTTAGCAACCCAAATTCTATTGCTCTTGGGTGCTTTCCTAAAAGGACAACAATTAGAATAATGACCTAATTCATTGCAATAGTTGTATGTGCCCATAGTCTTGGAACTAGAGGATTCTCCATAGAATATTGGAGGTCATTTATCTTTGTTGTTCCCTTGATTACTATCATACCCTAAACCATGTCTACCAATTTGTTTAGTAGTATGGTCTAGGATTTGATTAAGATTTTTTTTACAAACTAAGAATCTTTGCAAAGAAGATCTTAAACTATCATTATCATGCTTAAGAGAAGCAATAGTAGAAGACAATTGATTAATGTTATCTCTAGCATGTAGAAGATCATTTTCTAAGCAAAGAGTTTTAGTTAAATAAGAATCTCTATCAATATGAAGAGCAGCAACATCATTCTCTCTATTAGTAGAACTAGAACAAGATTCATGCCCATTGATTTTAGCAAGCAAGGAGGCATTTTCTAGTTCTAATTCATGCAAAAAAAAATCTTTGATTTTGTTTTCAGATTTAAGAACATCAATGTCATGCATGAGAGAATCAACAATTAAAGTATGCTCTTCATTTGAACTAGGCATGAGAGGTTGAGCTTCTAGAAATTTAATCTTATCAAGTAAACTAGCATTTTCAAGTTTAAGAGAGTCTACTTGGCTAAGAAAATCATTTTTATCAATAAGCAAGCAAGAATTAGCATATTCAAGATCATCTAGTTCTATATGCAAATTATCAACAATTTTAGCAAGCTTTTTCTTTTTCTTTTTAGAAGACTTATAAGAGACACAAATGTCATGAATAATAGCAATTAAAGATTCTTTATCTAAAGAGTCTATATTTACCTCACTTGAGTCTTCACTTGTTGATGCTATAAGGGCAAAATGGCATTCCCCTTCATCACTAGAGCTTGAGCTTTATCCTTCACATGAATCTTCACTTGAGCTTGAGTTGGAGGAGCCACTTGAGCTTGAGTGCCATTTCTCCTTCTTGTGAAGATGGGTCTTTTTGCCTTGTGGGCAATCTTCCTTGTAGTGACCCTTCTTTCCACATGTGAAGCACCGGATGGAGGAGGACTTGCCTTTGTAGAGTCTACCCTTGGAGTACATGGCATCTTCTTCAACTTGAGAGAATGGAGAGGCTTGACCAACAATAGCCTTGATTTGAGCTTTGATTTCAGCCTTCTTCATTCTCTTGAGTTCTTTCTCCTCTTGTCTTTCTAATTCCTCCCTCTTGTCAAGTGTGGCTTCATGTGCTTGTAGATTTCCAATGAGCTCTTCAATAGGAATATCCCTAAGAGACCTTGCTTCTTCAATGAGAGTCACCTTGGATTCCCATCTCTTAGGGAGATTTCTAAGGATCTTTGAGTTGATCTCTCCACTAGACATAGGATGTCCTAGAATAGCAAGACCATTCAAGATGGTGTTGAGCCTTGAGTACATGTTGGCTATGCTCTCCTCCTTTCCCATCTTGAAGTTCTCAAGCAACCCTTTGAGCATGTAGACTTTGCTTTCCTTCACTTGATCTGTCCCTTCATAAGTGATGCAAAGCTTTCTCCATACCTCATAGGTCGTCTCACAAGAGGAAATCTGGTTGAACTCGGTGGGGGTCATGGAGGCGTATAGGATGTGCATGGCTCTAGCATTCAAGGTTGCTTTCATCAAGGTGGCTTCATCCCATTCTTCAATGTTTGTCTTTAGTAGAATGTATGGGTTGTTCACCATTTGCCACATCTCGAGACTTGATCCTTGGATGAAGAATTGAAGTCTTCTTCTCCAATAGAGGAAGTTGCTCCCATCGAAGATTGGAAGGCTGGTCGAGAGTCTCCCTCCTAGGTAGTCACCCATCTTCTCCTACTTGTTGAAGTATGCTTGGAGAAGACCCACTCTGATACCACTTGTTGGATCCTAGATGGGTGATTAGATGCTCTAGAGGGGGGTGAATAGAGCTGAAAGCAATTAAACAAAACTCATTAAACCTTCAAAATATATGACAAGATAAGGTTGATAAATAGGCAATTTGGGTGCAACTAAATCATGCATATCAAGGATAAGATAGATTGAACATGCACCAAATAAGATAAGCTATTTAGAGTGGTTCCACACTTCAAACTAGAAGTGTGTCAGTCCACTTGCCTAGAGAGGTCAACCTCTAGGACTTCAACCAATTGCACTCTTATATTCAATTATAAGACTTACAATACAAGACCAACAAAGGACTTACCTATCCAATACAAAAGAGTCTTCAACCTTAACAAGGACTTACCCACTTTGTAAGAGTCTTCGGCCTTCTCCAAGGACTTACCCACTCTTGCACAAGTCTTCAGCCTTGTAGGAATTACCCACTCTTCTTGGATCTTCTGCCTTTGACTTCACCTTCACTCGGAGAAGCTTTCCACCAAGGTCTTACCCACTTGAGCTTGAGTCTTTTGCCTTCTCCAAGGGCTTACCCACTCTAGCTCCAAGTCTTTAGCCTTGATCTTCACCAAGGGACTCCTTCCCTTGTTCTTCTTCACCTCTCTTGGACAAGAGAGAGAACCTTCATCTTCAATATAGGAAATGAGAGATGGGGAGGTGGTGGAAGTGAGAGCCTCACAAGATATACAAATAAAACTAGCTCTCTTACAAATCTCCTACTCACTCTAATGGATGTAGCAAGTGATTAAGCTTAGAGAGAGAGAGGAGGCTGTAGGAAGCACTCAACTATTGAATAGGGACCTCAAAAAGAGTTTGCAATGAATGCTCTCAACCTTGGAATGAAGCCCAAGGGGTCCTATTTATAGCTGGGGATGCCTCTTAACCTTTGGGAACACTTATGAATGAAAACTAGCCGTTTTGTGGCTTGCAACAGATCTATTTTCACTTGTTGCAACTCCACAACGGCTAGAAACACTTTTCTGCACTTTTCCGTACAGTGCATTCGGTCGAGTTTCTATATGTGTAACTCGACCGATCAAGTAGCAGGCAGCCCGATATTGAAATGATCGGTCGAGTTTTTTTCTGAGGAAACTCGACCGACCATTCCAACTGGAACTGGCCTACTACCCAATCGGTTGAGTTCTGTGAGTGCAAAACTCGACCGATGCAATCTTCAGAAAATCGATCAAGGTTTGATCGGTCGAGTTTCAGGGTGTGAAACTGGACCGACCAAGTGCATGTAATTGATTTTTGAAGTTGCATAAAAAGTGCTCTAAAAATCGTTCTAAGTGCTCCTGGCATTTTTCTAAGCTTAATTACAAGTCATACAATCATTACAAGTGATTTACAACATGATTCTAATGGATATACATCATATTACAAAAGTGTGCACTTGTATGACTTTGACTTGTCTTTTATCCAATTTGAGATGCGCAAGATAGGGAAATTGGAGTGTGTCTATACCTAATCTGAAATTACTCAAGTAGAAGCATTAGACACCAATATGTGGAATGGTTAGTCATCATCAAAACACGGGTTTAGTCAATTTAGACGTGAGTCAACATTGACCTAATTGACCTTGAGTCAACATTCTCCCCCTTTTTGAAGATGACAAACCATTCCATAAATGTATTGAAAGCATTTAAGTAAATTCATACCTTTGGAGAAACCTAGGGGTTTCAATAGAATGGAGTTCACATGCTCCCCCTCAATTGATGCGTGTGGAGTTTTCATACTCCCCCTCAATTGATGCTATTTCTCCTGTATGGTTAGCTTTCATAACATTTATAGAAACTATGTTTCTACTCATATATGTCTACACATATATGTCTCCTCCCCTTTACCTTCTCCCCTTTACATGGACATTCTTTTCCTCTTCATGTAAGACATGCCTTCTTCCTCTTTTTAAAAGAAGACATGCCTTTCTCCCCCTTTGTCATTTCAAAAAGTGGGGTTATGAAGAAAATAAGAAACATCACTTGTTAAGAGAAAGGAGATAATACAAATATATATAAGGAGAGTAGAAGAGCACAGATAGGGTCTTGTCCAAGCATAGAAAGAAAAGCAAGTAAAATCATATACTTGAACAACCCAAAAATGCAAGATAAAGTGCTGCAGAAAAACAATAAATCACAATTTTGACCCTCAAGATGATGGAATTTTACCAAAAACCATCGGAGCTCATGGCAAAGCAATGAGTCTTGCTCAGAAGGTCGTTTCTGCATGAAAAACACTAGTCTTGCACCAAAAACTGAAACTGGAGCAAAATCTGCATAAAATCCAAAACTACTCCAATTTCTACATATCATGTAGATCTATGAACCCTGCATCACAATGTTATGCAAGCAACTCAAGATAGTAGATATGCAATTCAAGGAACAATCTTGAGCATGTAAAAGACAAGATACAAGCATAGCATATAGATGAGTAAAGATACCAATTATTGACAGGGTTAGAACTACATGTATGTGAACTACTAGTAGATGATATCACAAGTTAGGACTACTAGTAGGATCTAGATCATAGCAAGATATACCAAAAAATACACAACATAAAGCAAGCTATGACTAGATGTAGAGATATATCCAAACAAAGAGATATGCAATTTTAGAAGCATGAAAGGATATAACTCACTATATATGCATCCTTACCATAAGATGATTACCCCTAAGAACCTCAAGGTTGTATCAAAACAAGATATACACCTATATAGATGTAGCAAGTTAGAGCACAGCGGAAGCAATTTTAGACACAACCAAGAGATCCAAAGAGATCATCATCAAAACCTGCAAAACAACTCAAAGCAAGTAATTGCAAGATATAGATATACCAATTTTGAGCAATTAGAAAGATAGAGTTGTAAGCAAGATAGGCAATTTAGAACATGGCAATATGCATATATAAAGGTATCAAGGGAGTGCCAAAGAATAAGTCTATTGGTTGAGAAAATCTAGTTTAGAGAGAAATTCTCATCCAATAAGCCAATGTATATTCTGTGCACAGTGTTATCGGTCGAGTTCTGTGCATGGACAACTCGACCGATGACAGTTGTTGGCAACACTCTTGGTGCCTATCGGTCGAGTTTCAATAGGGCAAACTCGACCGACAGTTCAACTGTCAAGAAGCACATATAATTCATATATTTAAAGGCATGCTTAAAATACAAACCATATCCAGACATGTCTAAGCAAGTTAGAAATGCACTATAGAAGCATTAGAAACAGTTTTTGAGCAAGAGTGTGAAGAGAAACACAAAAATACCACTTTTAACTCAAAAACCATATGTATAGTACACACTAACTTGACAAAAACAAGTTAGGATAGGTTATAAGCAATAAAACCATTACATTTGTGCTTACCATTGCTTTTCCACTTGTTGTCACCCTCTGCACATCTCACCTTTCTTCTTTTATGTGGATTGAGAAGTCAATTTACAATTCAATAGCTCAAGTCAATCCATTTGCAAGTACCTACAAGAAGAAAGATGAAATGGTCCCCAATCATGTTTTTGGATCTGGAGGAGTTAGTTTAGCAACCCAAATCCTATTGCTCTTGGGTGCTTTCCTAAAAGGACAACAATTAGAATAATGACCTAATTCATTGCAATAGTTGTATGTGCCCATAGTCTTGGAACTAGAGGATTCTCCATAGAATATTGGAGGTCATTTATCTTTGTTGTTCCCTTGATTACTATCATACCCTAAACCATGTCTACCAATTTGTTTAGTAGTATGGTCTAGGATTTGATTAAGATTTTTTTTACAAACTAAGAATCTTTGCAAAGAAGATCTTAAACTATCATTATCATGCTTAAGAGAAGCAATAGTAGAAGACAATTGATTAATGTTATCTCTAGCATGTAGAAGATCATTTTCTAAGCAAAGAGTTTTAGTTAAATAAGAATCTCTATCAATATGAAGAGCAGCAACATCATTCTCTCTATTAGTAGAACTAGAACAAGATTCATGCCCATTGATTTTAGCAAGCAAGGAGGCATTTTCTAGTTCTAATTCATGCAAAAAAAAATCTTTGATTTTGTTTTCAGATTTAAGAACATCAATGTCATGCATGAGAGAATCAACAATTAAAGTATGCTCTTCATTTGAACTAGGCATGAGAGGTTGAGCTTCTAGAAATTTAATCTTATCAAGTAAACTAGCATTTTCAAGTTTAAGAGAGTCTACTTGGCTAAGAAAATCATTTTTATCAATAAGCAAGCAAGAATTAGCATATTCAAGATCATCTAGTTCTATATGCAAATTATCAACAATTTTAGCAAGCTTTTTCTTTTTCTTTTTAGAAGACTTATAAGAGACACAAATGTCATGAATAATAGCAATTAAAGATTCTTTATCTAAAGAGTCTATATTTACCTCACTTGAGTCTTCACTTGTTGATGCTATAAGGGCAAAATGGCATTCCCCTTCATCACTAGAGCTTGAGCTTTATCCTTCACATGAATCTTCACTTGAGCTTGAGTTGGAGGAGCCACTTGAGCTTGAGTGCCATTTCTCCTTCTTGTGAAGATGGGTCTTTTTGCCTTGTGGGCAATCTTCCTTGTAGTGACCCTTCTTTCCACATGTGAAGCACCGGATGGAGGAGGACTTGCCTTTGTAGAGTCTACCCTTGGAGTACATGGCATCTTCTTCAACTTGAGAGAATGGAGAGGCTTGACCAACAATAGCCTTGATTTGAGCTTTGATTTCAGCCTTCTTCATTCTCTTGAGTTCTTTCTCCTCTTGTCTTTCTAATTCCTCCCTCTTGTCAAGTGTGGCTTCATGTGCTTGTAGATTTCCAATGAGCTCTTCAATAGGAATATCCCTAAGAGACCTTGCTTCTTCAATGAGAGTCACCTTGGATTCCCATCTCTTAGGGAGATTTCTAAGGATCTTTGAGTTGATCTCTCCACTAGACATAGGATGTCCTAGAATAGCAAGACCATTCAAGATGGTGTTGAGCCTTGAGTACATGTTGGCTATGCTCTCCTCCTTTCCCATCTTGAAGTTCTCAAGCAACCCTTTGAGCATGTAGACTTTGCTTTCCTTCACTTGATCTGTCCCTTCATAAGTGATGCAAAGCTTTCTCCATACCTCATAGGTCGTCTCACAAGAGGAAATCTGGTTGAACTCGGTGGGGGTCATGGAGGCGTATAGGATGTGCATGGCTCTAGCATTCAAGGTTGCTTTCATCAAGGTGGCTTCATCCCATTCTTCAATGTTTGTCTTTAGTAGAATGTATGGGTTGTTCACCATTTGCCACATCTCGAGACTTGATCCTTGGATGAAGAATTGAAGTCTTCTTCTCCAATAGAGGAAGTTGCTCCCATCGAAGATTGGAAGGCTGGTCGAGAGTCTCCCTCCTAGGTAGTCACCCATCTTCTCCTACTTGTTGAAGTATGCTTGGAGAAGACCCACTCTGATACCACTTGTTGGATCCTAGATGGGTGATTAGATGCTCTAGAGGGGGGTGAATAGAGCTGAAAGCAATTAAACAAAACTCATTAAACCTTCAAAATATATGACAAGATAAGGTTGATAAATAGGCAATTTGGGTGCAACTAAATCATGCATATCAAGGATAAGATAGATTGAACATGCACCAAATAAGATAAGCTATTTAGAGTGGTTCCACACTTCAAACTAGAAGTGTGTCAGTCCACTTGCCTAGAGAGGTCAACCTCTAGGACTTCAACCAATTGCACTCTTATATTCAATTATAAGACTTACAATACAAGACCAACAAAGGACTTACCTATCCAATACAAAAGAGTCTTCAACCTTAACAAGGACTTACCCACTTTGTAAGAGTCTTCGGCCTTCTCCAAGGACTTACCCACTCTTGCACAAGTCTTCAGCCTTGTAGGAATTACCCACTCTTCTTGGATCTTCTGCCTTTGACTTCACCTTCACTCGGAGAAGCTTTCCACCAAGGTCTTACCCACTTGAGCTTGAGTCTTTTGCCTTCTCCAAGGGCTTACCCACTCTAGCTCCAAGTCTTTAGCCTTGATCTTCACCAAGGGACTCCTTCCCTTGTTCTTCTTCACCTCTCTTGGACAAGAGAGAGAACCTTCATCTTCAATATAGGAAATGAGAGATGGGGAGGTGGTGGAAGTGAGAGCCTCACAAGATATACAAATAAAACTAGCTCTCTTACAAATCTCCTACTCACTCTAATGGATGTAGCAAGTGATTAAGCTTAGAGAGAGAGAGGAGGCTGTAGGAAGCACTCAACTATTGAATAGGGACCTCAAAAAGAGTTTGCAATGAATGCTCTCAACCTTGGAATGAAGCCCAAGGGGTCCTATTTATAGCTGGGGATGCCTCTTAACCTTTGGGAACACTTATGAATGAAAACTAGCCGTTTTGTGGCTTGCAACAGATCTATTTTCACTTGTTGCAACTCCACAACGGCTAGAAACACTTTTCTGCACTTTTCCGTACAGTGCATTCGGTCGAGTTTCTATATGTGTAACTCGACCGATCAAGTAGCAGGCAGCCCGATATTGAAATGATCGGTCGAGTTTTTTTCTGAGGAAACTCGACCGACCATTCCAACTGGAACTGGCCTACTACCCAATCGGTTGAGTTCTGTGAGTGCAAAACTCGACCGATGCAATCTTCAGAAAATCGATCAAGGTTTGATCGGTCGAGTTTCAGGGTGTGAAACTGGACCGACCAAGTGCATGTAATTGATTTTTGAAGTTGCATAAAAAGTGCTCTAAAAATCGTTCTAAGTGCTCCTGGCATTTTTCTAAGCTTAATTACAAGTCATACAATCATTACAAGTGATTTACAACATGATTCTAATGGATATACATCATATTACAAAAGTGTGCACTTGTATGACTTTGACTTGTCTTTTATCCAATTTGAGATGCGCAAGATAGGGAAATTGGAGTGTGTCTATACCTAATCTGAAATTACTCAAGTAGAAGCATTAGACACCAATATGTGGAATGGTTAGTCATCATCAAAACACGGGTTTAGTCAATTTAGACGTGAGTCAACATTGACCTAATTGACCTTGAGTCAACATTCTCCCCCTTTTTGAAGATGACAAACCATTCCATAAATGTATTGAAAGCATTTAAGTAAATTCATACCTTTGGAGAAACCTAGGGGTTTCAATAGAATGGAGTTCACATGCTCCCCCTCAATTGATGCGTGTGGAGTTTTCATACTCCCCCTCAATTGATGCTATTTCTCCTGTATGGTTAGCTTTCATAACATTTATAGAAACTATGTTTCTACTCATATATGTCTACACATATATGTCTCCTCCCCTTTACCTTCTCCCCTTTACATGGACATTCTTTTCCTCTTCATGTAAGACATGCCTTCTTCCTCTTTTTAAAAGAAGACATGCCTTTCTCCCCCTTTGTCATTTCAAAAAGTGGGGTTATGAAGAAAATAAGAAACATCACTTGTTAAGAGAAAGGAGATAATACAAATATATATAAGGAGAGTAGAAGAGCACAGATAGGGTCTTGTCCAAGCATAGAAAGAAAAGCAAGTAAAATCATATACTTGAACAACCCAAAAATGCAAGATAAAGTGCTGCAGAAAAACAATAAATCACAATTTTGACCCTCAAGATGATGGAATTTTACCAAAAACCATCGGAGCTCATGGCAAAGCAATGAGTCTTGCTCAGAAGGTCGTTTCTGCATGAAAAACACTAGTCTTGCACCAAAAACTGAAACTGGAGCAAAATCTGCATAAAATCCAAAACTACTCCAATTTCTACATATCATGTAGATCTATGAACCCTGCATCACAATGTTATGCAAGCAACTCAAGATAGTAGATATGCAATTCAAGGAACAATCTTGAGCATGTAAAAGACAAGATACAAGCATAGCATATAGATGAGTAAAGATACCAATTATTGACAGGGTTAGAACTACATGTATGTGAACTACTAGTAGATGATATCACAAGTTAGGACTACTAGTAGGATCTAGATCATAGCAAGATATACCAAAAAATACACAACATAAAGCAAGCTATGACTAGATGTAGAGATATATCCAAACAAAGAGATATGCAATTTTAGAAGCATGAAAGGATATAACTCACTATATATGCATCCTTACCATAAGATGATTACCCCTAAGAACCTCAAGGTTGTATCAAAACAAGATATACACCTATATAGATGTAGCATGTTAGAGCACAGCGGAAGCAATTTTAGACACAACCAAGAGATCCAAAGAGATCATCATCAAAACCTGCAAAACAACTCAAAGCAAGTAATTGCAAGATATAGATATACCAATTTTGAGCAATTAGAAAGATAGAGTTGTAAGCAAGATAGGCAATTTAGAACATGGCAATATGCATATATAAAGGTATCAAGGGAGTGCCAAAGAATAAGTCTATTGGTTGAGAAAATCTAGTTTAGAGAGAAATTCTCATCCAATAAGCCAATGTATATTCTGTGCACAGTGTTATCGGTCGAGTTCTGTGCATGGACAACTCGACCGATGACAGTTGTTGGCAACACTCTTGGTGCCTATCGGTCGAGTTTCAATAGGGCAAACTCGACCGACAGTTCAACTGTCAAGAAGCACATATAATTCATATATTTAAAGGCATGCTTAAAATACAAACCATATCCAGACATGTCTAAGCAAGTTAGAAATGCACTATAGAAGCATTAGAAACAGTTTTTGAGCAAGAGTGTGAAGAGAAACACAAAAATACCACTTTTAACTCAAAAACCATATGTATAGTACACACTAACTTGACAAAAACAAGTTAGGATAGGTTATAAGCAATAAAACCATTACATTTGTGCTTACCATTGCTTTTCCACTTGTTGTCACCCTCTGCACATCTCACCTTTCTTCTTTTATGTGGATTGAGAAGTCAATTTACAATTCAATAGCTCAAGTCAATCCATTTGCAAGTACCTACAAGAAGAAAGATGAAATGGTCCCCAATCATGTTTTTGGATCTGGAGGAGTTAGTTTAGCAACCCAAATCCTATTGCTCTTGGGTGCTTTCCTAAAAGGACAACAATTAGAATAATGACCTAATTCATTGCAATAGTTGTATGTGCCCATAGTCTTGGAACTAGAGGATTCTCCATAGAATATTGGAGGTCATTTATCTTTGTTGTTCCCTTGATTACTATCATACCCTAAACCATGTCTACCAATTTGTTTAGTAGTATGGTCTAGGATTTGATTAAGATTTTTTTTACAAACTAAGAATCTTTGCAAAGAAGATCTTAAACTATCATTATCATGCTTAAGAGAAGCAATAGTAGAAGACAATTGATTAATGTTATCTCTAGCATGTAGAAGATCATTTTCTAAGCAAAGAGTTTTAGTTAAATAAGAATCTCTATCAATATGAAGAGCAGCAACATCATTCTCTCTATTAGTAGAACTAGAACAAGATTCATGCCCATTGATTTTAGCAAGCAAGGAGGCATTTTCTAGTTCTAATTCATGCAAAAAAAAATCTTTGATTTTGTTTTCAGATTTAAGAACATCAATGTCATGCATGAGAGAATCAACAATTAAAGTATGCTCTTCATTTGAACTAGGCATGAGAGGTTGAGCTTCTAGAAATTTAATCTTATCAAGTAAACTAGCATTTTCAAGTTTAAGAGAGTCTACTTGGCTAAGAAAATCATTTTTATCAATAAGCAAGCAAGAATTAGCATATTCAAGATCATCTAGTTCTATATGCAAATTATCAACAATTTTAGCAAGCTTTTTCTTTTTCTTTTTAGAAGACTTATAAGAGACACAAATGTCATGAATAATAGCAATTAAAGATTCTTTATCTAAAGAGTCTATATTTACCTCACTTGAGTCTTCACTTGTTGATGCTATAAGGGCAAAATGGCATTCCCCTTCATCACTAGAGCTTGAGCTTTATCCTTCACATGAATCTTCACTTGAGCTTGAGTTGGAGGAGCCACTTGAGCTTGAGTGCCATTTCTCCTTCTTGTGAAGATGGGTCTTTTTGCCTTGTGGGCAATCTTCCTTGTAGTGACCCTTCTTTCCACATGTGAAGCACCGGATGGAGGAGGACTTGCCTTTGTAGAGTCTACCCTTGGAGTACATGGCATCTTCTTCAACTTGAGAGAATGGAGAGGCTTGACCAACAATAGCCTTGATTTGAGCTTTGATTTCAGCCTTCTTCATTCTCTTGAGTTCTTTCTCCTCTTGTCTTTCTAATTCCTCCCTCTTGTCAAGTGTGGCTTCATGTGCTTGTAGATTTCCAATGAGCTCTTCAATAGGAATATCCCTAAGAGACCTTGCTTCTTCAATGAGAGTCACCTTGGATTCCCATCTCTTAGGGAGATTTCTAAGGATCTTTGAGTTGATCTCTCCACTAGACATAGGATGTCCTAGAATAGCAAGACCATTCAAGATGGTGTTGAGCCTTGAGTACATGTTGGCTATGCTCTCCTCCTTTCCCATCTTGAAGTTCTCAAGCAACCCTTTGAGCATGTAGACTTTGCTTTCCTTCACTTGATCTGTCCCTTCATAAGTGATGCAAAGCTTTCTCCATACCTCATAGGTCGTCTCACAAGAGGAAATCTGGTTGAACTCGGTGGGGGTCATGGAGGTGTATAGGATGTGCATGGCTCTAGCATTCAAGGTTGCTTTCATCAAGGTGGCTTCATCCCATTCTTCAATGTTTGTCTTTAGTAGAATGTATGGGTTGTTCACCATTTGCCACATCTCGAGACTTGATCCTTGGATGAAGAATTGAAGTCTTCTTCTCCAATAGAGGAAGTTGCTCCCATCGAAGATTGGAAGGCTGGTCGAGAGTCTCCCTCCTAGGTAGTCACCCATCTTCTCCTACTTGTTGAAGTATGCTTGGAGAAGACCCACTCTGATACCACTTGTTGGATCCTAGATGGGTGATTAGATGCTCTAGAGGGGGGTGAATAGAGCTGAAAGCAATTAAACAAAACTCATTAAACCTTCAAAATATATGACAAGATAAGGTTGATAAATAGGCAATTTGGGTGCAACTAAATCATGCATATCAAGGATAAGATAGATTGAACATGCACCAAATAAGATAAGCTATTTAGAGTGGTTCCACACTTCAAACTAGAAGTGTGTCAGTCCACTTGCCTAGAGAGGTCAACCTCTAGGACTTCAACCAATTGCACTCTTATATTCAATTATAAGACTTACAATACAAGACCAACAAAGGACTTACCTATCCAATACAAAAGAGTCTTCAACCTTAACAAGGACTTACCCACTTTGTAAGAGTCTTCGGCCTTCTCCAAGGACTTACCCACTCTTGCACAAGTCTTCAGCCTTGTAGGAATTACCCACTCTTCTTGGATCTTCTGCCTTTGACTTCACCTTCACTCGGAGAAGCTTTCCACCAAGGTCTTACCCACTTGAGCTTGAGTCTTTTGCCTTCTCCAAGGGCTTACCCACTCTAGCTCCAAGTCTTTAGCCTTGATCTTCACCAAGGGACTCCTTCCCTTGTTCTTCTTCACCTCTCTTGGACAAGAGAGAGAACCTTCATCTTCAATATAGGAAATGAGAGATGGGGAGGTGGTGGAAGTGAGAGCCTCACAAGATATACAAATAAAACTAGCTCTCTTACAAATCTCCTACTCACTCTAATGGATGTAGCAAGTGATTAAGCTTAGAGAGAGAGAGGAGGCTGTAGGAAGCACTCAACTATTGAATAGGGACCTCAAAAAGAGTTTGCAATGAATGCTCTCAACCTTGGAATGAAGCCCAAGGGGTCCTATTTATAGCTGGGGATGCCTCTTAACCTTTGGGAACACTTATGAATGAAAACTAGCCGTTTTGTGGCTTGCAACAGATCTATTTTCACTTGTTGCAACTCCACAACGGCTAGAAACACTTTTCTGCACTTTTCCGTACAGTGCATTCGGTCGAGTTTCTATATGTGTAACTCGACCGATCAAGTAGCAGGCAGCCCGATATTGAAATGATCGGTCGAGTTTTTTTCTGAGGAAACTCGACCGACCATTCCAACTGGAACTGGCCTACTACCCAATCGGTTGAGTTCTGTGAGTGCAAAACTCGACCGATGCAATCTTCAGAAAATCGATCAAGGTTTGATCGGTCGAGTTTCAGGGTGTGAAACTGGACCGACCAAGTGCATGTAATTGATTTTTGAAGTTGCATAAAAAGTGCTCTAAAAATCGTTCTAAGTGCTCCTGGCATTTTTCTAAGCTTAATTACAAGTCATACAATCATTACAAGTGATTTACAACATGATTCTAATGGATATACATCATATTACAAAAGTGTGCACTTGTATGACTTTGACTTGTCTTTTATCCAATTTGAGATGCGCAAGATAGGGAAATTGGAGTGTGTCTATACCTAATCTGAAATTACTCAAGTAGAAGCATTAGACACCAATATGTGGAATGGTTAGTCATCATCAAAACACGGGTTTAGTCAATTTAGACGTGAGTCAACATTGACCTAATTGACCTTGAGTCAACATTCTCCCCCTTTTTGAAGATGACAAACCATTCCATAAATGTATTGAAAGCATTTAAGTAAATTCATACCTTTGGAGAAACCTAGGGGTTTCAATAGAATGGAGTTCACATGCTCCCCCTCAATTGATGCGTGTGGAGTTTTCATACTCCCCCTCAATTGATGCTATTTCTCCTGTATGGTTAGCTTTCATAACATTTATAGAAACTATGTTTCTACTCATATATGTCTACACATATATGTCTCCTCCCCTTTACCTTCTCCCCTTTACATGGACATTCTTTTCCTCTTCATGTAAGACATGCCTTCTTCCTCTTTTTAAAAGAAGACATGCCTTTCTCCCCCTTTGTCATTTCAAAAAGTGGGGTTATGAAGAAAATAAGAAACATCACTTGTTAAGAGAAAGGAGATAATACAAATATATATAAGGAGAGTAGAAGAGCACAGATAGGGTCTTGTCCAAGCATAGAAAGAAAAGCAAGTAAAATCATATACTTGAACAACCCAAAAATGCAAGATAAAGTGCTGCAGAAAAACAATAAATCACAATTTTGACCCTCAAGATGATGGAATTTTACCAAAAACCATCGGAGCTCATGGCAAAGCAATGAGTCTTGCTCAGAAGGTCGTTTCTGCATGAAAAACACTAGTCTTGCACCAAAAACTGAAACTGGAGCAAAATCTGCATAAAATCCAAAACTACTCCAATTTCTACATATCATGTAGATCTATGAACCCTGCATCACAATGTTATGCAAGCAACTCAAGATAGTAGATATGCAATTCAAGGAACAATCTTGAGCATGTAAAAGACAAGATACAAGCATAGCATATAGATGAGTAAAGATACCAATTATTGACAGGGTTAGAACTACATGTATGTGAACTACTAGTAGATGATATCACAAGTTAGGACTACTAGTAGGATCTAGATCATAGCAAGATATACCAAAAAATACACAACATAAAGCAAGCTATGACTAGATGTAGAGATATATCCAAACAAAGAGATATGCAATTTTAGAAGCATGAAAGGATATAACTCACTATATATGCATCCTTACCATAAGATGATTACCCCTAAGAACCTCAAGGTTGTATCAAAACAAGATATACACCTATATAGATGTAGCAAGTTAGAGCACAGCGGAAGCAATTTTAGACACAACCAAGAGATCCAAAGAGATCATCATCAAAACCTGCAAAACAACTCAAAGCAAGTAATTGCAAGATATAGATATACCAATTTTGAGCAATTAGAAAGATAGAGTTGTAAGCAAGATAGGCAATTTAGAACATGGCAATATGCATATATAAAGGTATCAAGGGAGTGCCAAAGAATAAGTCTATTGGTTGAGAAAATCTAGTTTAGAGAGAAATTCTCATCCAATAAGCCAATGTATATTCTGTGCACAGTGTTATCGTTCGAGTTCTGTGCATGGACAACTCGACCGATGACAGTTGTTGGCAACACTCTTGGTGCCTATCGGTCGAGTTTCAATAGGGCAAACTCGACCGACAGTTCAACTGTCAAGAAGCACATATAATTCATATATTTAAAGGCATGCTTAAAATACAAACCATATCCAGACATGTCTAAGCAAGTTAGAAATGCACTATAGAAGCATTAGAAATAGTTTTTGAGCAAGAGTGTGAAGAGAAACACAAAAATACCACTTTTAACTCAAAAACCATATGTATAGTACACACTAACTTGACAAAAACAAGTTAGGATAGGTTATAAGCAATAAAACCATTACATTTGTGCTTACCATTGCTTTTCCACTTGTTGTCACCCTCTGCACATCTCACCTTTCTTCTTTTATGTGGATTGAGAAGTCAATTTACAATTCAATAGCTCAAGTCAATCCATTTGCAAGTACCTACAAGAAGAAAGATGAAATGGTCCCCAATCATGTTTTTGGATCTGGAGGAGTTAGTTTAGCAACCCAAATCCTATTGCTCTTGGGTGCTTTCCTAAAAGGACAACAATTAGAATAATGACCTAATTCATTGCAATAGTTGTATGTGCCCATAGTCTTGGAACTAGAGGATTCTCCATAGAATATTGGAGGTCATTTATCTTTGTTGTTCCCTTGATTACTATCATACCCTAAACCATGTCTACCAATTTGTTTAGTAGTATGGTCTAGGATTTGATTAAGATTTTTTTTACAAACTAAGAATCTTTGCAAAGAAGATCTTAAACTATCATTATCATGCTTAAGAGAAGCAATAGTAGAAGACAATTGATTAATGTTATCTCTAGCATGTAGAAGATCATTTTCTAAGCAAAGAGTTTTAGTTAAATAAGAATCTCTATCAATATGAAGAGCAGCAACATCATTCTCTCTATTAGTAGAACTAGAACAAGATTCATGCCCATTGATTTTAGCAAGCAAGGAGGCATTTTCTAGTTCTAATTCATGCAAAAAAAAATCTTTGATTTTGTTTTCAGATTTAAGAACATCAATGTCATGCATGAGAGAATCAACAATTAAAGTATGCTCTTCATTTGAACTAGGCATGAGAGGTTGAGCTTCTAGAAATTTAATCTTATCAAGTAAACTAGCATTTTCAAGTTTAAGAGAGTCTACTTGGCTAAGAAAATCATTTTTATCAATAAGCAAGCAAGAATTAGCATATTCAAGATCATCTAGTTCTATATGCAAATTATCAACAATTTTAGCAAGCTTTTTCTTTTTCTTTTTAGAAGACTTATAAGAGACACAAATGTCATGAATAATAGCAATTAAAGATTCTTTATCTAAAGAGTCTATATTTACCTCACTTGAGTCTTCACTTGTTGATGCTATAAGGGCAAAATGGCATTCCCCTTCATCACTAGAGCTTGAGCTTTATCCTTCACATGAATCTTCACTTGAGCTTGAGTTGGAGGAGCCACTTGAGCTTGAGTGCCATTTCTCCTTCTTGTGAAGATGGGTCTTTTTGCCTTGTGGGCAATCTTCCTTGTAGTGACCCTTCTTTCCACATGTGAAGCACCGGATGGAGGAGGACTTGCCTTTGTAGAGTCTACCCTTGGAGTACATGGCATCTTCTTCAACTTGAGAGAATGGAGAGGCTTGACCAACAATAGCCTTGATTTGAGCTTTGATTTCAGCCTTCTTCATTCTCTTGAGTTCTTTCTCCTCTTGTCTTTCTAATTCCTCCCTATTGTCAAGTGTGGCTTCATGTGCTTGTAGATTTCCAATGAGCTCTTCAATAGGAATATCCCTAAGAGACCTTGCTTCTTCAATGAGAGTCACCTTGGATTCCCATCTCTTAGGGAGATTTCTAAGGATCTTTGAGTTGATCTCTCCACTAGACATAGGATGTCCTAGAATAGCAAGACCATTCAAGATGGTGTTGAGCCTTGAGTACATGTTGGCTATGCTCTCCTCCTTTCCCATCTTGAAGTTCTCAAGCAACCCTTTGAGCATGTAGACTTTGCTTTCCTTCACTTGATCTGTCCCTTCATAAGTGATGCAAAGCTTTCTCCATACCTCATAGGTCGTCTCACAAGAGGAAATCTGGTTGAACTCGGTGGGGGTCATGGAGGCGTATAGGATGTGCATGGCTCTAGCATTCAAGGTTGCTTTCATCAAGGTGGCTTCATCCCATTCTTCAATGTTTGTCTTTAGTAGAATGTATGGGTTGTTCACCATTTGCCACATCTCGAGACTTGATCCTTGGATGAAGAATTGAAGTCTTCTTCTCCAATAGAGGAAGTTGCTCCCATCGAAGATTGGAAGGCTGGTTGAGAGTCTCCCTCCTAGGTAGTCACCCATCTTCTCCTACTTGTTGAAGTATGCTTGGAGAAGACCCACTCTGATACCACTTGTTGGATCCTAGATGGGTGATTAGATGCTCTAGAGGGGGGTGAATAGAGCTGAAAGCAATTAAACAAAACTCATTAAACCTTCAAAATATATGACAAGATAAGGTTGATAAATAGGCAATTTGGGTGCAACTAAATCATGCATATCAAGGATAAGATAGATTGAACATGCACCAAATAAGATAAGCTATTTAGAGTGGTTCCACACTTCAAACTAGAAGTGTGTCAGTCCACTTGCCTAGAGAGGTCAACCTCTAGGACTTCAACCAATTGCACTCTTATATTCAATTATAAGACTTACAATACAAGACCAACAAAGGACTTACCTATCCAATACAAAAGAGTCTTCAACCTTAACAAGGACTTACCCACTTTGTAAGAGTCTTCGGCCTTCTCCAA
Source organism: Alisma plantago-aquatica (assembly GCA_963693085.1). Classification (NCBI taxonomy): domain Eukaryota; kingdom Viridiplantae; phylum Streptophyta; class Magnoliopsida; order Alismatales; family Alismataceae; genus Alisma; species Alisma plantago-aquatica. The sequence continues at coordinate 59,058,537 of OY856409.1, forward strand.
GGACTTACCCACTCTTGCACAAGTCTTCAGCCTTGTAGGAATTACCCACTCTTCTTGGATCTTCTGCCTTTGACTTCACCTTCACTCGGAGAAGCTTTCCACCAAGGTCTTACCCACTTGAGCTTGAGTCTTTTGCCTTCTCCAAGGGCTTACCCACTCTAGCTCCAAGTCTTTAGCCTTGATCTTCACCAAGGGACTCCTTCCCTTGTTCTTCTTCACCTCTCTTGGACAAGAGAGAGAACCTTCATCTTCAATATAGGAAATGAGAGATGGGGAGGTGGTGGAAGTGAGAGCCTCACAAGATATACAAATAAAACTAGCTCTCTTACAAATCTCCTACTCACTCTAATGGATGTAGCAAGTGATTAAGCTTAGAGAGAGAGAGGAGGCTGTAGGAAGCACTCAACTATTGAATAGGGACCTCAAAAAGAGTTTGCAATGAATGCTCTCAACCTTGGAATGAAGCCCAAGGGGTCCTATTTATAGCTGGGGATGCCTCTTAACCTTTGGGAACACTTATGAATGAAAACTAGCCGTTTTGTGGCTTGCAACAGATCTATTTTCACTTGTTGCAACTCCACAACGGCTAGAAACACTTTTCTGCACTTTTCCGTACAGTGCATTCGGTCGAGTTTCTATATGTGTAACTCGACCGATCAAGTAGCAGGCAGCCCGATATTGAAATGATCGGTCGAGTTTTTTTCTGAGGAAACTCGACCGACCATTCCAACTGGAACTGGCCTACTACCCAATCGGTTGAGTTCTGTGAGTGCAAAACTCGACCGATGCAATCTTCAGAAAATCGATCAAGGTTTGATCGGTCGAGTTTCAGGGTGTGAAACTGGACCGACCAAGTGCATGTAATTGATTTTTGAAGTTGCATAAAAAGTGCTCTAAAAATCGTTCTAAGTGCTCCTGGCATTTTTCTAAGCTTAATTACAAGTCATACAATCATTACAAGTGATTTACAACATGATTCTAATGGATATACATCATATTACAAAAGTGTGCACTTGTATGACTTTGACTTGTCTTTTATCCAATTTGAGATGCGCAAGATAGGGAAATTGGAGTGTGTCTATACCTAATCTGAAATTACTCAAGTAGAAGCATTAGACACCAATATGTGGAATGGTTAGTCATCATCAAAACACGGGTTTAGTCAATTTAGACGTGAGTCAACATTGACCTAATTGACCTTGAGTCAACATTCTCCCCCTTTTTGAAGATGACAAACCATTCCATAAATGTATTGAAAGCATTTAAGTAAATTCATACCTTTGGAGAAACCTAGGGGTTTCAATAGAATGGAGTTCACATGCTCCCCCTCAATTGATGCGTGTGGAGTTTTCATACTCCCCCTCAATTGATGCTATTTCTCCTGTATGGTTAGCTTTCATAACATTTATAGAAACTATGTTTCTACTCATATATGTCTACACATATATGTCTCCTCCCCTTTACCTTCTCCCCTTTACATGGACATTCTTTTCCTCTTCATGTAAGACATGCCTTCTTCCTCTTTTTAAAAGAAGACATGCCTTTCTCCCCCTTTGTCATTTCAAAAAGTGGGGTTATGAAGAAAATAAGAAACATCACTTGTTAAGAGAAAGGAGATAATACAAATATATATAAGGAGAGTAGAAGAGCACAGATAGGGTCTTGTCCAAGCATAGAAAGAAAAGCAAGTAAAATCATATACTTGAACAACCCAAAAATGCAAGATAAAGTGCTGCAGAAAAACAATAAATCACAATTTTGACCCTCAAGATGATGGAATTTTACCAAAAACCATCGGAGCTCATGGCAAAGCAATGAGTCTTGCTCAGAAGGTCGTTTCTGCATGAAAAACACTAGTCTTGCACCAAAAACTGAAACTGGAGCAAAATCTGCATAAAATCCAAAACTACTCCAATTTCTACATATCATGTAGATCTATGAACCCTGCATCACAATGTTATGCAAGCAACTCAAGATAGTAGATATGCAATTCAAGGAACAATCTTGAGCATGTAAAAGACAAGATACAAGCATAGCATATAGATGAGTAAAGATACCAATTATTGACAGGGTTAGAACTACATGTATGTGAACTACTAGTAGATGATATCACAAGTTAGGACTACTAGTAGGATCTAGATCATAGCAAGATATACCAAAAAATACACAACATAAAGCAAGCTATGACTAGATGTAGAGATATATCCAAACAAAGAGATATGCAATTTTAGAAGCATGAAAGGATATAACTCACTATATATGCATCCTTACCATAAGATGATTACCCCTAAGAACCTCAAGGTTGTATCAAAACAAGATATACACCTATATAGATGTAGCATGTTAGAGCACAGCGGAAGCAATTTTAGACACAACCAAGAGATCCAAAGAGATCATCATCAAAACCTGCAAAACAACTCAAAGCAAGTAATTGCAAGATATAGATATACCAATTTTGAGCAATTAGAAAGATAGAGTTGTAAGCAAGATAGGCAATTTAGAACATGGCAATATGCATATATAAAGGTATCAAGGGAGTGCCAAAGAATAAGTCTATTGGTTGAGAAAATCTAGTTTAGAGAGAAATTCTCATCCAATAAGCCAATGTATATTCTGTGCACAGTGTTATCGGTCGAGTTCTGTGCATGGACAACTCGACCGATGACAGTTGTTGGCAACACTCTTGGTGCCTATCGGTCGAGTTTCAATAGGGCAAACTCGACCGACAGTTCAACTGTCAAGAAGCACATATAATTCATATATTTAAAGGCATGCTTAAAATACAAACCATATCCAGACATGTCTAAGCAAGTTAGAAATGCACTATAGAAGCATTAGAAACAGTTTTTGAGCAAGAGTGTGAAGAGAAACACAAAAATACCACTTTTAACTCAAAAACCATATGTATAGTACACACTAACTTGACAAAAACAAGTTAGGATAGGTTATAAGCAATAAAACCATTACATTTGTGCTTACCATTGCTTTTCCACTTGTTGTCACCCTCTGCACATCTCACCTTTCTTCTTTTATGTGGATTGAGAAGTCAATTTACAATTCAATAGCTCAAGTCAATCCATTTGCAAGTACCTACAAGAAGAAAGATGAAATGGTCCCCAATCATGTTTTTGGATCTGGAGGAGTTAGTTTAGCAACCCAAATCCTATTGCTCTTGGGTGCTTTCCTAAAAGGACAACAATTAGAATAATGACCTAATTCATTGCAATAGTTGTATGTGCCCATAGTCTTGGAACTAGAGGATTCTCCATAGAATATTGGAGGTCATTTATCTTTGTTGTTCCCTTGATTACTATCATACCCTAAACCATGTCTACCAATTTGTTTAGTAGTATGGTCTAGGATTTGATTAAGATTTTTTTTACAAACTAAGAATCTTTGCAAAGAAGATCTTAAACTATCATTATCATGCTTAAGAGAAGCAATAGTAGAAGACAATTGATTAATGTTATCTCTAGCATGTAGAAGATCATTTTCTAAGCAAAGAGTTTTAGTTAAATAAGAATCTCTATCAATATGAAGAGCAGCAACATCATTCTCTCTATTAGTAGAACTAGAACAAGATTCATGCCCATTGATTTTAGCAAGCAAGGAGGCATTTTCTAGTTCTAATTCATGCAAAAAAAAATCTTTGATTTTGTTTTCAGATTTAAGAACATCAATGTCATGCATGAGAGAATCAACAATTAAAGTATGCTCTTCATTTGAACTAGGCATGAGAGGTTGAGCTTCTAGAAATTTAATCTTATCAAGTAAACTAGCATTTTCAAGTTTAAGAGAGTCTACTTGGCTAAGAAAATCATTTTTATCAATAAGCAAGCAAGAATTAGCATATTCAAGATCATCTAGTTCTATATGCAAATTATCAACAATTTTAGCAAGCTTTTTCTTTTTCTTTTTAGAAGACTTATAAGAGACACAAATGTCATGAATAATAGCAATTAAAGATTCTTTATCTAAAGAGTCTATATTTACCTCACTTGAGTCTTCACTTGTTGATGCTATAAGGGCAAAATGGCATTCCCCTTCATCACTAGAGCTTGAGCTTTATCCTTCACATGAATCTTCACTTGAGCTTGAGTTGGAGGAGCCACTTGAGCTTGAGTGCCATTTCTCCTTCTTGTGAAGATGGGTCTTTTTGCCTTGTGGGCAATCTTCCTTGTAGTGACCCTTCTTTCCACATGTGAAGCACCGGATGGAGGAGGACTTGCCTTTGTAGAGTCTACCCTTGGAGTACATGGCATCTTCTTCAACTTGAGAGAATGGAGAGGCTTGACCAACAATAGCCTTGATTTGAGCTTTGATTTCAGCCTTCTTCATTCTCTTGAGTTCTTTCTCCTCTTGTCTTTCTAATTCCTCCCTCTTGTCAAGTGTGGCTTCATGTGCTTGTAGATTTCCAATGAGCTCTTCAATAGGAATATCCCTAAGAGACCTTGCTTCTTCAATGAGAGTCACCTTGGATTCCCATCTCTTAGGGAGATTTCTAAGGATCTTTGAGTTGATCTCTCCACTAGACATAGGATGTCCTAGAATAGCAAGACCATTCAAGATGGTGTTGAGCCTTGAGTACATGTTGGCTATGCTCTCCTCCTTTCCCATCTTGAAGTTCTCAAGCAACCCTTTGAGCATGTAGACTTTGCTTTCCTTCACTTGATCTGTCCCTTCATAAGTGATGCAAAGCTTTCTCCATACCTCATAGGTCGTCTCACAAGAGGAAATCTGGTTGAACTCGGTGGGGGTCATGGAGGTGTATAGGATGTGCATGGCTCTAGCATTCAAGGTTGCTTTCATCAAGGTGGCTTCATCCCATTCTTCAATGTTTGTCTTTAGTAGAATGTATGGGTTGTTCACCATTTGCCACATCTCGAGACTTGATCCTTGGATGAAGAATTGAAGTCTTCTTCTCCAATAGAGGAAGTTGCTCCCATCGAAGATTGGAAGGCTGGTCGAGAGTCTCCCTCCTAGGTAGTCACCCATCTTCTCCTACTTGTTGAAGTATGCTTGGAGAAGACCCACTCTGATACCACTTGTTGGATCCTAGATGGGTGATTAGATGCTCTAGAGGGGGGTGAATAGAGCTGAAAGCAATTAAACAAAACTCATTAAACCTTCAAAATATATGACAAGATAAGGTTGATAAATAGGCAATTTGGGTGCAACTAAATCATGCATATCAAGGATAAGATAGATTGAACATGCACCAAATAAGATAAGCTATTTAGAGTGGTTCCACACTTCAAACTAGAAGTGTGTCAGTCCACTTGCCTAGAGAGGTCAACCTCTAGGACTTCAACCAATTGCACTCTTATATTCAATTATAAGACTTACAATACAAGACCAACAAAGGACTTACCTATCCAATACAAAAGAGTCTTCAACCTTAACAAGGACTTACCCACTTTGTAAGAGTCTTCGGCCTTCTCCAAGGACTTACCCACTCTTGCACAAGTCTTCAGCCTTGTAGGAATTACCCACTCTTCTTGGATCTTCTGCCTTTGACTTCACCTTCACTCGGAGAAGCTTTCCACCAAGGTCTTACCCACTTGAGCTTGAGTCTTTTGCCTTCTCCAAGGGCTTACCCACTCTAGCTCCAAGTCTTTAGCCTTGATCTTCACCAAGGGACTCCTTCCCTTGTTCTTCTTCACCTCTCTTGGACAAGAGAGAGAACCTTCATCTTCAATATAGGAAATGAGAGATGGGGAGGTGGTGGAAGTGAGAGCCTCACAAGATATACAAATAAAACTAGCTCTCTTACAAATCTCCTACTCACTCTAATGGATGTAGCAAGTGATTAAGCTTAGAGAGAGAGAGGAGGCTGTAGGAAGCACTCAACTATTGAATAGGGACCTCAAAAAGAGTTTGCAATGAATGCTCTCAACCTTGGAATGAAGCCCAAGGGGTCCTATTTATAGCTGGGGATGCCTCTTAACCTTTGGGAACACTTATGAATGAAAACTAGCCGTTTTGTGGCTTGCAACAGATCTATTTTCACTTGTTGCAACTCCACAACGGCTAGAAACACTTTTCTGCACTTTTCCGTACAGTGCATTCGGTCGAGTTTCTATATGTGTAACTCGACCGATCAAGTAGCAGGCAGCCCGATATTGAAATGATCGGTCGAGTTTTTTTCTGAGGAAACTCGACCGACCATTCCAACTGGAACTGGCCTACTACCCAATCGGTTGAGTTCTGTGAGTGCAAAACTCGACCGATGCAATCTTCAGAAAATCGATCAAGGTTTGATCGGTCGAGTTTCAGGGTGTGAAACTGGACCGACCAAGTGCATGTAATTGATTTTTGAAGTTGCATAAAAAGTGCTCTAAAAATCGTTCTAAGTGCTCCTGGCATTTTTCTAAGCTTAATTACAAGTCATACAATCATTACAAGTGATTTACAACATGATTCTAATGGATATACATCATATTACAAAAGTGTGCACTTGTATGACTTTGACTTGTCTTTTATCCAATTTGAGATGCGCAAGATAGGGAAATTGGAGTGTGTCTATACCTAATCTGAAATTACTCAAGTAGAAGCATTAGACACCAATATGTGGAATGGTTAGTCATCATCAAAACACGGGTTTAGTCAATTTAGACGTGAGTCAACATTGACCTAATTGACCTTGAGTCAACATTCTCCCCCTTTTTGAAGATGACAAACCATTCCATAAATGTATTGAAAGCATTTAAGTAAATTCATACCTTTGGAGAAACCTAGGGGTTTCAATAGAATGGAGTTCACATGCTCCCCCTCAATTGATGCGTGTGGAGTTTTCATACTCCCCCTCAATTGATGCTATTTCTCCTGTATGGTTAGCTTTCATAACATTTATAGAAACTATGTTTCTACTCATATATGTCTACACATATATGTCTCCTCCCCTTTACCTTCTCCCCTTTACATGGACATTCTTTTCCTCTTCATGTAAGACATGCCTTCTTCCTCTTTTTAAAAGAAGACATGCCTTTCTCCCCCTTTGTCATTTCAAAAAGTGGGGTTATGAAGAAAATAAGAAACATCACTTGTTAAGAGAAAGGAGATAATACAAATATATATAAGGAGAGTAGAAGAGCACAGATAGGGTCTTGTCCAAGCATAGAAAGAAAAGCAAGTAAAATCATATACTTGAACAACCCAAAAATGCAAGATAAAGTGCTGCAGAAAAACAATAAATCACAATTTTGACCCTCAAGATGATGGAATTTTACCAAAAACCATCGGAGCTCATGGCAAAGCAATGAGTCTTGCTCAGAAGGTCGTTTCTGCATGAAAAACACTAGTCTTGCACCAAAAACTGAAACTGGAGCAAAATCTGCATAAAATCCAAAACTACTCCAATTTCTACATATCATGTAGATCTATGAACCCTGCATCACAATGTTATGCAAGCAACTCAAGATAGTAGATATGCAATTCAAGGAACAATCTTGAGCATGTAAAAGACAAGATACAAGCATAGCATATAGATGAGTAAAGATACCAATTATTGACAGGGTTAGAACTACATGTATGTGAACTACTAGTAGATGATATCACAAGTTAGGACTACTAGTAGGATCTAGATCATAGCAAGATATACCAAAAAATACACAACATAAAGCAAGCTATGACTAGATGTAGAGATATATCCAAACAAAGAGATATGCAATTTTAGAAGCATGAAAGGATATAACTCACTATATATGCATCCTTACCATAAGATGATTACCCCTAAGAACCTCAAGGTTGTATCAAAACAAGATATACACCTATATAGATGTAGCAAGTTAGAGCACAGCGGAAGCAATTTTAGACACAACCAAGAGATCCAAAGAGATCATCATCAAAACCTGCAAAACAACTCAAAGCAAGTAATTGCAAGATATAGATATACCAATTTTGAGCAATTAGAAAGATAGAGTTGTAAGCAAGATAGGCAATTTAGAACATGGCAATATGCATATATAAAGGTATCAAGGGAGTGCCAAAGAATAAGTCTATTGGTTGAGAAAATCTAGTTTAGAGAGAAATTCTCATCCAATAAGCCAATGTATATTCTGTGCACAGTGTTATCGTTCGAGTTCTGTGCATGGACAACTCGACCGATGACAGTTGTTGGCAACACTCTTGGTGCCTATCGGTCGAGTTTCAATAGGGCAAACTCGACCGACAGTTCAACTGTCAAGAAGCACATATAATTCATATATTTAAAGGCATGCTTAAAATACAAACCATATCCAGACATGTCTAAGCAAGTTAGAAATGCACTATAGAAGCATTAGAAACAGTTTTTGAGCAAGAGTGTGAAGAGAAACACAAAAATACCACTTTTAACTCAAAAACCATATGTATAGTACACACTAACTTGACAAAAACAAGTTAGGATAGGTTATAAGCAATAAAACCATTACATTTGTGCTTACCATTGCTTTTCCACTTGTTGTCACCCTCTGCACATCTCACCTTTCTTCTTTTATGTGGATTGAGAAGTCAATTTACAATTCAATAGCTCAAGTCAATCCATTTGCAAGTACCTACAAGAAGAAAGATGAAATGGTCCCCAATCATGTTTTTGGATCTGGAGGAGTTAGTTTAGCAACCCAAATCCTATTGCTCTTGGGTGCTTTCCTAAAAGGACAACAATTAGAATAATGACCTAATTCATTGCAATAGTTGTATGTGCCCATAGTCTTGGAACTAGAGGATTCTCCATAGAATATTGGAGGTCATTTATCTTTGTTGTTCCCTTGATTACTATCATACCCTAAACCATGTCTACCAATTTGTTTAGTAGTATGGTCTAGGATTTGATTAAGATTTTTTTTACAAACTAAGAATCTTTGCAAAGAAGATCTTAAACTATCATTATCATGCTTAAGAGAAGCAATAGTAGAAGACAATTGATTAATGTTATCTCTAGCATGTAGAAGATCATTTTCTAAGCAAAGAGTTTTAGTTAAATAAGAATCTCTATCAATATGAAGAGCAGCAACATCATTCTCTCTATTAGTAGAACTAGAACAAGATTCATGCCCATTGATTTTAGCAAGCAAGGAGGCATTTTCTAGTTCTAATTCATGCAAAAAAAAATCTTTGATTTTGTTTTCAGATTTAAGAACATCAATGTCATGCATGAGAGAATCAACAATTAAAGTATGCTCTTCATTTGAACTAGGCATGAGAGGTTGAGCTTCTAGAAATTTAATCTTATCAAGTAAACTAGCATTTTCAAGTTTAAGAGAGTCTACTTGGCTAAGAAAATCATTTTTATCAATAAGCAAGCAAGAATTAGCATATTCAAGATCATCTAGTTCTATATGCAAATTATCAACAATTTTAGCAAGCTTTTTCTTTTTCTTTTTAGAAGACTTATAAGAGACACAAATGTCATGAATAATAGCAATTAAAGATTCTTTATCTAAAGAGTCTATATTTACCTCACTTGAGTCTTCACTTGTTGATGCTATAAGGGCAAAATGGCATTCCCCTTCATCACTAGAGCTTGAGCTTTATCCTTCACATGAATCTTCACTTGAGCTTGAGTTGGAGGAGCCACTTGAGCTTGAGTGCCATTTCTCCTTCTTGTGAAGATGGGTCTTTTTGCCTTGTGGGCAATCTTCCTTGTAGTGACCCTTCTTTCCACATGTGAAGCACCGGATGGAGGAGGACTTGCCTTTGTAGAGTCTACCCTTGGAGTACATGGCATCTTCTTCAACTTGAGAGAATGGAGAGGCTTGACCAACAATAGCCTTGATTTGAGCTTTGATTTCAGCCTTCTTCATTCTCTTGAGTTCTTTCTCCTCTTATCTTTCTAATTCCTCCCTCTTGTCAAGTGTGGCTTCATGTGCTTGTAGATTTCCAATGAGCTCTTCAATAGGAATATCCCTAAGAGACCTTGCTTCTTCAATGAGAGTCACCTTGGATTCCCATCTCTTAGGGAGATTTCTAAGGATCTTTGAGTTGATCTCTCCACTAGACATAGGATGTCCTAGAATAGCAAGACCATTCAAGATGGTGTTGAGCCTTGAGTACATGTTGGCTATGCTCTCCTCCTTTCCCATCTTGAAGTTCTCAAGCAACCCTTTGAGCATGTAGACTTTGCTTTCCTTCACTTGATCTGTCCCTTCATAAGTGATGCAAAGCTTTCTCCATACCTCATAGGTCGTCTCACAAGAGGAAATCTGGTTGAACTCGGTGGGGGTCATGGAGGCGTATAGGATGTGCATGGCTCTAGCATTCAAGGTTGCTTTCATCAAGGTGGCTTCATCCCATTCTTCAATGTTTGTCTTTAGTAGAATGTATGGGTTGTTCACCATTTGCCACATCTCGAGACTTGATCCTTGGATGAAGAATTGAAGTCTTCTTCTCCAATAGAGGAAGTTGCTCCCATCGAAGATTGGAAGGCTGGTCGAGAGTCTCCCTCCTAGGTAGTCACCCATCTTCTCCTACTTGTTGAAGTATGCTTGGAGAAGACCCACTCTGATACCACTTGTTGGATCCTAGATGGGTGATTAGATGCTCTAGAGGGGGGTGAATAGAGCTGAAAGCAATTAAACAAAACTCATTAAACCTTCAAAATATATGACAAGATAAGGTTGATAAATAGGCAATTTGGGTGCAACTAAATCATGCATATCAAGGATAAGATAGATTGAACATGCACCAAATAAGATAAGCTATTTAGAGTGGTTCCACACTTCAAACTAGAAGTGTGTCAGTCCACTTGCCTAGAGAGGTCAACCTCTAGGACTTCAACCAATTGCACTCTTATATTCAATTATAAGACTTACAATACAAGACCAACAAAGGACTTACCTATCCAATACAAAAGAGTCTTCAACCTTAACAAGGACTTACCCACTTTGTAAGAGTCTTCGGCCTTCTCCAAGGACTTACCCACTCTTGCACAAGTCTTCAGCCTTGTAGGAATTACCCACTCTTCTTGGATCTTCTGCCTTTGACTTCACCTTCACTCGGAGAAGCTTTCCACCAAGGTCTTACCCACTTGAGCTTGAGTCTTTTGCCTTCTCCAAGGGCTTACCCACTCTAGCTCCAAGTCTTTAGCCTTGATCTTCACCAAGGGACTCCTTCCCTTGTTCTTCTTCACCTCTCTTGGACAAGAGAGAGAACCTTCATCTTCAATATAGGAAATGAGAGATGGGGAGGTGGTGGAAGTGAGAGCCTCACAAGATATACAAATAAAACTAGCTCTCTTACAAATCTCCTACTCACTCTAATGGATGTAGCAAGTGATTAAGCTTAGAGAGAGAGAGGAGGCTGTAGGAAGCACTCAACTATTGAATAGGGACCTCAAAAAGAGTTTGCAATGAATGCTCTCAACCTTGGAATGAAGCCCAAGGGGTCCTATTTATAGCTGGGGATGCCTCTTAACCTTTGGGAACACTTATGAATGAAAACTAGCCGTTTTGTGGCTTGCAACAGATCTATTTTCACTTGTTGCAACTCCACAACGGCTAGAAACACTTTTCTGCACTTTTCCGTACAGTGCATTCGGTCGAGTTTCTATATGTGTAACTCGACCGATCAAGTAGCAGGCAGCCCGATATTGAAATGATCGGTCGAGTTTTTTTCTGAGGAAACTCGACCGACCATTCCAACTGGAACTGGCCTACTACCCAATCGGTTGAGTTCTGTGAGTGCAAAACTCGACCGATGCAATCTTCAGAAAATCGATCAAGGTTTGATCGGTCGAGTTTCAGGGTGTGAAACTGGACCGACCAAGTGCATGTAATTGATTTTTGAAGTTGCATAAAAAGTGCTCTAAAAATCGTTCTAAGTGCTCCTGGCATTTTTCTAAGCTTAATTACAAGTCATACAATCATTACAAGTGATTTACAACATGATTCTAATGGATATACATCATATTACAAAAGTGTGCACTTGTATGACTTTGACTTGTCTTTTATCCAATTTGAGATGCGCAAGATAGGGAAATTGGAGTGTGTCTATACCTAATCTGAAATTACTCAAGTAGAAGCATTAGACACCAATATGTGGAATGGTTAGTCATCATCAAAACACGGGTTTAGTCAATTTAGACGTGAGTCAACATTGACCTAATTGACCTTGAGTCAACATTCTCCCCCTTTTTGAAGATGACAAACCATTCCATAAATGTATTGAAAGCATTTAAGTAAATTCATACCTTTGGAGAAACCTAGGGGTTTCAATAGAATGGAGTTCACATGCTCCCCCTCAATTGATGCGTGTGGAGTTTTCATACTCCCCCTCAATTGATGCTATTTCTCCTGTATGGTTAGCTTTCATAACATTTATAGAAACTATGTTTCTACTCATATATGTCTACACATATATGTCTCCTCCCCTTTACCTTCTCCCCTTTACATGGATATTCTTTTCCTCTTCATGTAAGACATGCCTTCTTCCTCTTTTTAAAAGAAGACATGCCTTTCTCCCCCTTTGTCATTTCAAAAAGTGGGGTTATGAAGAAAATAAGAAACATCACTTGTTAAGAGAAAGGAGATAATACAAATATATATAAGGAGAGTAGAAGAGCACAGATAGGGTCTTGTCCAAGCATAGAAAGAAAAGCAAGTAAAATCATATACTTGAACAACCCAAAAATGCAAGATAAAGTGCTGCAGAAAAACAATAAATCACAATTTTGACCCTCAAGATGATGGAATTTTACCAAAAACCATCGGAGCTCATGGCAAAGCAATGAGTCTTGCTCAGAAGGTCGTTTCTGCATGAAAAACACTAGTCTTGCACCAAAAACTGAAACTGGAGCAAAATCTGCATAAAATCCAAAACTACTCCAATTTCTACATATCATGTAGATCTATGAACCCTGCATCACAATGTTATGCAAGCAACTCAAGATAGTAGATATGCAATTCAAGGAACAATCTTGAGCATGTAAAAGACAAGATACAAGCATAGCATATAGATGAGTAAAGATACCAATTATTGACAGGGTTAGAACTACATGTATGTGAACTACTAGTAGATGATATCACAAGTTAGGACTACTAGTAGGATCTAGATCATAGCAAGATATACCAAAAAATACACAACATAAAGCAAGCTATGACTAGATGTAGAGATATATCCAAACAAAGAGATATGCAATTTTAGAAGCATGAAAGGATATAACTCACTATATATGCATCCTTACCATAAGATGATTACCCCTAAGAACCTCAAGGTTGTATCAAAACAAGATATACACCTATATAGATGTAGCAAGTTAGAGCACAGCGGAAGCAATTTTAGACACAACCAAGAGATCCAAAGAGATCATCATCAAAACCTGCAAAACAACTCAAAGCAAGTAATTGCAAGATATAGATATACCAATTTTGAGCAATTAGAAAGATAGAGTTGTAAGCAAGATAGGCAATTTAGAACATGGCAATATGCATATATAAAGGTATCAAGGGAGTGCCAAAGAATAAGTCTATTGGTTGAGAAAATCTAGTTTAGAGAGAAATTCTCATCCAATAAGCCAATGTATATTCTGTGCACAGTGTTATCGGTCGAGTTCTGTGCATGGACAACTCGACCGATGACAGTTGTTGGCAACACTCTTGGTGCCTATCGGTCGAGTTTCAATAGGGCAAACTCGACCGACAGTTCAACTGTCAAGAAGCACATATAATTCATATATTTAAAGGCATGCTTAAAATACAAACCATATCCAGACATGTCTAAGCAAGTTAGAAATGCACTATAGAAGCATTAGAAACAGTTTTTGAGCAAGAGTGTGAAGAGAAACACAAAAATACCACTTTTAACTCAAAAACCATATGTATAGTACACACTAACTTGACAAAAACAAGTTAGGATAGGTTATAAGCAATAAAACCATTAAATTTGTGCTTACCATTGCTTTTCCACTTGTTGTCACCCTCTGCACATCTCACCTTTCTTCTTTTATGTGGATTGAGAAGTCAATTTACAATTCAATAGCTCAAGTCAATCCATTTGCAAGTACCTACAAGAAGAAAGATGAAATGGTCCCCAATCATGTTTTTGGATCTGGAGGAGTTAGTTTAGCAACCCAAATCCTATTGCTCTTGGGTGCTTTCCTAAAAGGACAACAATTAGAATAATGACCTAATTCATTGCAATAGTTGTATGTGCCCATAGTCTTGGAACTAGAGGATTCTCCATAGAATATTGGAGGTCATTTATCTTTGTTGTTCCCTTGATTACTATCATACCCTAAACCATGTCTACCAATTTGTTTAGTAGTATGGTCTAGGATTTGATTAAGATTTTTTTTACAAACTAAGAATCTTTGCAAAGAAGATCTTAAACTATCATTATCATGCTTAAGAGAAGCAATAGTAGAAGACAATTGATTAATGTTATCTCTAGCATGTAGAAGATCATTTTCTAAGCAAAGAGTTTTAGTTAAATAAGAATCTCTATCAATATGAAGAGCAGCAACATCATTCTCTCTATTAGTAGAACTAGAACAAGATTCATGCCCATTGATTTTAGCAAGCAAGGAGGCATTTTCTAGTTCTAATTCATGCAAAAAAAAATCTTTGATTTTGTTTTCAGATTTAAGAACATCAATGTCATGCATGAGAGAATCAACAATTAAAGTATGCTCTTCATTTGAACTAGGCATGAGAGGTTGAGCTTCTAGAAATTTAATCTTATCAAGTAAACTAGCATTTTCAAGTTTAAGAGAGTCTACTTGGCTAAGAAAATCATTTTTATCAATAAGCAAGCAAGAATTAGCATATTCAAGATCATCTAGTTCTATATGCAAATTATCAACAATTTTAGCAAGCTTTTTCTTTTTCTTTTTAGAAGACTTATAAGAGACACAAATGTCATGAATAATAGCAATTAAAGATTCTTTATCTAAAGAGTCTATATTTACCTCACTTGAGTCTTCACTTGTTGATGCTATAAGGGCAAAATGGCATTCCCCTTCATCACTAGAGCTTGAGCTTTATCCTTCACATGAATCTTCACTTGAGCTTGAGTTGGAGGAGCCACTTGAGCTTGAGTGCCATTTCTCCTTCTTGTGAAGATGGGTCTTTTTGCCTTGTGGGCAATCTTCCTTGTAGTGACCCTTCTTTCCACATGTGAAGCACCGGATGGAGGAGGACTTGCCTTTGTAGAGTCTACCCTTGGAGTACATGGCATCTTCTTCAACTTGAGAGAATGGAGAGGCTTGACCAACAATAGCCTTGATTTGAGCTTTGATTTCAGCCTTCTTCATTCTCTTGAGTTCTTTCTCCTCTTATCTTTCTAATTCCTCCCTCTTGTCAAGTGTGGCTTCATGTGCTTGTAGATTTCCAATGAGCTCTTCAATAGGAATATCCCTAAGAGACCTTGCTTCTTCAATGAGAGTCACCTTGGATTCCCATCTCTTAGGGAGATTTCTAAGGATCTTTGAGTTGATCTCTCCACTAGACATAGGATGTCCTAGAATAGCAAGACCATTCAAGATGGTGTTGAGCCTTGAGTACATGTTGGCTATGCTCTCCTCCTTTCCCATCTTGAAGTTCTCAAGCAACCCTTTGAGCATGTAGACTTTGCTTTCCTTCACTTGATCTGTCCCTTCATAAGTGATGCAAAGCTTTCTCCATACCTCATAGGTCGTCTCACAAGAGGAAATCTGGTTGAACTCGGTGGGGGTCATGGAGGCGTATAGGATGTGCATGGCTCTAGCATTCAAGGTTGCTTTCATCAAGGTGGCTTCATCCCATTCTTCAATGTTTGTCTTTAGTAGAATGTATGGGTTGTTCACCATTTGCCACATCTCGAGACTTGATCCTTGGATGAAGAATTGAAGTCTTCTTCTCCAATAGAGGAAGTTGCTCCCATCGAAGATTGGAAGGCTGGTCGAGAGTCTCCCTCCTAGGTAGTCACCCATCTTCTCCTACTTGTTGAAGTATGCTTGGAGAAGACCCACTCTGATACCACTTGTTGGATCCTAGATGGGTGATTAGATGCTCTAGAGGGGGGTGAATAGAGCTGAAAGCAATTAAACAAAACTCATTAAACCTTCAAAATATATGACAAGATAAGGTTGATAAATAGGCAATTTGGGTGCAACTAAATCATGCATATCAAGGATAAGATAGATTGAACATGCACCAAATAAGATAAGCTATTTAGAGTGGTTCCACACTTCAAACTAGAAGTGTGTCAGTCCACTTGCCTAGAGAGGTCAACCTCTAGGACTTCAACCAATTGCACTCTTATATTCAATTATAAGACTTACAATACAAGACCAACAAAGGACTTACCTATCCAATACAAAAGAGTCTTCAACCTTAACAAGGACTTACCCACTTTGTAAGAGTCTTCGGCCTTCTCCAAGGACTTACCCACTCTTGCACAAGTCTTCAGCCTTGTAGGAATTACCCACTCTTCTTGGATCTTCTGCCTTTGACTTCACCTTCACTCGGAGAAGCTTTCCACCAAGGTCTTACCCACTTGAGCTTGAGTCTTTTGCCTTCTCCAAGGGCTTACCCACTCTAGCTCCAAGTCTTTAGCCTTGATCTTCACCAAGGGACTCCTTCCCTTGTTCTTCTTCACCTCTCTTGGACAAGAGAGAGAACCTTCATCTTCAATATAGGAAATGAGAGATGGGGAGGTGGTGGAAGTGAGAGCCTCACAAGATATACAAATAAAACTAGCTCTCTTACAAATCTCCTACTCACTCTAATGGATGTAGCAAGTGATTAAGCTTAGAGAGAGAGAGGAGGCTGTAGGAAGCACTCAACTATTGAATAGGGACCTCAAAAAGAGTTTGCAATGAATGCTCTCAACCTTGGAATGAAGCCCAAGGGGTCCTATTTATAGCTGGGGATGCCTCTTAACCTTTGGGAACACTTATGAATGAAAACTAGCCGTTTTGTGGCTTGCAACAGATCTATTTTCACTTGTTGCAACTCCACAACGGCTAGAAACACTTTTCTGCACTTTTCCGTACAGTGCATTCGGTCGAGTTTCTATATGTGTAACTCGACCGATCAAGTAGCAGGCAGCCCGATATTGAAATGATCGGTCGAGTTTTTTTCTGAGGAAACTCGACCGACCATTCCAACTGGAACTGGCCTACTACCCAATCGGTTGAGTTCTGTGAGTGCAAAACTCGACCGATGCAATCTTCAGAAAATCGATCAAGGTTTGATCGGTCGAGTTTCAGGGTGTGAAACTGGACCGACCAAGTGCATGTAATTGATTTTTGAAGTTGCATAAAAAGTGCTCTAAAAATCGTTCTAAGTGCTCCTGGCATTTTTCTAAGCTTAATTACAAGTCATACAATCATTACAAGTGATTTACAACATGATTCTAATGGATATACATCATATTACAAAAGTGTGCACTTGTATGACTTTGACTTGTCTTTTATCCAATTTGAGATGCGCAAGATAGGGAAATTGGAGTGTGTCTATACCTAATCTGAAATTACTCAAGTAGAAGCATTAGACACCAATATGTGGAATGGTTAGTCATCATCAAAACACGGGTTTAGTCAATTTAGACGTGAGTCAACATTGACCTAATTGACCTTGAGTCAACATTCTCCCCCTTTTTGAAGATGACAAACCATTCCATAAATGTATTGAAAGCATTTAAGTAAATTCATACCTTTGGAGAAACCTAGGGGTTTCAATAGAATGGAGTTCACATGCTCCCCCTCAATTGATGCGTGTGGAGTTTTCATACTCCCCCTCAATTGATGCTATTTCTCCTGTATGGTTAGCTTTCATAACATTTATAGAAACTATGTTTCTACTCATATATGTCTACACATATATGTCTCCTCCCCTTTACCTTCTCCCCTTTACATGGATATTCTTTTCCTCTTCATGTAAGACATGCCTTCTTCCTCTTTTTAAAAGAAGACATGCCTTTCTCCCCCTTTGTCATTTCAAAAAGTGGGGTTATGAAGAAAATAAGAAACATCACTTGTTAAGAGAAAGGAGATAATACAAATATATATAAGGAGAGTAGAAGAGCACAGATAGGGTCTTGTCCAAGCATAGAAAGAAAAGCAAGTAAAATCATATACTTGAACAACCCAAAAATGCAAGATAAAGTGCTGCAGAAAAACAATAAATCACAATTTTGACCCTCAAGATGATGGAATTTTACCAAAAACCATCGGAGCTCATGGCAAAGCAATGAGTCTTGCTCAGAAGGTCGTTTCTGCATGAAAAACACTAGTCTTGCACCAAAAACTGAAACTGGAGCAAAATCTGCATAAAATCCAAAACTACTCCAATTTCTACATATCATGTAGATCTATGAACCCTGCATCACAATGTTATGCAAGCAACTCAAGATAGTAGATATGCAATTCAAGGAACAATCTTGAGCATGTAAAAGACAAGATACAAGCATAGCATATAGATGAGTAAAGATACCAATTATTGACAGGGTTAGAACTACATGTATGTGAACTACTAGTAGATGATATCACAAGTTAGGACTACTAGTAGGATCTAGATCATAGCAAGATATACCAAAAAATACACAACATAAAGCAAGCTATGACTAGATGTAGAGATATATCCAAACAAAGAGATATGCAATTTTAGAAGCATGAAAGGATATAACTCACTATATATGCATCCTTACCATAAGATGATTACCCCTAAGAACCTCAAGGTTGTATCAAAACAAGATATACACCTATATAGATGTAGCAAGTTAGAGCACAGCGGAAGCAATTTTAGACACAACCAAGAGATCCAAAGAGATCATCATCAAAACCTGCAAAACAACTCAAAGCAAGTAATTGCAAGATATAGATATACCAATTTTGAGCAATTAGAAAGATAGAGTTGTAAGCAAGATAGGCAATTTAGAACATGGCAATATGCATATATAAAGGTATCAAGGGAGTGCCAAAGAATAAGTCTATTGGTTGAGAAAATCTAGTTTAGAGAGAAATTCTCATCCAATAAGCCAATGTATATTCTGTGCACAGTGTTATCGGTCGAGTTCTGTGCATGGACAACTCGACCGATGACAGTTGTTGGCAACACTCTTGGTGCCTATCGGTCGAGTTTCAATAGGGCAAACTCGACCGACAGTTCAACTGTCAAGAAGCACATATAATTCATATATTTAAAGGCATGCTTAAAATACAAACCATATCCAGACATGTCTAAGCAAGTTAGAAATGCACTATAGAAGCATTAGAAACAGTTTTTGAGCAAGAGTGTGAAGAGAAACACAAAAATACCACTTTTAACTCAAAAACCATATGTATAGTACACACTAACTTGACAAAAACAAGTTAGGATAGGTTATAAGCAATAAAACCATTAAATTTGTGCTTACCATTGCTTTTCCACTTGTTGTCACCCTCTGCACATCTCACCTTTCTTCTTTTATGTGGATTGAGAAGTCAATTTACAATTCAATAGCTCAAGTCAATCCATTTGCAAGTACCTACAAGAAGAAAGATGAAATGGTCCCCAATCATGTTTTTGGATCTGGAGGAGTTAGTTTAGCAACCCAAATCCTATTGCTCTTGGGTGCTTTCCTAAAAGGACAACAATTAGAATAATGACCTAATTCATTGCAATAGTTGTATGTGCCCATAGTCTTGGAACTAGAGGATTCTCCATAGAATATTGGAGGTCATTTATCTTTGTTGTTCCCTTGATTACTATCATACCCTAAACCATGTCTACCAATTTGTTTAGTAGTATGGTCTAGGATTTGATTAAGATTTTTTTTACAAACTAAGAATCTTTGCAAAGAAGATCTTAAACTATCATTATCATGCTTAAGAGAAGCAATAGTAGAAGACAATTGATTAATGTTATCTCTAGCATGTAGAAGATCATTTTCTAAGCAAAGAGTTTTAGTTAAATAAGAATCTCTATCAATATGAAGAGCAGCAACATCATTCTCTCTATTAGTAGAACTAGAACAAGATTCATGCCCATTGATTTTAGCAAGCAAGGAGGCATTTTCTAGTTCTAATTCATGCAAAAAAAAATCTTTGATTTTGTTTTCAGATTTAAGAACATCAATGTCATGCATGAGAGAATCAACAATTAAAGTATGCTCTTCATTTGAACTAGGCATGAGAGGTTGAGCTTCTAGAAATTTAATCTTATCAAGTAAACTAGCATTTTCAAGTTTAAGAGAGTCTACTTGGCTAAGAAAATCATTTTTATCAATAAGCAAGCAAGAATTAGCATATTCAAGATCATCTAGTTCTATATGCAAATTATCAACAATTTTAGCAAGCTTTTTCTTTTTCTTTTTAGAAGACTTATAAGAGACACAAATGTCATGAATAATAGCAATTAAAGATTCTTTATCTAAAGAGTCTATATTTACCTCACTTGAGTCTTCACTTGTTGATGCTATAAGGGCAAAATGGCATTCCCCTTCATCACTAGAGCTTGAGCTTTATCCTTCACATGAATCTTCACTTGAGCTTGAGTTGGAGGAGCCACTTGAGCTTGAGTGCCATTTCTCCTTCTTGTGAAGATGGGTCTTTTTGCCTTGTGGGCAATCTTCCTTGTAGTGACCCTTCTTTCCACATGTGAAGCACCGGATGGAGGAGGACTTGCCTTTGTAGAGTCTACCCTTGGAGTACATGGCATCTTCTTCAACTTGAGAGAATGGAGAGGCTTGACCAACAATAGCCTTGATTTGAGCTTTGATTTCAGCCTTCTTCATTCTCTTGAGTTCTTTCTCCTCTTATCTTTCTAATTCCTCCCTCTTGTCAAGTGTGGCTTCATGTGCTTGTAGATTTCCAATGAGCTCTTCAATAGGAATATCCCTAAGAGACCTTGCTTCTTCAATGAGAGTCACCTTGGATTCCCATCTCTTAGGGAGATTTCTAAGGATCTTTGAGTTGATCTCTCCACTAGACATAGGATGTCCTAGAATAGCAAGACCATTCAAGATGGTGTTGAGCCTTGAGTACATGTTGGCTATGCTCTCCTCCTTTCCCATCTTGAAGTTCTCAAGCAACCCTTTGAGCATGTAGACTTTGCTTTCCTTCACTTGATCTGTCCCTTCATAAGTGATGCAAAGCTTTCTCCATACCTCATAGGTCGTCTCACAAGAGGAAATCTGGTTGAACTCGGTGGGGGTCATGGAGGCGTATAGGATGTGCATGGCTCTAGCATTCAAGGTTGCTTTCATCAAGGTGGCTTCATCCCATTCTTCAATGTTTGTCTTTAGTAGAATGTATGGGTTGTTCACCATTTGCCACATCTCGAGACTTGATCCTTGGATGAAGAATTGAAGTCTTCTTCTCCAATAGAGGAAGTTGCTCCCATCGAAGATTGGAAGGCTGGTCGAGAGTCTCCCTCCTAGGTAGTCACCCATCTTCTCCTACTTGTTGAAGTATGCTTGGAGAAGACCCACTCTGATACCACTTGTTGGATCCTAGATGGGTGATTAGATGCTCTAGAGGGGGGTGAATAGAGCTGAAAGCAATTAAACAAAACTCATTAAACCTTCAAAATATATGACAAGATAAGGTTGATAAATAGGCAATTTGGGTGCAACTAAATCATGCATATCAAGGATAAGATAGATTGAACATGCACCAAATAAGATAAGCTATTTAGAGTGGTTCCACACTTCAAACTAGAAGTGTGTCAGTCCACTTGCCTAGAGAGGTCAACCTCTAGGACTTCAACCAATTGCACTCTTATATTCAATTATAAGACTTACAATACAAGACCAACAAAGGACTTACCTATCCAATACAAAAGAGTCTTCAACCTTAACAAGGACTTACCCACTTTGTAAGAGTCTTCGGCCTTCTCCAAGGACTTACCCACTCTTGCACAAGTCTTCAGCCTTGTAGGAATTACCCACTCTTCTTGGATCTTCTGCCTTTGACTTCACCTTCACTCGGAGAAGCTTTCCACCAAGGTCTTACCCACTTGAGCTTGAGTCTTTTGCCTTCTCCAAGGGCTTACCCACTCTAGCTCCAAGTCTTTAGCCTTGATCTTCACCAAGGGACTCCTTCCCTTGTTCTTCTTCACCTCTCTTGGACAAGAGAGAGAACCTTCATCTTCAATATAGGAAATGAGAGATGGGGAGGTGGTGGAAGTGAGAGCCTCACAAGATATACAAATAAAACTAGCTCTCTTACAAATCTCCTACTCACTCTAATGGATGTAGCAAGTGATTAAGCTTAGAGAGAGAGAGGAGGCTGTAGGAAGCACTCAACTATTGAATAGGGACCTCAAAAAGAGTTTGCAATGAATGCTCTCAACCTTGGAATGAAGCCCAAGGGGTCCTATTTATAGCTGGGGATGCCTCTTAACCTTTGGGAACACTTATGAATGAAAACTAGCCGTTTTGTGGCTTGCAACAGATCTATTTTCACTTGTTGCAACTCCACAACGGCTAGAAACACTTTTCTGCACTTTTCCGTACAGTGCATTCGGTCGAGTTTCTATATGTGTAACTCGACCGATCAAGTAGCAGGCAGCCCGATATTGAAATGATCGGTCGAGTTTTTTTCTGAGGAAACTCGACCGACCATTCCAACTGGAACTGGCCTACTACCCAATCGGTTGAGTTCTGTGAGTGCAAAACTCGACCGATGCAATCTTCAGAAAATCGATCAAGGTTTGATCGGTCGAGTTTCAGGGTGTGAAACTGGACCGACCAAGTGCATGTAATTGATTTTTGAAGTTGCATAAAAAGTGCTCTAAAAATCGTTCTAAGTGCTCCTGGCATTTTTCTAAGCTTAATTACAAGTCATACAATCATTACAAGTGATTTACAACATGATTCTAATGGATATACATCATATTACAAAAGTGTGCACTTGTATGACTTTGACTTGTCTTTTATCCAATTTGAGATGCGCAAGATAGGGAAATTGGAGTGTGTCTATACCTAATCTGAAATTACTCAAGTAGAAGCATTAGACACCAATATGTGGAATGGTTAGTCATCATCAAAACACGGGTTTAGTCAATTTAGACGTGAGTCAACATTGACCTAATTGACCTTGAGTCAACATTCTCCCCCTTTTTGAAGATGACAAACCATTCCATAAATGTATTGAAAGCATTTAAGTAAATTCATACCTTTGGAGAAACCTAGGGGTTTCAATAGAATGGAGTTCACATGCTCCCCCTCAATTGATGCGTGTGGAGTTTTCATACTCCCCCTCAATTGATGCTATTTCTCCTGTATGGTTAGCTTTCATAACATTTATAGAAACTATGTTTCTACTCATATATGTCTACACATATATGTCTCCTCCCCTTTACCTTCTCCCCTTTACATGGATATTCTTTTCCTCTTCATGTAAGACATGCCTTCTTCCTCTTTTTAAAAGAAGACATGCCTTTCTCCCCCTTTGTCATTTCAAAAAGTGGGGTTATGAAGAAAATAAGAAACATCACTTGTTAAGAGAAAGGAGATAATACAAATATATATAAGGAGAGTAGAAGAGCACAGATAGGGTCTTGTCCAAGCATAGAAAGAAAAGCAAGTAAAATCATATACTTGAACAACCCAAAAATGCAAGATAAAGTGCTGCAGAAAAACAATAAATCACAATTTTGACCCTCAAGATGATGGAATTTTACCAAAAACCATCGGAGCTCATGGCAAAGCAATGAGTCTTGCTCAGAAGGTCGTTTCTGCATGAAAAACACTAGTCTTGCACCAAAAACTGAAACTGGAGCAAAATCTGCATAAAATCCAAAACTACTCCAATTTCTACATATCATGTAGATCTATGAACCCTGCATCACAATGTTATGCAAGCAACTCAAGATAGTAGATATGCAATTCAAGGAACAATCTTGAGCATGTAAAAGACAAGATACAAGCATAGCATATAGATGAGTAAAGATACCAATTATTGACAGGGTTAGAACTACATGTATGTGAACTACTAGTAGATGATATCACAAGTTAGGACTACTAGTAGGATCTAGATCATAGCAAGATATACCAAAAAATACACAACATAAAGCAAGCTATGACTAGATGTAGAGATATATCCAAACAAAGAGATATGCAATTTTAGAAGCATGAAAGGATATAACTCACTATATATGCATCCTTACCATAAGATGATTACCCCTAAGAACCTCAAGGTTGTATCAAAACAAGATATACACCTATATAGATGTAGCATGTTAGAGCACAGCGGAAGCAATTTTAGACACAACCAAGAGATCCAAAGAGATCATCATCAAAACCTGCAAAACAACTCAAAGCAAGTAATTGCAAGATATAGATATACCAATTTTGAGCAATTAGAAAGATAGAGTTGTAAGCAAGATAGGCAATTTAGAACATGGCAATATGCATATATAAAGGTATCAAGGGAGTGCCAAAGAATAAGTCTATTGGTTGAGAAAATCTAGTTTAGAGAGAAATTCTCATCCAATAAGCCAATGTATATTCTGTGCACAGTGTTATCGGTCGAGTTCTGTGCATGGACAACTCGACCGATGACAGTTGTTGGCAACACTCTTGGTGCCTATCGGTCGAGTTTCAATAGGGCAAACTCGACCGACAGTTCAACTGTCAAGAAGCACATATAATTCATATATTTAAAGGCATGCTTAAAATACAAACCATATCCAGACATGTCTAAGCAAGTTAGAAATGCACTATAGAAGCATTAGAAACAGTTTTTGAGCAAGAGTGTGAAGAGAAACACAAAAATACCACTTTTAACTCAAAAACCATATGTATAGTACACACTAACTTGACAAAAACAAGTTAGGATAGGTTATAAGCAATAAAACCATTACATTTGTGCTTACCATTGCTTTTCCACTTGTTGTCACCCTCTGCACATCTCACCTTTCTTCTTTTATGTGGATTGAGAAGTCAATTTACAATTCAATAGCTCAAGTCAATCCATTTGCAAGTACCTACAAGAAGAAAGATGAAATGGTCCCCAATCATGTTTTTGGATCTGGAGGAGTTAGTTTAGCAACCCAAATCCTATTGCTCTTGGGTGCTTTCCTAAAAGGACAACAATTAGAATAATGACCTAATTCATTGCAATAGTTGTATGTGCCCATAGTCTTGGAACTAGAGGATTCTCCATAGAATATTGGAGGTCATTTATCTTTGTTGTTCCCTTGATTACTATCATACCCTAAACCATGTCTACCAATTTGTTTAGTAGTATGGTCTAGGATTTGATTAAGATTTTTTTTACAAACTAAGAATCTTTGCAAAGAAGATCTTAAACTATCATTATCATGCTTAAGAGAAGCAATAGTAGAAGACAATTGATTAATGTTATCTCTAGCATGTAGAAGATCATTTTCTAAGCAAAGAGTTTTAGTTAAATAAGAATCTCTATCAATATGAAGAGCAGCAACATCATTCTCTCTATTAGTAGAACTAGAACAAGATTCATGCCCATTGATTTTAGCAAGCAAGGAGGCATTTTCTAGTTCTAATTCATGCAAAAAAAAATCTTTGATTTTGTTTTCAGATTTAAGAACATCAATGTCATGCATGAGAGAATCAACAATTAAAGTATGCTCTTCATTTGAACTAGGCATGAGAGGTTGAGCTTCTAGAAATTTAATCTTATCAAGTAAACTAGCATTTTCAAGTTTAAGAGAGTCTACTTGGCTAAGAAAATCATTTTTATCAATAAGCAAGCAAGAATTAGCATATTCAAGATCATCTAGTTCTATATGCAAATTATCAACAATTTTAGCAAGCTTTTTCTTTTTCTTTTTAGAAGACTTATAAGAGACACAAATGTCATGAATAATAGCAATTAAAGATTCTTTATCTAAAGAGTCTATATTTACCTCACTTGAGTCTTCACTTGTTGATGCTATAAGGGCAAAATGGCATTCCCCTTCATCACTAGAGCTTGAGCTTTATCCTTCACATGAATCTTCACTTGAGCTTGAGTTGGAGGAGCCACTTGAGCTTGAGTGCCATTTCTCCTTCTTGTGAAGATGGGTCTTTTTGCCTTGTGGGCAATCTTCCTTGTAGTGACCCTTCTTTCCACATGTGAAGCACCGGATGGAGGAGGACTTGCCTTTGTAGAGTCTACCCTTGGAGTACATGGCATCTTCTTCAACTTGAGAGAATGGAGAGGCTTGACCAACAATAGCCTTGATTTGAGCTTTGATTTCAGCCTTCTTCATTCTCTTGAGTTCTTTCTCCTCTTGTCTTTCTAATTCCTCCCTCTTGTCAAGTGTGGCTTCATGTGCTTGTAGATTTCCAATGAGCTCTTCAATAGGAATATCCCTAAGAGACCTTGCTTCTTCAATGAGAGTCACCTTGGATTCCCATCTCTTAGGGAGATTTCTAAGGATCTTTGAGTTGATCTCTCCACTAGACATAGGATGTCCTAGAATAGCAAGACCATTCAAGATGGTGTTGAGCCTTGAGTACATGTTGGCTATGCTCTCCTCCTTTCCCATCTTGAAGTTCTCAAGCAACCCTTTAAGCATGTAGACTTTGCTTTCCTTCACTTGATCTGTCCCTTCATAAGTGATGCAAAGCTTTCTCCATACCTCATAGGTCGTCTCACAAGAGGAAATCCGGTTGAACTCGGTGGGGGTCATGGAGGCGTATAGGATGTGCATGGCTCTAGCATTCAAGGTTGCTTTCATCAAGGTGGCTTCATCCCATTCTTCAATGTTTGTCTTTAGTAGAATGTATGGGTTGTTCACCATTTGCCACATCTCGAGACTTGATCCTTGGATGAAGAATTGAAGTCTTCTTCTCCAATAGAGGAAGTTGCTCCCATCGAAGATTGGAAGGCTGGTCGAGAGTCTCCCTCCTAGGTAGTCACCCATCTTCTCCTACTTGTTGAAGTATGCTTGGAGAAGACCCACTCTGATACCACTTGTTGGATCCTAGATGGGTGATTAGATGCTCTAGAGGGGGGTGAATAGAGCTGAAAGCAATTAAACAAAACTCATTAAACCTTCAAAATATATGACAAGATAAGGTTGATAAATAGGCAATTTGGGTGAAACTAAATCATGCATATCAAGGATAAGATAGATTGAACATGCACCAAATAAGATAAGCTATTTAGAGTGGTTCCACACTTCAAACTAGAAGTGTGTCAGTCCACTTGCCTAGAGAGGTCAACCTCTAGGACTTCAACCAATTGCACTCTTATATTCAATTATAAGACTTACAATACAAGACCAACAAAGGACTTACCTATCCAATACAAAAGAGTCTTCAACCTTAACAAGGACTTACCCACTTTGTAAGAGTCTTCGGCCTTCTCCAAGGACTTACCCACTCTTGCACAAGTCTTCAGCCTTGTAGGAATTACCCACTCTTCTTGGATCTTCTGCCTTTGACTTCACCTTCACTCGGAGAAGCTTTCCACCAAGGTCTTACCCACTTGAGCTTGAGTCTTTTGCCTTCTCCAAGGGCTTACCCACTCTAGCTCCAAGTCTTTAGCCTTGATCTTCACCAAGGGACTCCTTCCCTTGTTCTTCTTCACCTCTCTTGGACAAGAGAGAGAACCTTCATCTTCAATATAGGAAATGAGAGATGGGGAGGTGGTGGAAGTGAGAGCCTCACAAGATATACAAATAAAACTAGCTCTCTTACAAATCTCCTACTCACTCTAATGGATGTAGCAAGTGATTAAGCTTAGAGAGAGAGAGGAGGCTGTAGGAAGCACTCAACTATTGAATAGGGACCTCAAAAAGAGTTTGCAATGAATGCTCTCAACCTTGGAATGAAGCCCAAGGGGTCCTATTTATAGCTGGGGATGCCTCTTAACCTTTGGGAACACTTATGAATGAAAACTAGCCGTTTTGTGGCTTGCAACAGATCTATTTTCACTTGTTGCAACTCCACAACGGCTAGAAACACTTTTCTGCACTTTTCCGTACAGTGCATTCGGTCGAGTTTCTATATGTGTAACTCGACCGATCAAGTAGCAGGCAGCCCGATATTGAAATGATCGGTCGAGTTTTTTTCTGAGGAAACTCGACCGACCATTCCAACTGGAACTGGCCTACTACCCAATCGGTTGAGTTCTGTGAGTGCAAAACTCGACCGATGCAATCTTCAGAAAATCGATCAAGGTTTGATCGGTCGAGTTTCAGGGTGTGAAACTGGACCGACCAAGTGCATGTAATTGATTTTTGAAGTTGCATAAAAAGTGCTCTAAAAATCGTTCTAAGTGCTCCTGGCATTTTTCTAAGCTTAATTACAAGTCATACAATCATTACAAGTGATTTACAACATGATTCTAATGGATATACATCATATTACAAAAGTGTGCACTTGTATGACTTTGACTTGTCTTTTATCCAATTTGAGATGCGCAAGATAGGGAAATTGGAGTGTGTCTATACCTAATCTGAAATTACTCAAGTAGAAGCATTAGACACCAATATGTGGAATGGTTAGTCATCATCAAAACACGGGTTTAGTCAATTTAGACGTGAGTCAACATTGACCTAATTGACCTTGAGTCAACATTCTCCCCCTTTTTGAAGATGACAAACCATTCCATAAATGTATTGAAAGCATTTAAGTAAATTCATACCTTTGGAGAAACCTAGGGGCTTCAATAGAATGGAGTTCACATGCTCCCCCTCAATTGATGCGTGTGGAGTTTTCATACTCCCCCTCAATTGATGCTATTTCTCCTGTATGGTTAGCTTTCATAACATTTATAGAAACTATGTTTCTACTCATATATGTCTACACATATATGTCTCCTCCCCTTTACCTTCTCCCCTTTACATGGACATTCTTTTCCTCTTCATGTAAGACATGCCTTCTTCCTCTTTTTAAAAGAAGACATGCCTTTCTCCCCCTTTGTCATTTCAAAAAGTGGGGTTATGAAGAAAATAAGAAACATCACTTGTTAAGAGAAAGGAGATAATACAAATATATATAAGGAGAGTAGAAGAGCACAGATAGGGTCTTGTCCAAACATAGAAAGAAAAGCAAGTAAAATCATATACTTGAACAACCCAAAAATGCAAGATAAAGTGCTGCAGAAAAACAATAAATCACAATTTTGACCCTCAAGATGATGGAATTTTACCAAAAACCATCGGAGCTCATGGCAAAGCAATGAGTCTTGCTCAGAAGGTCGTTTCTGCATGAAAAACACTAGTCTTGCACCAAAAACTGAAACTGGAGCAAAATCTGCATAAAATCCAAAACTACTCCAATTTCTACATATCATGTAGATCTATGAACCCTGCATCACAATGTTATGCAAGCAACTCAAGATAGTAGATATGCAATTCAAGGAACAATCTTGAGCATGTAAAAGACAAGATACAAGCATAGCATATAGATGAGTAAAGATACCAATTATTGACAGGGTTAGAACTACATGTATGTGAACTACTAGTAGATGATATCACAAGTTAGGACTACTAGTAGGATCTAGATCATAGCAAGATATACCAAAAAATACACAACATAAAGCAAGCTATGACTAGATGTAGAGATATATCCAAACAAAGAGATATGCAATTTTAGAAGCATGAAAGGATATAACTCACTATATATGCATCCTTACCATAAGATGATTACCCCTAAGAACCTCAAGGTTGTATCAAAACAAGATATACACCTATATAGATGTAGCAAGTTAGAGCACAGCGGAAGCAATTTTAGACACAACCAAGAGATCCAAAGAGATCATCATCAAAACCTGCAAAACAACTCAAAGAAAGTAATTGCAAGATATAGATATACCAATTTTGAGAAATTAGAAAGATAGAGTTGTAAGCAAGATAGGTAATTTAGAACATGGCAATATGCATATATAAAGGTACCAAGGGAGTGCCAAAGAATAAGTCTATTGGTTGAGAAAATCTAGTTTAGAGAGAAATTCTCATCCAATAAGCCAATGTATATTCTGTGCACAGTGTTATCGGTCGAGTTATGTGCATGGACAACTCGACCGATGACAGTTGTTGGCAACACTCTTGGTGCCTATCGGTCGAGTTTCAATAGGGCAAACTCGATCGACAGTTCAGCTGTCAAGAAGCACATATAATTCATATATTTAAAGGCATGCTTAAAATACAAACCATATCCAGACATGTCTAAGAAAGTTAGTAATGCACTATAGAAGCATTAGAAATAGTTTTTGAGCAAGAGTGTGAAGAGAAACACAAAAATACCACTTTTAACTCAAAAACCATATGTATAGTACACACTAACTTAACAAAAACAAGTTAGGATAGGTTATAAGCAATAAAACCATTACATTTGTGCTTACCATTTCTTTTCCACTTGTTGTCACCCTCTGCACATCTCACCTTTCTTCTTTTATGTGGATTGAGAAGTCAATTTACAATTCAATAGCTCAAGTCAATCCATTTGCAAGTACCTACAAGAAGAAAGATGAAATGGACCCCAATCATGTTTTTGGATCCGGAGGAGTTAGTTTAGCAACCCAAATCCTATTGCTCTTGGGTGCTTTCCTAAAAGGACAACAATTAGA
Organism: Alisma plantago-aquatica; assembly: GCA_963693085.1. Lineage (NCBI taxonomy): Eukaryota > Viridiplantae > Streptophyta > Magnoliopsida > Alismatales > Alismataceae > Alisma > Alisma plantago-aquatica. Next base: position 59,088,961 of record OY856409.1, read on the forward strand.
ATAATGACCTAATTCATTGCAATAGTTGCATGTGCCCATAGTCTTGGAACTAGAGGATTCTCCATGGAATATTGGAGGTCCTTTATCTTTGTTGTTCCCTTGACTACTATCATACCCTAAACCATGTCTACCAATTTGTTTAGTAGTATGGTCTAGGATTTGATTAAGATTCTTTTTACCAACTAAGAATCTTTGCAAAGAAGATCTTAAACTATCATTATCATGCTTAAGAGAAGCAATAGTAGAAGACAATTGATTAATGTTATCTCTAGCTTGTAGAAGATCATTTTCTAAGCAAAGAGTTTTAGTTAAATAAGAATCTTTATCAATATGAAGAGCAGCAACATCATTCTCTCTATTAGTAGAACTAGAACAAGATTCATGCCCATTGATTTTAGCAAGCAAGGAGGCATTTTCTAGTTCTAATTCATGCAAAACAAAATCTTTGATTTTGTTTTCAGATTTAAGAACATCAATGTCATGCATGAGAGAATCAACAATTAAAGTATGCTCTTCATTTGAACTAGGCATGAGAGGTTGAGTTTCTAGAAATTTAATCTTATCAAGTAAACTAGCATTTTCAAGTTTAAGAGAGTCTACTTGGCTAAGAAAATCATTTTTATCAATAAGCAAGCAAGAATTAGCATATTCAAGATCATCTAGTTCTATATGCAAATTATCAACAATTTTAGCAAGCTTTTTCTTTTTCTTTTTAGAAGACTTATAAGAGGCACAAATGTCATGAATAATAGCAATTAAAGATTCTTTATCTAAAGAGTCTAGATTTACCTCACTTGAGTCTTCACTTGTTGATGCTATAAGGGCAAAATGGCATTCCCCTTCATCACTAGAGCTTGAGCTTGATCCTTCACATGAATCTTCACTTGAGCTTGAGTTGGAGGAGCCACTTGAGCTTGAGTGCCATTTCTCCTTCTTGTGAAGATGGGTCTTTTTGCCTTGTGGGCAATCTTCCTTGTAGTGACCCTTCTTTCCACATGTGAAGCACCGGATGGAGGAGGACTTGCCTTTGTAGAGTCTACCCTTGGAGTACATGGCATCTTCTTCAACTTGAGAGAATGGAGAGGCTTGACCAACAATAGCCTTGATTTGAGCTTTGATTTCAGCCTTCTTTATTCTCTTGAGTTCTTTCTCCTCTTGTCTTTCTAATTCCTCCCTCTTTTCAAGTATGGCTTCATGTGCTTGTAGATTTCCAATGAGCTCTTCAATAGGAATATCCCTAAGAGACCTTGCTTCTTCAATGGAAGTCACCTTGGATTCCCATCTCTTAGGGAGAGTTCTAAGGATCTTTGAGTTGATCTCTCCACTAGACATAGGATGTCCTAGAATAGCAACACCATTCAAGATGGTGTTGAGCCTTGAGTACATGTTGGCTATGCTCTCCTCCTTTCCCATCTTGAAGTTCTCAAGCAACCCTTTGAGCATGTAGACTTTGCTTTCCTTCACTTGATCTGTCCCTTCATAAGTGATGCAAAGCTTTCTCCATACCTCATAGGCCATCTCACAAGAGGAAATCTGGTTGAACTCGGTGGGGGTCATGGAGGCGTATAGGATGTGCATGGCTCTAGCATTCAAGGTTTCTTTCATCAAGGTGGATTAATCCCATTCTTCAATGTTTGTCTTTGGTAGAATGTATGGGTTGTTCACCATTTGCCACATCTCAAGACTTGATCCTTGGATGAAGAATTGAAGTCTTCTTCTCCAATAGAGGAAGTTGCTCCCATCGAAGATTGGAAGGCTGGTCGAGAGTCTCCCTCCTAGGTAGTCACCCATCTTCTCCTACTTGTTGAAGTATGCTTGGAGAAGACCCGCTCTGATACCACTTGTTGGATCCTAGATGGGTGATTAGATGCTCTAGAGGGGGGTGAATAGAGCTGAAAGCACTTAAACAAAACTCATTAAACCTTCAAAATATATGACAAGATAAAGTTGCTAAATAGGCAATTTGGGTGCAACTAAATCATGCATATCAAGGATAAGAGAGATTGAACATGCACCAAATAAGATAAGCTATTTAGAGTGGTTCCACACTTCAAATTAGAAGTGTGTCAGTCCACTTGCCTAGAGAGGTCAACCTCTAGGACTTCAACCAATTGCACTCTTATATTCAATTATAAGACTTACAATACAAGACCAACAAAGGACTTACCTATCCAATACAAAAGAGTCTTCAACCTTACCAAGGACTTACCCACTTTGCAAGAGTCTTCGTCCTTCTCCAAGGACTTACCCACTCTTGCACAAGTCTTCGGCCTTGTAGGAATTACCCACTCTTCTTGGATCTTCTGCCTTTGACTTCACCTTCACTCGGAGAAGCTTTCCACTAAGGTCTTACCCACTTGAGCTTGAGTCTTTTGCCTTCTCCAAGGGCTTACCCACTCTAGCTCCAAGTCTTCAGCCTTGATCTTCACCAAGGGACTCCTTCCCTTGTTCTTCTTCACCTCTCTTGGACAAGAGAGAGAACCTTCATCTTCAATATAGGAAATGAGAGATGGGGAGGTGGTGGAAGTGAGAGCCTCACAAGATATACAAATAAAACTAGCTCTCTTACAAATCTCCTACTCACTCTAATGGATGTAGCAAGTGATTAAGCTTAGAGAGAGAGAGGAGGTTGTAGGAAGCACTCAACTATTGAATAGGGACCTCACAAAGAGTTTGCAATGAATGCTCTCAACCTTGGAATGAAGCCCAAGGGGTCCTATTTATAGCTGGGGATGCCTCTTAACCTTTGGGAACACTTATGAACGAAAACTAGCCATTTTGTGGCTTGCAACGGATCTATTTTCACTTGTTGCAACTCCACAACGGCTAGAAACACTTTTCTGCACTTTTCCGTACAGTGCATTCGGTCGAGTTTCTATATGTGTAACTCGACCGATCAAGTAGCAGGCAGCCCGATATTGAAATGATCGGTCGAGTTTGTTCTGAGGAAACTCGACCGACCATTCCAACTGGAACTGGCCTATTACCCAATCGGTTGAGTTCTGTGAGTGCAAAACTCGACCGATGCAATCTTCAGAAAATCGATCAAGGTTTGATCGGTCGAGTTTCAGGGTGTGAAACTGGACCGACCAAGTGCCTGTAATTGATTTTTGAAGTTGCATTAAAAGTGCTCTAAAAAATCATTCTAAGTGCTCCTGGCATTTTTCTAAGCTTAATTACAAGTCATACAATCATTACAAGTGATTTACAACATGATTCTAATGGATATACATCATATTACAAAAGTGTGCACTTGTATGACTTTGACTTGTCTTTTCTCCAATTTGAGATGCGCAAGATAGGGCAATTGGAGTGTGTCTATACCTAATCTGAAATTACTCAAGTAGAAGCATTAGACACCAATATGTGGAATGGTTAGTCATCATCAAAACACGGGTTTAGTCAATTTAGACGTGAGTCAACATTGACCTAATTGACCTTGAGTCAATAGGAAGGACATCCTTGAAGTAGAACATGTCTTCTTCGTCACTGATCTTAATCTTTGCACAGATATCTTCAAGGACTTCGCATCCTCTTCCCTTTGGAACCCTCCATGATCCATTCTGGATAATGGAGCTGAGCTGCTCTTTCTTGGTTAAGCCATTTCTCATGGACAGACCTAGTCCAACAATTTCGTTTAGAAACCTGCCATTTACCCATGGGTCTGACCAAAGGGAAATACTTTCTCCTTTGCCTATTCTAACTCTGACGAGTGGCAATATTTGATCTCTAAATTTCAGAACTGACCTCCACATCCAACTATGGTATTGTTGGGGTTGGCAGGTCCATAGGGAACCATTCTTGATGTATTTGGAGTGGATCCATCTAATCCATATAGTGTCCTTTCGGTTTGATATGTTCCACAGGTTTTTTAACATACCCGCCTTTGCCCAATCTTCCACTTTTTGGATGCCAAGGCCTCCTTCCAGTTTAGGCTTACAAATCTCATCCCACTTTACGGTGTGAAAGTGTTTAGTCTCTTCAGAGTCGTTCTAGAGAAAAGTTCTGCATAATCTCTCAATTTCTTCCATGGTGCTTCTAGGTAGCGGGAAAACTCATGTCCAGAACAAATGGTATGAAGATAAGGTGGATATTATCAGCTCTAGCCGTCCTGCTATGGATAGTAGTCTCGACTTCCAAGAATCCAGTTTTGCTTTGATCTTGTCAATGAGTGGATAGCATAGTTTCTTAGTGAGTTTCCCAGAGAACAAAGGCAGTCCGAGATATCTCACTGGGAAATTAATTCTGTCAATGTCCATAACAGTAGAACATGGTGCAGATTTGCTGGTGAACAGCTGACTTTTAGCTGGGTTAAGGTTCAAGCCAGATATTCTCGTGAACTGTTGGATGCATTTTTGTATCCCTTCAATGTCTTCTCGTGAGCCTCTAGAAAAAATCAATAGGTCGTCAGCAAAAAGAATGTGAGAAACAATATTTTCCCCAGCTTGTAGAGGTGTGATTTGTCCATCCTTCACTGCTTCATCGAGAATGGAGGTGAACCCTTGCATCCCTATCACAAATAGGTAAAGGGCTAAGGGGTCCCCCTACCTGATCCCCCTAGATGCATGAAATAGTTGAGAAGGAGCTCCATTGACAATAACTTGAAAGGATGATGAGTACATACATTCACAGACCCATCCAAGCCAACATGAAGGAAACCCCATGGTTTTCATGATATCCAAGATATACTCACGGTCAATCATGTCATATGCTTTACTTAAATCAGCTTTAATACAGATTTTCCCTTTTGCATTAGGCTTGTCGAAATCATGGACAAGCTCGTTTGCCAGTAGAATGGCATCAGTAATTGATCTACCACTCACAAAGGCACATTGGTTTCTCGCTAATAAGATAGGGCATGATCTTCTTTAGCCTGTTGGAAAGGATCTTTGTGATAACTTTGTAAACAAAGTTGCATAGTGAGATCGGTCTCCAATCTCCTATATTCATGGGTTGTTTGACTTTTGGGATTAGGGTGATAAAAGTCTTGTTTATCTCTCTGAGCATTCTACCTTTGATAAAGGAGTCCTTTATAGCATTGCAAAATTCTTTACCAACAATGTCCTAGGTAGACTTGAAGAAATGGGCGTTAAGGCCATCTGGACCAGGTGCCTTGTCCTCATTATAGTTTTTAACAATGTCATAGATTTCATCATCAATAACTGTTTTGCACATAGAGTTGATCTGCTCATCTTGAAGTTTCTTTATGCCGTGCCAAGATTCCTTACAGACTCTGACCCCTGTGGGTGAGTTGAATAGCTTAAGATAGTGTTCTCTGAAGTGCTCTCTAATCAACTCCTCCTCTCTTATCTGGCTGCCTTTATCTTCTAGAATTTTAATTTGATTTCGACTTCTCCTTGTTTTAAGGGAAGAATAGAAGAACTTGGTGTTGCTATCTCCATGCTTAAGCCACATTTAGCATTTTTTTAATGAGGTTACTGATATTGAGGAGGAGGAGATGAGAAGGCTCGTGGAGGAGATACCGGAGATAGTTTCTTTGGAGGATTGTTTTGCTCGACGGTCCCACAAGAAGATGAGGTTCTGAAGACGATGAAGGAGATGGACTCTTCAGCCGCCCCAGGTCCTGACGGCTTTACCTTGTCCTTCTACTTAGCGGCATGGAATATCATCAGGACTAATTTTATGGCGCTCGTCGATAGCTTCTTTAAAGGCCAACAGTGCCATAGGGGCCTCTTTTGTTGTAGAATTCTTCTCATACCGAAGCATGGTCTACCTAAGAAGCTTACATCGGACTTCAGGCCGATCTCGATTGAAAATTGTTCTCTTAGAATTATAGCGAGGATCTTGAGTAACAGACTGGCGGGCTTGATGTCGCGGTTGATCTCATGTCCCCAAGGTGCTTTCTTAAAGGGAAAGGATATCACTCATCATATCAGATTGGTTAAGGAGCTTATGCATGATATTAACCATGGGGGGGAAACCCCAAATGCCATGATAAAGATCGACATGTCGAGGGCCTATGATAGGGTCGACTGGAAAATTCTGAGGCTGGTTATGCAGCGTTTCGGTTTCACTGAGGAAGTGGTCGAGCTTTGTTTGAGCTTCTTCACACATTCGTGGGCTATTGTGACCATAGGAGAGGAAACGGAGGGATTCTTTCCCTTTGGCAAAGGGCTCAAGCAAGGCAATGCTTTGTCCCCGTTCCTGTTTATCTTGTTTGAGGAGTTGCTGTGCAGGAAGTTTCTCCGGTTGTAGGTTGAATCGTCGATTAGCAGGTTCAAGGTTAGGGGAGATGCGGAGGCGCCGCTTATTCTTTTATATGCAGATGATATCGTGGTGATGTTCAATGCTGATCCAGCGTCCATAAATGAGTTGAAGGAATCGCTTGCTGCTTATGAACGAGTGACGGGCCAGCAGATTAATAGGAGTAAATATGTCTGTGTGGTTGGGGGTCACGATGCTATTGCAGCGAATGCGATCGCGGAAGCTTTCGACATTAGCGAAACTGATGACTCTTTGCTTTACCTCGGGATCCCCATATCGAAAGGTAGATGGAGGCTTCGGGACTACGACTTTCTGATGGAGAAGATTAATACGAAGATGGCGTCCTGGAAGGCGAGGCTTTTATCTTTTATAGGAAGGCGGCTCCTCATAGCGCATGTTCTTTCCTCGATCACGGTCTACACAGCAGCAGCCATAGGGCTTCCATCGGGCATCTCACAGAGGATTGAGAACAGATTATCTAGATTTCTATGGGCCGATAGAAATGATCATCAGAGAAGAGCTTGGATAAGCTGGGATAAGGTTGCTACTCCATTTAGGAAGGGAGGTCTCGGTCTTGTCTCCATCAGATTGATCAATGATGCTTTCATGGCGAAAGCGTGTTGGGAAATGTTGGATGGTAGTTCCTTATGGGCGATTTTCTGCAGCAACAAATATGCTAATGGTAGCTTGGGACGCTCGGCGACACACCCAAACCACCTTAAGTTGGGTGCCACACCATCGCCGTATTGGAAGAGGGTGTGGGATATGTTCCCTAAGATCTATCCGAGATGTAGATGGGTGATTGGCAAAGGACATCTCCCATTCTGGGATGCTTGGTGGTGTGAGGGAAGACTGGTTGATCATGTGATATATACGAGTGATAGAAGACAACCATTCCTCGTAAGAGATTTATGGATTGAAGGGCAAGGATGGGATTGGTACTCCCTTGGTCAGATTTTGGATGACAGGGGAGTTGAGTTGGTTCATGAGACGAGGGCGTGGATCGATGAGGATGATGATAGACTGGTATGGGGACCAGATATGAGAGGTCGTTTCTCTTTGAGATCTGCAAAGAAAATGTTACTGTCTGAAGATAACATGAGTGACTCATTTCAAGACTTTCCTTGGGATGCCGATAACCCCAAAGCTGCTGCTCTTGTTTGGAAGATGGTGAGAAGAGCACTTCCAACTGATGAGAACGTGTGTGAGAAATGCCATATCCAGCTGGCGTCGCGTTGTAGTTGATGTGAGATCTCTGCCGAAGAACACACGCTCCATCTTTTTTTCCATGGACAGTCAGCGAGAAGGCTATGGGAGAAGTTTTCAGAGTTAACTGAGGAAGAAGCGCCCGATACGGTACATGCCCTGATGAATTCTTGTTATAAAGGGAGGACTAGAAATCTGATACAATGGCTGTCGGGGAAGCTTGCTTTTCTCATCCCCCTCAGTATATGGAGGATGAGATGCGCCGCCCGTTTTGAGGGTAAGACGATCCCGTTGGGTATCAAGTGGGACAAGATTACAGGAAGCATCAATTCTCTCATAAAGAAGCACTCTTTCAGAGTCTGTCCTGGAGATCCTATCTATGGGAGAATGACGCAGATGGGCATCCAAGAACCGCCCTCGAGGATGAGAGAAATACAACTCCTTAGATGGAGCAGCCCGGATATTTTTAACTTGAAGCTTAACTTATCCATTGGATGGAGTCGGGACAGCTTTGGTGAACGTCGTAGATGGGCGGCGTGTGTGATCTGTAATCATGACGTGAAGTTGTGTCTTGCCTTTAGAGCATGGCTCAAGATTGATGACTTTACGCTAGCCTACCTACAAGCGTGTATTATTGGTCTTAAGCTTGCTAGAGACCAGCGGTTGAAAATTACCGACATTGAGATAGATGATGGGTACACTTTTGATATTTTATGGGAGGGAGCTAAGAAACCTTGGCGCACGTCTGCTTATGTGAAAGAAATCAGGGCCGAGCTGACTGATTCTAATATTACTGGATCGTTGGTGCACAAGACCTTGAATATGGTATTGAGAGAGTTTGGTCGTTGGGGAAGTAGATATGATGAGCTGGTGGTTATATCTGACATCCAGAGAATCCCTAACAAGATTAAAGGGTTGATGATTATGGAGAAGAGGAAGATGCCATACATTACTTTGAAGAAAGGGGCGTAGCTCTTGTGATGGATGGAGCGGTGTTATGTTTTTTTCAGGGGTGTTCAGGGGTGTTGTTTTTCCTTTTCTGGGGCGGAAGGGATACACGTGTTTTGTGTGGGGGGGAAATACCCGAGTTATAAGAGCGGGAGTTGTATTATTTTTGTGATGATTTAGCCCACAAGAGGGGTGTGGGATGAATAAAAGCGACCCCTGGCTTATATAAAAAAAATGCTTAAGCCACATAACCCTCAATTTCTGTCGGATAAGTGATTCTTTAGCAGATTTAGCAAGGATAGCTTCTTCTTTCTTCTGTTTAGCAATATCCCAAAGAAGGTGGTCATCAGGATTTTCATCCGATTTTACTTGGGCCTCAAGTGCTTCCTTCTCAAGATTTTTGGCACTGTTAGTCATATCACCAACCATCTCCCAGTTCCAAGTCTGGAGCATCCTTTTGGTTAATTTAAGTTTTTGGCATAGCTTAAACATGGGATTCCCATTCTGTGGCTTCCCCCATGCATCTTTGACAGTATCCTTAAAACCTTCCTTGATTGACCACGCATTGAAGTACCTTGTGGGATACTTGTTGTTTTTCTGCTCCTCCTTGAGATGGATCGCCTGCAAATAGTGGTCACTATAGATCGTGGGTAGGATCTCGACCCAAAGACAAGGAAATCTGATCATGACTTGCAATTGATAGAAGGTTCTGTCCAATTTACTCCTGGTATTGTTATCACCCTCCTGCTGGTTGTTCCAAGTGAAGAAAGGCCCTTTGGCCGGGATCTCCACAAGGTCAGCTGCAACAATGGCTTCATTGAAGTCAATCATAGACTTAGCAGAAGGTTGGGACCTACCCTTCTGCTCTGTGGCTGCTCTAACTGCGTTAAAATCACCTAGGACAAGCCAAGGTGAATTAAGGATGGTTTTGATGTAACCCAAGTCTCTCCTTAGACTTTCTCTTTTACTGTCTTCATTTTCAGCATAAATTACCGAACATTCGAAGGAGTTGTCTTCATATTCCACTCTACAATGCACCACCTGCCTAGATTGATAGATAG